>JARYHS010008075.1:187098193-187325363 GCA_031002005.1 Vandiemenella viatica
TAGAGACTCTCCACATGTGGAAATAGCACTTTAGTCCCTTAGCTACCATGTTCGGCCGTCGAATAAGATAAATCCAACAAGGAAAACGTCTAAAACACACCACAGAGATGTAATTATTTTTATTTGAGCAATTATGTTTTGCTTCTAGCTTTACATTTAATCGAGGTCATTAGAGGCAGGAAAGGACTGGGGACAAATAATGGGAGGATATCGTCCATGGCCTTTTGAAGGAACAATCCCGGCATTCGCCTGGACTGATTTGGGGAAACCATCTAAAACGTTTACCTGGATGGCTAGATGGGTATTCGAACCCACGACCTCCCGAAAGCCGAATACCACATACCCACCACATTATTTTTGTTTTCTATTTATTTTTTTATTTTTTTTTATCTTCGTCATATCTTCGGCGGCAATGTGATATGAATCCTGGTAGTATTGGAAACTAGGATCGGGTAAGAATTTCAGCCACCGCTTTTTGGAAGGAACATTTCTGGAGTTCAGCTGGAGAGATTTACGAAAGTCATGGAATACTGAAACAGCATCTCCGACGGGGTTTGAATTCGCGGCCTCCCGAATACCAGGCAACAGTGTTACCTATAACCCATCGGGCTTGGACGGCAGGAAATAAAGATTGATAAATTTTTTTATAGAAGTATCAGTGTTAGCTAGAAACAAAGAAAGAGATGATAGTTTACTACTTCCATTTTCCAGATTTAAAATGTGGAACCGCAAATTCACATTGCAGACAGATTTTTTTTATTTATTTACTGTTCTTAATGATTATTATTACTACTAAAACTGTTGCTACTGCGTTCAAGTTTAGCTTACCTTCTAAATATGGTATGATGAAAACAAAATTAAGGTGTTAATATTCCGCACCATTTAATTTTCTGGGAATAGTTTATTTATATTTCGTGATTTAGTTTACCATTAGAGTTCTTTCGTGAATGCTCTTTCTACTTACCCTTAACCTTTGTGTGTATTTGTCACACGCACAGTTCTATAACGCTGCAGCGTTAGAAAGTGTAACTAAGTCCATTCGAACTCTCTTATTGGTTTTCCGTGCGTAATTTAGCGATTCTTTTCTGTATTCGCCATATAATTGCGTTTGCTAGCGAATTGTTAACTGTTTATTCGAGGGAAAAAAAAATACGCAACGGGTATCAAAATTACGAAAAAAGTGTTACCATCTCTCTATAATTAATCAATTTGGTTATTTAAATAATTATTATGACTAAAATGGTGATATTCGTGATTATTTTTACTGCAGAACTCCGAAATTTCCCTCTGAGCGTCTGCGAGTTTCTTGCCGCGCGTTCTCATTTTTTTAGTCTTGGGTAAAGTGCTCGGTATGAGAGGTCTATTTTATCATGAAATTAGTGTACCACCTACCAGTTATGCTGTCCCATGCGGTATTCGTGTCTAGAACGAAGCATAACCGAAAGGCGAGGGGTCTCTCGAATTCTGTCCCCGACTGTACTTCTCGAATCAGCTTCTCTGGTAGTTGTTTCCCTGTTGTGTGCCGTCTGTTACGATTGGGTTAGGTTGGCCCCAATATTAGTCACGGCTATTTGATTTGCAGCGCGGCTCTGGCATCGTGCTGTCTGTGTTGACATCAGACAGATCGCATAGGCCGCGTGTCCGTCGTTGGAGCTGGGTTGCCCTTGCTGCGTTTCCTTAAAGTGGTCGTTAGCTTACGTGGGACAGTAGTTCACTGCAGGCAGTATTGAGTCGAGTTCGGCGAATGTACCGGCTGTAGGCGGCTTTTTCGCCACGACATTTTCCATCGGGTTTTGCTGCTCGGCATCCAGCAAGGCACGAAATGTTACTGCATTGGGTGGTGTCGTTTCCGCAGGTCTCTCCAATCCGCGGGCGATCCCACTTCTGGTGTCGGATCCATCCGGGAAAGATCAGGATTCGGGTGGGTTGAATGGAGTTCCCGGTTAGAGGCAGCTGGCTCGTCAGCGAAGGTAGGCTGTGGATATCCCTCGGACAGTGGAGAGTAACTACGAGAACACAGCGGATACAATGATCCGGTTTATTAGACTCAGTATCGCAATACACAGTGACAGATAGCGGAGTGATGTCGCCGCGGCGGCCAGGCAGGAAGAGAGGCCCGTGTGCTGTGCGCTGCCCTTTAAGAAGCCCCTCGTAGTTGTGACTGCAGTCACTGTGGCGCTGGCATCCTGCTGGCAGCGTCTATGGCGCCATCTAGTAGCTAGCCCCATAATCCAGATACGATATATATCTATATAAAACAACGTGATGCTTTCGAAGCACACAGGAATTCTCCAAATTTTACAGGCTGAAGTTTGATCTTCAAATACAAATCAAGTTTTATTTTCAGCAAGTTCGAGTCTACGACCTTTCAGTTATACGATAGCGCGATCGTTCCTGTCCTGTTTAATACGTCTGTTAATACTTCTGAGTTCTTCAGGCTTAAGAGATTTTATTCACCCCAACAGTGAAATACAAATTAAGTTCGTATCTGGCCAGATCAGGTCAACCTGTTATAATCTTTCACCATAAAAACTGGAACTATTCTAGACCCGTGACGATACGCAAAAAACGGTGACGGGTTTACACTCGTTATTATATAATGTTCATAACCTTGATTTTATAATGTTTTATTTATATTTTGCAGAGTGAACTTTTAAGGGTCAAATACAAGTCAAGTTTGTATTTAGGGAAGTTCGAGTTTATGACCTTTGAATCAATTAAACGATAGCGCGATAGACCCTGTCCGTGTTTAATACTTACGTCTATTAATAGTTCTGAGTTCTGCAAGCTGAAGAGATTTTATTCATTCTAAGGGTGAAACAAAGGACAAGTTCGTATTTAGTCATACCAGATCAACCTGTTATAATATTTGACCCTAATAACTGGGTCTATTCTAGATCCGTGATGATACGCAAAAAACTGTCACGGGCTTACAATAGTGTAATATAAAAATGTAAAACTCGGAAGACGTAATGTCTACGAAGATGTGTATCGAGCGCGGGCAACATAGGGTCCAATACTGCCACAGCACTTAAAACGCTCACAGACTTTCAGTTTGCGTCATATCCATATTCTTAACTTTGAGCCAAATGTTATGTAAAACTTATTGGCGGTAAAACTAAACGAACTCCAAACAAATTTTATTTTCAATGTATTTTTTCCATTTTTCAAAAATTGAAAAATAAAGACAGCGGCGGTTAACGATTTAAATTATTGTCAGTAGGTTTGTCTAAAGGCCCGTTCCCACGATCCCTTGTAACGAAGGCGAGACGGGACGGGACGGGACAAATACTCAACCACACGCCATGGGAACAGGGCCGCCTCTGCTAGCGGAGACGAGACGCAGCTACCCACTCTGAGTCGGTAAACATCACAGGCGTGTGTAGCGGTGCGCTGTTGCCATCGGTTTGCAGCAGCGGTGCGCACCCCTTCTGTTGCTGTAAAGTGCTCTGTGGCAAACGACACTAGGCAACGTGGTGCGGAGGTGGCGGCGAGGTAAGCTAGGACTAACCTGCGGCCCGTGGTCGTCCCGTCCCGTCTCGCCTCCGTTACAAGGGATCGTGGGAACGCGCCGTAACACGTACTACTGTATTAGAACGTGAACTCCAGACCATATCCTGTAACACCTCACCAAAACCGTTCAGAACGGGGCCTATTCCACATAATTTACACGGTAAATAACTTTAATTAATATTTCCTTAGCAGTGATGCATTTTTAACTTGATTTTTAACTATTTTTTTGTAAAAGATATAAGTTTTTTTAAATAAGATTGTTTTTCAGACATACTAGTTTTTGCTGCATTCATTTTCACTACGAGAACGCAAAACGACGATCAGTTTAAGGTGTATTTTGTATGTTGTGAAAAATTTAACTTAAAACATATTTCTGTTTCTAGCAATGTGAAGCCATGTGCTTACACAGAATGGAAAAACAGGATTTGAAACTATCAGTTAGAGCAAAGGTTTACGTCAGATTAGGATACCACAAGTTGCAGTCAGCATCGATAGGAATACACCGAGTATAAACCCGAATAATTAAAAAAAATATAATATGACGTTTAATATGGTAAAAAAATAAGAAGTTATAATAAAACGATAAAATTAGGTTTAGTGAATAGATAAAAATACAAGGAGTTAGAATATGCTATTAGCTTCACAAAAGTTAAAGTTTCAAGGAGAAAAGTAGAATTTTATGAATCCAATAGTCAATGCACTGTCAATCTTCGGCACCTAAATGCTTACGTCATGAAGGTGAATTAAAATTTAATACAAGCATCGCTGAGAAATAGATAAAGTTACAAAATTTCGTAGAGACTAACCTAAGTAACATGATATGTGAATTACAACATAAAACACTCAGCGAGGTATTAATTGTTGAAACTCTGTCTGGCGTCTTGCTTCTGATTTGCCTGTCTAGTACCCAGGTGGCTGGCCTTAACTCGCCATCTCTGGATTTCCAAGATTTTGAGTAAAGTTTGATTAAAGAAAAACTTTGTTTAAGACTTCCTAGGCATTTTTGAGTGCGCAGTTCCTCGCAAAGGGAAGCTTAACTAACATCAGTACGCTCACTGGTACCTGAATCCTACGAGATGAGCTTAGAGCCGTTTCTCAGATACCAAATACAAGAATCGCCCCTTTTTTGTAAAATCGTGTTACCAACGTAAAAAACAAAATGTTATCTACATATGAAATTACATCCACATCGCTAGAACTGTTTTCGAGATCGTCTGCTTTACCACCATATAAATTGCTTTTAAAGAAAAATGCTGTTACTATGTTAAACAGTAATATCCTCTTCAGTCCCGAGGTATCATATATGATACCTCCAGGAATTATTTTTTTCTCGGGCCACTGCACAGCTGACCCTTTTCTGGAATATCGTATCATCTACAATATACATCGCGCTTCTCACAGCTCATATGTTCGATCTTCTGCTTTTGGCAGCCCTGATTAGAACCTTGGGATCCTGCAACTGTACAACGTGTCTCGTAGAAATAAAGGTAAAGACATACATTTTTTCCATGAAATAAAGTAACATGAAGCAATAAAGTTGTGTGTATAATTTTCCTGCTTGACTCCCAAAGTATCATATATATACCATCTATAAAAAATTAATTATTGTTTCAAAAAAAATTTTAATGGTCATTCATTGTTAACTAGCATTAACACAAAGTAAATAACACAATAGTACTTCTCTTGCGCTTTTAGTATGAGCTCGGGACTGAAGAGGATATAATGTTAAACAGGGATTAATTAATGTGCAAGATTAGTGGTAATTCTCTTAGACCAGTACATCATCAGTGCTAAATTAACTTACTCCGATAAAACTAGGCTCTTACCTCGCATTAACCTCACTCCACCAACCACGCCTTAAGAAAACAATTCACAGTTAAAGTAAGATTCGCTAAGAAGATTAATAAAACAAGTTCAGACGCTTGAGAAGGCAGTATTGTATTTACCAGAAACAATTTTTTCATATGGATACGTGTATGTAGCTTTTTCACGATTCTGTAAATTCGTTAATATCGATTTTTGTACTAAAGACACATACGGTCAAAAAGGCAACGATGATTACCTTATAACTGCTAATATTGTTTTCAAAGAAGATTTGTAAAGTAAAGAAGATTGAAAGAAATGACTTCTGACAAAGCCAACATTTTTTAAATATTTTACAATTAAACATGTAGTATTTAATGATAACGCCTTTTTAAAGTAAAAGTGATATTTATAAGTACTTGAATTTACTTATTTCCTCATTATTGTATTACGATTCGGCGTCTGATCACGATCCTGTGCGAAATATTCGCATGGGTCAACTATATATATAGTATACAGGAACTCTTCATTTAAATATATTAGAGTTCCTTGCCGAAAACAAAGAGAAACTATCAGTAGGATTTCTGGTACCTGAAACATCTACGAGTTGGCGTTGTAGCCGTTTCCGAGATACCAAACACAAAAATTGTTCAGGTTTTTTTTTTTTTTTTTTTTTTTTTTTTTTTTTTTTTTTTTTTTTTTTTGGTGTAAACTCGCGTTTTTGCGGGGAAGAAACCTATTCAGCTAAACTTAAAAAGCAAAACGTTGTATAAATATGAAGTTTTACCCAAATCATTAGAGCCGTTTCCGAGATCACAAATATATATATTGTATAGAACGGGGGGACGTAGGTGAAAATATTAATTATAATTTCATTAATTATTCATCTGAAAATCAAAATGATTTAAAATGGTTGCAAAATGGTGAACTAGAAGGAACTAGAACCATGAATATTGTACACAAAATAATATCCCATTTAAAGAGTCATATGGCTTATACAAGGCCGGGTAATAGTTAACTTTATGTTAAACATATTCCAAAGACAACAAAAACAAGCAATACCCGACGTTTACAATCCGCCGATGAAAAGCAAACATAAACTGAATTAAATATTTCAACAAGTAGCAAAGTCAACATTTTATCAACGTGGCAACACAGGCCATCAAATTGAAGTTAACATTTATCACAAACAGAGTATCCCAGGGGCGCCATATAAAGTTAAAAAGCATCGTCTTGAATTTACACAAATTAGCAAGATGCTTGGAATTTGAAATTAAACATGAAAATTACCTAGCTCAGTGATTTTACGACGGGAGCAGAGTCTTATCTCAGTGCCGCTTAAGGGCTCGCAAGTCTTGTCAAAACCCAATGTACTGTGACCGTATGCGTCGATACTTTACCATGAATGCACCGTCGTGATGAAGTGTGACACGCACAGTGCCACTGCAGCTGTGAAAGCCAGGTTAGCGGATACGACCGCGTTACCACAACAGCTTCCAGATAATGGCAGGCATGCCATACAACTTCTCGCTTCCCAGAGCAAGAGAGTGTGATCAGAAACAGTCAGTGATCACAGGACGAGAGCGTGTCGGCTGACACGTCTGCACAGTGGCTCGTCCCGGCAGCAAGTGTCCTCAAAATGGCTTCTCTTCTTCTCCGGAAGAGTCGTCTCCCACTCGCCACATGCAACAGAATCCCTTGAATTAACATTTGTGAACCCCTATAAACGTTCACGATTGGTCATCGATACATGCCCGTCGTCACGTGTTTTATATAGCGGCCAGCATTCGCTGTCTCCGTTCGCGCACTTTTGCCTGACCTCGACCAAGCATCGGAGAGGGTTGGGTTCAGTGCACCCGTCTAACGGACCAGCGCTGTTGTGAGCGTCGGCGCCGCTGAGTCGGGAGACCCAGCTATTGTCTCGCTCTCGACCGTTCGAAAATGGCAGTTCCAGCTTCCCATATCCACTACATTACTGAGCAGCAAGTTTTGTAGAAATTAAATTATAATAATGACAACTCTGGCTGCCCGGGTTTCAATTTACAATTATTTACCTATGCAATATCCCTATTATTTATGATATTTGCACCTTACAAAATTGAATATTATTAAAGAAAATCTGAATATTAATTAATTTATTTAATTATATTCGTTGTGGGTGACTCTGTCATACCACAATATATACATACATACAGGAATAGCTTGTTTAAAGATATAAGATACTGTAAGTAGGGTTCAGACATGTTGTAGTTTTGGCAGTCTTTTATCACTTTTTAACAAGGCTGACCCGCGGTGGGTCGGGTAACACCATGCGGCAGAGCAGTGTGTGAAGTTACGACACTCAAGGTTTAATAGCAACCTGTGAGCTATGCAGAATCAGCGTGAGCTAGAAAACTTGTAGGAACACTTTCAACCTCTTTGTCGGGGAAAGTAATGAAACTGATTTGTTGAATGTGTACCCAGGTGATGTGACTCAGTATAGCTGCTATGTCGGTCAAACATGTTTGGGTGATGCCTTGTCGTCAGGCCTAGTACCGATACTAATCCGCGTGCCATTAAGTGTCCAGGAATGAAAGGATAATCCTGCAACTACAGGTAGTTCACAACATGTCCCACTACATGAAAATTTTTTATTTTAGTAAAAAAAAACCCACCATTTTCGAGTTATTGATTTTTTAAATATTTTTTCGGAACATGTGACTTAGTTCAGTTAATTCCATGCCATTTCTACAAATTCTTTTTGAACCTTGTTTTTTTTATTTATTTATTCAACGATGTTTGAGTCATCTAAAACAATTTTCTTTTTTTTCTTAAAACTCAACGGAGGTAACTTCGATTACACAACTCCGCGAGAAAATAAAAACAGCTTCGGAACACATTAACCGCAAAGCTTATGCTCGCCGAATAGAAATACCATGTATCAGAAGATTTAGGGCGTGCATGGGAGCATATGGCGGCCATATTGAACAGTTTTTTTAATTCACGAAATAAAAAAATATTACTTGCATTTATTCTGTCTGTTATTCGTATCCACAACATAGGAAAAACCTTTTATATTTTTAAAATCGTTATCAGCATTTAATTACTACATTAACTTTGTTGTAGGCCACGTTCCGCAGTTGTTGCTTAAATATTTTTGAATAAAAAAACTGTCTTCTAACAACTGTTTTTATTATTAACTTTCATCTACCAGACGCGTTTCGACCTTCTGGAGTGGGGCATCGTCAGTGGTAAAAATTGTAGTGACTAGCACATGTCAGTCCGGAACAGCACCTTCCGCATTTTTCTGCACCGTTGTTCCTTCTACAGTTTACCATTATCTCCTTTAATATTGCTCACTTCACTTTATTTTATTTAATTTTCTGTTAAATTGCACTTTTAACTACATCAAACTAGTTATTGTGTCTACATTTTTACCACTGACGATGCCCCACTCCAGAAGGCCGAAACGCGTCTGGTAGATGAAAGTTAATAATAAAAACAGTTGTTAGAAGACGGATTTTTATTCAAAAATATTTAATTACTACATGTTCAAAATTAACAATGGTCTCTCTAGCAAATTGAAGTACCATATAACAATCATTTTAAAAGAAGTATAAAATAATTATACCATTTAAGATTTTTTATAAGTTTTTTTGAACGTTTTAAGAAAAAAAAGAACATTGCTTTAGATGATTCAACTATCTTTGAGTAAATTTAAAAAAAGGCAGGGTTCAAAAAGTCTTAATTTGCAGAAATGGCATGGAATAAACTGAGTGAAGTCACATGTTCCGAAAAAAATATTTAAAAAATCAGTATCTGGAAAATGGCGAAACTTTTACTAAAATAAAACTTTGTCGTATAGTAGGACATGATGTGGCCCGCTGTATTGGAGGTGCATCAGAGTCAGCCTGTGAGCTGTTGCAGGCTGACACTGACTTTCTAATGAACCAGGATCAGTGTGGTGTGCAGCGAGCATATCGCGACGACCACTCGCACGGGCAGCAACGCTGGGCTTTGGCCGCCGACTCACACTTGCTCCGACTTATTAAACGCTTTACATTAGCTTGACCTGTATGTATGGACGAGGGTGTACCCAAAAATCACACGAATAGCATTTTTTTTTCTTTTTTTTTGGCGGGGAAATTTAGCCTTTGGCTAATTTCGCCAGGAGAAAAGGGTAGGGGTACAAGGTTTTATTTTAATTTTATTATTATCACTTTATATTAGACTTTTTGTTTTTGCGACGTACTTATACAGGGTGTTACAAAAAGGTACGGCCAAACTTTCAGGAAACATTCCTCACACACAAACAAAGAAAATATGTTATGTGGACATGTGTCCGGAAACGCTTACTTTCCATATTAGAGCTCATTTTAGTTTCGTTAGTATGTACTGTACTTCCTCGATTCAAGGCCAGTTGGCCCAATTGCAGAAAGGTAGAGACTCTTCGTGCTCGTATTGTGGACGGCTGTGATACAATACGCCATTCTCCAGGGCTGCATCAGCGCATCAGGGATTCCATGCGACGGAGGGTGGATGCATGTATCCTCGCTAATGGATGACATTTTCAACATTTCCTGTAACAAAGTGTTTGAAGTCACGCTGGTACGTTCTGTTGCTGTGTGTTTCCATTCCATTTTTAATGTGATTTGAAGAGAAGTAATAAAATGAGCTCTAACATGGAAAGTAAGCGTTTCCGGACACATGTCCACATAACATATTTTCTTTGTTTGTGTGTGAGGAATGTTTCCTGAAAGTTTGGCCGTACCTTTTTGTAACACCCTGTATATGGTGTTGATCACTTTTGTATCTGGATCTGAAAGATTGGCCATAAAGGATATTATGTCTGCAATTTTGAGGGATTTTCTTATTAGTTCTTTTCTAATTTCATTGTATTCATCACATCTAAGAATGTAATGCTATATATCTTCTACTGCATCACACCTGATACAGTTCGGCGACTGAACCCGAATAGCATTTCCGTCGGCGGAACTTGTTTAGTACGCGTATCTACCGCTAGGTGTTTATAGCGCAACTCATTGCCATTCAGTGCCGCGTGAGTTGTCGACCTGGCTTGTTCTGTTAATCTGCAGTGATTGTTTTTGTTAGCGCTGTGTCGTTATTGTTTCGTTTTTGATGATGAAACATGTCGTGCTTTGAAACAACAGCTTGAAATCGATCCAGTGAGGCATGGTGCTATGGTTACGAGCCAGAAACGAAGCAACAGTCAAGCCAGTGGAAGATGTCATTGTCACCCCGTCTAAAAAAAAAAAAATGTCGTCAAGTCTAATCAAACATCAAAACAATTCACATTTGCTTTTTTGATGCCAAGGGCGTAGTTCATTCATAGTTTGTTCTCCCACATCAGACCGTCAATCAAACCTTTTATTTCGAAGTTTTAAGAAGATTACGCATCAGTGCTAGTAAGAAAAGACTCGATTTGTGGCAGACAGGAGACTGGTTCTCCCACCGCGACAATGCACCTGCACACTCAGCTGTCTCTGTTAGGCAGTTTAAATGGCATGGTTCCGCTGCCCCACGCACCTTACTCGCCTGACGTGGCTCCGTGCGACTTTTTCTTATTTTCTCGCATGAAAAGGGACACGGATTTGACAACGTTGAAGAGGTCAAGAAAAAAACGAGGGAGGAGCTGCCAGCCATTTCTAAAGATCAGAAAATGTTTGAACAGTGGAAGCACCGGTGGGACAAATGTATTAGTTCTAGTGGAGTGTATATTGAAGGGGATATTTTTTTTTTTTTGGTATAACCCCTCGTATGTAACAGAATCTTTCAATTCTATTTTAAGCCACTTCCAGATGCCCGAGTTTGAAATTTTGTACACATATTAAGAACCGGTGGCAATATAGTAATTTTATAGCTATGTACTGATATTCTCATTACTTTGATAGAAACAATAGACAAGTTGTTGATTGTAATGGAAGCCTGAAGATCAATTTTAATCCACATCCAGACGTCAAAATTGTTTGAAATTTGCACATGTATTGAGAAGCGATGACAATACAATAATTTCATAGCTGTGTCCTGGTACTCCCATTACTTAAACAGTAACAACGGAAAAGCGGTTGAATGCAATGGAATATTTCATTCCAATGTTCACCCACCTCCTGACGTCAGAATTTTGCACACGTATTAAGATCAGTGCGAATGCAATGATTTCACATCTACATCCTGAAGTTCGCATTGTGAAAGTTAAAAATAAAATTGTAGTTTAAAAAACTAAAATACACGCTTTTGTGGCAACGTGAACTAAAGATTAAAAGTAATCTTCAAATATAAAAATTTTGTTCAACAGTGCTAGGACGTCCCACAATTCAGTATAACTTTTTGAATAAGCTTAGAATACCAATAAAGTCACTGAATAAAAATTTAACTTTAATGTAAAAAAGCGTGGCATGCTCTCCACTTGTACATAGTGACTCTTCCTTTACGAACAACTAGCGATAAAGACAAAGATTAAGATTACTGATATCTAGCACCCCACACTTTTTTGGATCAAAGTTAATTTTTTTGGTTTTTACCTTATGTTTTAGGCACTGAGACACTTTACGCCACTTGTAAACTATACCTAGAATTCACTTTATCAACAAAATAAGCAAACAGCCACGACCATGGATGTGTCGTCACAAGAGATAACATGACAGCGCGACATTCAAGTCAGCGGATAAAAACCCAGAATTTTGAATTTTTTCGTATTTCTTTTTTTGCTTATGGCTTTATGCCTCGTTGAAGTGGAGGTCATTAGAGGCGGGATGGGATTTGGGACAAGCAACGAGAAGGAATTCTGCCATCAAATTTTGAAGGAACCACCCTTGCATTGGCCTGGAGTGATTTGGGGAAACCATGGAAAACCCAAATCTGGATCTGGATCTGGATGCTCGGACAGGGAACAGAATATCGTATGCTGGATAAGACATCATTGCTGTGATATTTTCTCAGAACTGATAGAACTTGAGCGAAATCGCGACAATGCGACATTTGCATAAATCGAAATTGCAAGGATTCCCTATTTTAATCATTCTGGACACAGATATCACTGAAAGAAGAAGAAAGATTCTTGACACTGAGTTGACTTGTGCGAGATGTCGTATAGTATTTAATGTAAGACAAATTATTCTTATTCTCGAATCATCCACATCAAATACACAGTGAAATACATTGTACAAATTAACAGCTTTAAACACATTTCGCCCAGTACTTCTCAACCTCAAGTGCATTGTGTGTTGCTCGAAACAGATCGTCTTTGTTGCAGGATGATGGGCACATAGGGCACTCGAGCATGTGGTTGATGGTTTGGTCCTCACCACATTCGCACTCAATACTGGTAGCGTCAGAGTAATCTGTAAGAGAGAACCAACATACTCGGTATGCTGTATGTCGGGGGTCACCGCAAAGACTGAACAAGTCGGATCCGTGATGTGCATGGCCCATCAAAAATACAGTCTGTCACTAAGCTATTAAACTAACCTGCAGCAGCTCACAGGCGAAATACAAGACACTCACTTCCAATAGAAACTAAAATATATTCTGGAAACTTTATGGCTCGCTGACTGGAATCAGTTGTAGACCTAACGACGAGGACAGCACGTAGACTAGTCACGTGACTTGAGGACACGCTCTTACGTTTGTGTGGGTGAGCGTCTTACTGGACCCTGTTGCTTTAGCATCGTTCACTTACGGTTGGTAGACCTTCGCTGACGTTGTCTTACGTATGAATTGTTTATAAGTCCGGCTCACCGCGTGGTGGTCATTGCATACGCGCACTAACCTAACTGAAAACTGACGAAACACTGTTCAAAACTACACGATAGCAAGTCCCTGGCGGGACCCTGAAGTCAGACCATAACTTGAAAAATCAATGTCTGTCTAATTCCTTTATGTTTTAAGCTGTAATTCACATATATTTCTTACGGCAATCTGTTAGAAATTTTATGACCTTATTTAGCGCTCAAAGATGCTTCTATTAAATTTTAATTTATCTTAGTGATGTAAGCACCAAGGAGCGGGAAGTCGGCAGCACCTTGACAACTGAACTTATAAAATTCTACTTTTCTCCTCGAAACTGGTAACATGTTCTTAATCCTTGTGATTTTCTGTGTTTCCTGAACCTATTGTCATTCTTCTATCTATTTTATTACAAATCTTTACTTTCTTTACATTACAAAAAAGCGTATTTAAAATTTATTTAATTACTCAAATTTATAATCATGATTCTCCTCCCCACGCTGACAAACAACCAGTAATATCAAGTCTGAGGTAGCTCTTTGCATTAATTCATAATTTCAAATTTTGTATTTCGTTTCTTATGAGCTTATGACGTAACATCACTAGAATCTGAAATATCTTTTAAACTAAACATTTTATAGCATACAAAATACAGCTTCCTTAGTGGAAATTAATGCAGCAGAATCTATTACGTCTGAAAAATCACGTTATTCGAAGCCTGTATATTACGAAAATAGTTTAAAACCAAGTTAGAAAGTGCAATGTTGTTGAAGGCCATTTTTCCGCAGTTGCTTAGTAAATTAATTCATAAAATAACGCCAATACAACTGTATAATGTAGGTTTATTGCCGTACGCGTTTCGCCTCTCCTCGAGGCATCATCAGCGGCGAATCTATTTTAACATTTACATTTTATTTACAAACTTATTTGACATAACGCTAAATTGATATATTTTCTTATTATTTACACTTACTATTTACATTAGTGGATTTCAGGATAGTAACCACCCATCTTTGCTTTCTCTCCAAAGCATGTTTACGTTACAGCCATTTGTCTTTGCTGTTATGTACACGATATAAACATTGCGTCTTCTACAATTCGCTTGTTTTCGGTGGCCATCTTATTTTCTTACTGTCAAAGGCGGTGATGCGCGGTGATCCTATGGGATCACCAATTTCAGGAACTTTGGCCAACATTTTCATAGACCATATAGAAAATGAGATATGGAAAAACCTGTTACCACAGAAAGGATACAATATTATCTATTGGTGGAGATTTGTTGATGATGTAATATGCCTCATCAATGAAACAGAAGACCGCATAACTGAACTGCACCAAGATATAAACAATATACACAAAAACATCACCTTCACAATAGAAAAGGAAACCCAAGAAAAACTGAATTTCTTAGATCTCACCATAACAAAAGATGCAAACACACACTCATTTCAGATATACAGGAAACCTACAGCAACAGATCAAATAATACACTCCACATCAAACCACCCACAAAACCACAAACAAGCTGCAATACGGTTCATGCTAAACAGATTAAACAGAACACCACTAACAAAGAAAAACTACCAAACAGAACTAAACACAATAAAGGAAATAGCAACAAAAAATGGATATAAATCACAGACAGTTGACCCAATAAACAGAAAAATCACAAACAAAATGGGGAAAGAACAGAAAATAACTAACACAACCAAACTACAGCCACCCGGTACCCAACAGACAAGGACACCCACAACACAGACAATGCAAAACAACTCACAAACCACAATAAACACTGAAAATAAAAGTAAATGGTATTCAATGACATATTCAAACAAATACACCCACAGAATCACAAACATTTTTAAAAAACAAGGCATAAACATTGCTCTACGAACAGACAACTCGATTCAAAAACAGTTAAATACCCACTTAGACAGAGACAACTATCAAAACTTAGGCATATATCAACTGACATGTCACAATTGTGATGCAATATACATAGGACAGACAAGAAGACAGTTTAAAACCAGATACAAAGAACACATGAGGGCACTAAAGTACAGTAACCACTCCACATTCGCCGAACATCTAATAGAAAACGATCACTTACCAACAGACATTAACAAAGACATGCAAATACTAACAATCAACATATACAGACACAATACCCTCACTCTACAAGAAAACTACCACATACAAAAAGCAATAAAAAATGGCAAGCAGGTACTGAATGACCACATAAATTTAACAAACCAAACACTGTTCAAACTGGTAAACATACAATAACCCTACAGTAAAGAAATAAACCTAACAAATACATGCACTCACACACTTACATAAAATTAGATATAAAATCTCCCACGCAATTTCAAATCTGGCGCCGTCAGCGCATCACCGCCTTTGACAGTAAGAAAATAAGATGGCCACCGAAAACAAGCGAATTGTAGAAGACGCAATGTTTATATCGTGTACAGAACAGCAAAGACAAATGGCTGTAACGTAAACATGCTTTGGAGAGAAAGCAAAGATGGGTGGTTACTATCCTGAAATCCACTAATGTAAATAGTAAGTGTAAATAATAAGAAAATATATCAATTTAGCGTTATGTCAAATAAGTTTGTAAATAAAATGTAAATGTTAAAATAGATTCGTCGCTGATGATGCCTCGAGGAGAGGCGAAACGCGTACGGCAATAAACCTACATTATACAGTTGTATTGGCGTTATTTTATGAATTAAGTTAGAAAGTGCTTTACTGAAAATAAAAATTATTGACTGTGTAAACTGCATTTAATAGGCTCCCTCGTGAACGACTTTGGCGAGGTTACAGACCTCCTCGTCTCATCACAGGGCGGGGTTCTTTCCTTCCCACTGAAGAACTCACCCCAAAACATCTACTCCGTACTTCAGTGTTTTAGCTTGAATTGTTTGCCCCCCCCCTCTCCGCCTACTTTGATCATCTATGAGTTCTAAATTAATTTTAATGCTTCTGGTAAATTATTCATGACTTACCTCCCTGTTTTCAACCATTTCTTTTTTTATTATTAACTCGCTTTGGGCTTTGTCTATTCGGGTCAAAGTTTTTAATTGATTTCTCGATCATCTAGAGACTTTAAATTTTGAGCATAGCTTAGAAGTGGATGACAATGCATCAAAATGTTAAAAAGAAAAACAAAAACAAAAAGGAGACGAGAAAGATGAAGAAAACGAAAAGGAAAGCACAGTGAATGAACGGTGCTGTAGTAGGAACAGTCGTCGCGTTGCCGCAGCGTCATCCAGAGATTACAGGGAGCAGTCAGCTGTTTTATTCTGATTTAGATATTCTGTATATTCTGATTTAAGTAGTATTAAAAAAATGAAAAAAATATATACCATCTTTCGTAATGGACTAAAATGTATAAAATAATATTTCACTAATCCTTGTGAAGGATAAAACCACATACAGATTTCTAACTACTTCTAAATTGTCATAAAAATTTATACTCGTAAAATTTTGATAGCTATTAAACTACTTATAAGATTGGTGACGAGAAACATTGGGCGCATGCAATACATAATTATAAGAAGCGTAGAGAGTAACAACTAACTATCAATGAAAAACTTACTTATCAGTTCACATTATTTGCGGTGCAGTAATAATGTTAGTAGAGATATTAATGCATCAATTATCTGTTTCATGCGCCGCATGTTTTTCGTCTCCAGTCTTACAAGTATTTTAATAGCCATCAAAAATTTCAAAGTATAAAATTTTCAGAACAATTTAGAAATCTGTATGCGGTTTTATCCTTCATATGGATTAGACAAATTATTTTATACTTTTTAGTCCGTTATAAAAACATGGTACATTAGTTTTTTTTCATTTTTCCCAATACCTGACTCCGTTTTCTACAAAAGAAAATTTTCGGTTTCCCTTACTTGTGAAACCGAGTTCCAGTCTGTGACCTTTGCCCTGCCGCGCACCTCTCCTCTAATCCCTCCAAGCCGAACACACGTCCCTGTCTCCCAGCGCCTCCCCATCCCACTGTGACGTCATCGCTTCCCCGGGAATCAGTGTCTTTCCTCCGCCTTGCCATCACTAAAATTTATCACGAATTTTCTGATGAATCGACATGAGGCATAATGTTAATAAGAAGGCGGTTGAGACAGAACAAAAGTAGCCTCCACTATTACGTACGTGCGTCGTGATGTTTTATTATAACTTTATTAACGCAAACGAACAATCTAACGACTCGGTAGTGCAGGTTTACAACAACCCTTTCCAGCCAAAAGGAAGGGGATTGCGAAAAGGAACGGGAAGGAGTTCGGCAATGGCCTTATTAAAGGAACCACCCGAAACCACTATGATATATTACGGAGTCAGACCTACCAAAACAAAAAAAATAATGAATAAAAAAATCACAAGGCATATTCGGTTAACGACTGACGCATTGTCGTGGTGGCCAAAGCTCTCAATGAAGATTCGCCCCCCCCCCCCCTCTAAAATGCGTGACTCGGATCTTGCCGTCATGTTGTCGCTCGATGCACTGGATTCAGTCGTGGAAAAACACTTAGAATGCGCTAAGGCAGTATTTAATTGGTATGTTCTGTTTCAGAACAAGTAAACAAATGGTCATTATTTTTTTTAAAAAATTCTATGCGTTTCGATGTCACATCAGAATCTAATATAATTTGTCACAATGTACAGTTTCGCTGAAATGATTGGTTTTTGTGTTATCCGTGTGGGAACATACGTAAATTTCAAAATTTAAAGTTTTAGCCTCTGCATGATGGACGATGAGCGCGGTACAAAGTATTCCATGCTCCCGTCACTTTATACAGTTCAGTTAAAATTCGTCAATTAGTTTCTGCCAGATACGTGGACAGACAAGTGAAAACCTCTGTACTAGAGCTGTAAAAGTAACGAGCAATTGTGTGCCCGTATGTATTCGTTACTAAACCAATCAATGCCCGTTACTTTCGAATCGTTACTTTTGGTACAATCGAACACTAGCATGAAGCATCGGGTTACGGGATGACTTCATTCTTACTTTGTAAATTTTAAGTAATTTGTTCATTTAGTGAAGAAAGTTTAGGTAAAATTTACACTTTAAAGTAAAATAGAAATTGGAATATCGTATTTTACAATAAACGCATTTCATAAAATTTTGAAAACAATAAAATCTCACTAAGGTATCATCAATAAAAAAAACAATAACCATCTCAAATTGTCAATCCAAATTTTCTTTTTACAAATTATGATCTGTAAATTTTAATATTAAAAAAACAGCAAAACGATAAAATAACTCTTTATGTTGTCAGAATTACTTACCTCGTTAAAAAATATCAACACTTAACAGTAAATAATATTAATTACCGGTATATTGGAACGTAGGTGCAACATGTTTGTATTTAGACATCTTTCTTTGTAACGAAACGAACAGAAATAAATATTCCCAGAAACACGCGACGCACGATGTTGAAATGTTGAATCTCTCGTTCAGATTCATTTAGTGGCTGGGTGAACCGCTCCAGTTCCCGCATGAGGCGTCGTGTTTGTTCGTTTATCCGACGCCCACACTACAGATGCGAGCAACGAAATGAATTTGTGAGTGAGGTCTCCGTACTTGGAGTCAGGCGATGTACTCGTTACTCAGTAAAGAATACATGTGGTTTGCTACAGCTCTGCTCTGTAAGAAGCATCGTACGTTACAAACAATGGCCTAAGCCGTCAGTCAGAATGCGTCAGCTGGTTTGTTTACTATGCTTTCATATACGGACAAAAACTCCAATTTTTTCAGTGTTTGGATCAGTAACGTACTACATTGCACTTACCCTTTTTGAAGTAAAGTTTTTGTACAGACACAATTTTTCTACAATTCTATGACATAGCGTAAATTGTGTGTGGTGTTGAGAGTGATGTCTGTGGCTACACTGTACCTCGTACTGAATCCCAGACACCACTCTTCAGCGGCCGTTGGTAATTTGCTTTGCAGTGAACGTCTCTCTTGTTTTTATTTTACTATACTACGTTTATCGGCCTGTTCCTTTACTTCTTTTACCTCTCGGTTTGTGTTCACTTTGTTCACTCAGTCAGACAATGTTGTCCTTAATATTTTTGTTTTTCACTAAATATGCTAAAATGTTTTGTTACGTCAACATTTGTTATTAGATCATTTCCTCGTAGTTTTGTGCTGTCTGTATCCTAGTCCTCGATTCTCTATGATAGTGTTTTATGTAAGGATTCGCCATCCTTCTACTTAACGTATCTGCTTCGATTGCGTTTTTAAAAATATTCTGCAAACATCTAAGAACAACAACATGAATGTCGGAGGAACAACACAGGACCAAGAACCGAACCGTGGGGTTTAACTGAGTTTAAAAGATAACTTTCATGGATACAAGTTGTTGTATTTTTCAAATACGGTCTGAGCTAAAGTTCCCGTTTCCATTACGACCATAGTGCTGCAATTTATTCAAAGGACGTTCATGGGGGTGGGCGTTATCTTGGGCAGATCAGATACTTAGAGAACCTGCGCGACTCTTAGCCACTGGCTCGTCATTGTTCCTCACGGATCCCTTACGCTCACCCAGCTGGTTCGCTTAACAGTTTTCAGCTACTGCAGTAACACAAACATTCCGAGTCGACAAATGCCGGTTCTTCTAAGATCATAAATGTGAACAATGTATTGTGTCAGGAAACCGCTTGGAGAGAAAATAGTTTTTTGTTTACTTTCCGAAGTTGTGATGATTTTCTTGTGTTTAATTTCGATTGGTTGGAAACAGAAGCTGACAGTGTTGTAAGTACACTGCAGAGGTGTTGAAATTTGTGGTGCTCGGTCTGTTTAAAGCTCTGTACCCAGCACGATACAGTTTTTATTTGATGAGCTACTTTAAAAAGGAGTGTAAGGGTTTGGGAGAGACTATATTAGCCTCTTCCAACCAAGTATCAACCTCTCCTTCACGTGGTGCACCCTGTTTGCACGGACGAGGCTCTGGCGACTGAAAGATTCCCGGTATAAGGAGTCACCCACTGCTTGCCAACGGCCTCCTAAAGGCCGGGCCACACTAGACCGAGTCGAGCCCGCACCGACACCGCACCAACACTCGGCCGTGTGTCGGCTCGCCCCCCTCGCGTCCACACTGGTCCGTAGCACGGCCGTGTGACGGACGGGTTCCTACTCGGTCTTCAGTCTCCTTTAACGTATACACTTGGCTGTTTCACGAAATTCATGATAAAAAATTACCTTAAAAGTGATTTGGGGATCGTAGCTGCGGCTACCACCCGTACTTTATTATAGAGTACTATACTCTATAATCTACGAAAGTAATAAAGTACGTTAAAATACTTTTTTTGTCTGACTCCTGTTATCTCCTAATTGTTTGATCTCTTATGCACAAAAATAGTATTCCAAAGCAGTTTTAACAAATGATCGTCACACTTGATTGAAAGATTCTCGTGTACCTCTACATAGTCACGATTAAATGTCAACCGTCACTCACTTCACATTTAACGTGTTTGTTTTGGTTGAGGTTCCTTTTCATTCACTCAATATTTTTTAAAAGAAAAAGATTATTATACATTTTTATTTAAATACAGACCGCAACGATTCTGTAAAATAATAATAATTTCATGTTACAGAATTACTTATCGGCCGCGCAGTACACCTCTATCGTTGTCACCTAATTTGAAAAGGAAAACCACAGTTTAATGTGAAATTCGACCAACGGAGCGTACTAGCATCTTAGCATCAATAAATCAAAGCTTTGCCAGCGGCGTATGTCAATTTTAAGAGCCATAAAAATTAGAGCTGAGACAGGGATTTGAACCAGGGACTTTCAGTTCCCCAACCGTACGCCGTAACCATCTGAGTCAGAAGACAAATTTCGACGTAATCAAAAATTATTATTCAAACATAATAAAATAAACGTACTTTTATTCTATATAATTTATTTTTGTTATCCCAAAACACAAATGTACTTTTATACGAATGAATACATATTTTTCAGTACTTCTAGATTCAGATGCTTGCGGCATGTGATTTGGGTACGGAAGGTCCCCGGTTCAAAATCCGGATCTCGGATGCAATTTTTACATTCCTTAAAATCGACTTTCACCTCTGGCAAAGCTTTGATTTGTTAATGCGAACATGCAAGGACTGTACCTACATTTTACGAACATCTGATGAACCTGAAGTGTGGCTGAAAAAAAGGACACTTTTCTAAAGTAATCAGTAACGTTAAAACAATATTTAGTCGTAAAGAATCGGAAATTTCTGAACTCTTTCTATACGCTTCTCCATATCGACCAGCCGGACAGCAAGGAAGCAGAAGACAACGGGAAGCCACTGCATTAAAGACTTTAAGGGTATCCCGAGGACATATAATCCCCTCAAATTACATATATCATGATGGCTTCTTCCTGGGTAAAATATTCCAGAGGTAAAACAGTCCCCCAATCGGATCTCCGGGTGGGGACTGCTCAGGGAGGAGTCATCAGAATGGATAGAAACATTTCACGAGTAGGAGCGTGGAATGCTAGAAGTCTGAATAGGGCACGTAGAATATAAAATAAATACATAAATAAATAGAAGACTTAAAAACGGAGATGGAACGACGAAGTGGAAGTGGAAGGACGATACAGGATTTCAGGTCTGGGGACCACAGGATAATTAATACAAAAGCTGCCAGTGGAGTTATTGGTAAAGGGTTTAAAATGTACAAGACCGTAGGGATACGGGTGAGTTATTATGAATAGTTAGTGACGGGATTATGTTGATGAGGTTATAAACTAAGCCCGCCCCAACCACGTTAGTACAAATGTATATGCCAACATCACAGGAGGAGGATGAAGTAATAGAGATTGTATATGATGAAATTGAAGAATTAATACAAAATGTTAAGGGGATGAAACAATAATGGGTGAGTAATAAGAATTATGTGTGGGGTTAGCAGTAGAACTTCATGTAGAGAGCTGTTCAAGGAGTTAGGGATTTTAACATTGGTGCCTGAGTATATATACACATTCAAACAAATAGTAAAATACGTAATTATGGCACTAGAAGTAAAAATGATCTTCACAAGATTACCAAGTTGTTGTCATTTGTTCAAAAAGGGGTCCGATATTAAAGGATACGTATCTTCAATAAGCTCCCAACACATATTAAATGTCCAGCAGATGATAACATTAAATTCAGGGAAAATATTGAAAGAATTTTCCTGTTAGCAGAACAGGTTGAGGATATTGAGAAGTTACTGGATGTTGTGAACAAAATACTCAAGAAAGAAATTGGACTAAGTATAAACCAAAGCAAGACAAAAGTTATAAAATGTATTAGAAATGATAGAAGTATTATAGGACTAAATATAAAAATAGGATCGAATACGATAGGAAAAGTAAATGAATTTTGCTACTTAGGAAGTAAAATTACAACTGATGGCTGAAGCAGGAAAGATGTTAAAAGCAGAACAGCACTGGCGAAAAGATCCTTCATGAAAAAGATAAATCTTTTAGTTTCAAATATAGATCTAGGACTGAAAAAGAAGTTTCTAAAACTCTACCTGGTATATGTGGAGAATAACACTTTATACTAGAATACTATAAATTTAAGAAAAACCAGAGTGAAGGAAAAGTGAAGCATCTGATATGTGGTGCTACAGAAGGAATTTGGATAGATAAAGTACAAAATGAACGTGTTTTGGAAATGTGACAATTAAGTTTTTCCCGGCGTATGGTAGACAGGAATTCTTCACGGGTCTTCTGCCGGATGAGATCTTCTAAACACGACGTTTCGGCAGTCACCTCCGCTGCCTTCATCTGGTGAGCTGTCATCGCGAAGTAGCTGCCGAACCGTCGCGGCAGCTACTTCGCGATGACAGCTCACCAGATGAAGGCAGCGGAGGTGACTGCCGAAACGTCGTGTTTAGAAGATCTCATCCGGCAGAAGACCCGTGAAGAATTCGTGTTTTGGAAATCATGGGCGAGAAAATAAATTTATGGCAGTCTTGCAGGAAGAAGTGAAAATATGGTTGGTCGTATTTTGAGACATGCATGATTGGTTAACTTGTTAGTGGAAGAAATAGTCGGAGGAATGAACTGTAGAAGATGACAGAGATAAAAAAAAAAAAAAAGCTATAAGAACCCAAGGGAAAAAGTTTTTGTGTTTTTAATTCCGTTGTGTACTGAATAATGGACGGCGAGTGGTCGAACTAGTGAATTGAAAGTCGTGTTTGTAATGTTGGAAGTGGACGCTTATTTACTTTTAACTTCTCGTCTGCTCTCTCTCTCTCACTCTCATCTTGAGCTTGTTGTTCGCATGATTCAGTATCCTGTTTCCTTACAGTTCGCTAGTAATCCAGGCAGCTACCGTCCTGTCCCTGTCATTCCCTCATCACGTGTGTACTGTAAGCCGAATGAAGTCACCTAAAGAAAACGAACCAACTGGTTAAAAGTCACTATCCATCTCTCAACTGTTGAGTGTGACAGAGAACTACTCGTCAAATGTTATAGATATCCCGTACTGCGGGTATAACAGGGTACGTTGGATAATAACAACTCCGTCTACAAACAGCCGTATTGGTGAATTGTATGTTATTTTATTCCCAACACGCGTTTCGCCCATGTGGTGTAGGGCATCATCAGTTGCCACGAAGGTGTTTTTTTTTTTTTTACATTTGCTGAACATTTATTTGACAATGCCCACCCCCTGCCAATATAAAGACAGATATCAAAGTATTAAAAATTAACAACCACAGAAACCATCTGCTAACAGTTCAGGAAAGCTATCAAATACACAAATCGACAGCAAAGGTAAAAACAATAGTAAATGAATTCACGAATTTAACAAATAAAACACTATTCAAGACACTAAAAACACAAAAAATTCAAAAGACAAAAATTAATACAGTCTCTCACTTAATAATCAAAAACAGTAGGTCAAGCACAGAAACAGATAGATAATTTAGTGGAACGTATACGACAGATACAATAACACCAGAAACTAGGTTGGCACTACTGTAAGTGTACATACAACAACTAGGTAAACAAAACAGGCCGTGTGTAACGTATATGTGTAATCAGCAGAAAAATATCCACTACAGCAACACGTGCAGCCAAGTAGTAAAAGAACTTCAATGGACAGTGTATGTGGCGCTGTTCCAGACAAGCATGTGAGGGTTACCTCTGTATCTCTGAGTACAGTGTGTGCATACACATATAAAGATTTGTACCGTACCCAGTGATTGTAATAACGTAAAATACACATTTACAGCCACTGACGATGCCTTACTCCAGAAAGGCGAAACGCGTCTGGGGAATAACATAAAACACAATTCACTAAAACAGTTGTTTCTAGACGGAGTTATTTTTAAAATTATTATTCAACCACTGCGAAATTATGGTCTATTAGCTGTTACACTCGACTTTGTCGGCGTGGAGTTAGAATTTCATCGCCAGAATTCGATTTAAAAAGCTGTTAGTAACGTAAGATTTGTCGCAAACAACATCGAGTAGGCATAATATGGCAGGAAAGCCATAACTCTACCACCGAACCTGTCTCATAAAGAGAATGAATTTACAACATACTTAAAAACAGAAAAACAAAGGAAGGTGCGGGGAGGTGGTGGTGGGGAGGGGGGTCAGCTTTATTTCAGCTTAGTCTTTTCTTCTTTCTTCAGCATGAGCATCAGATTCTAGGATTCTAATAACTTTAGCTGCTCGTGCTCTTCTAGAGCTAAACCTTAGGCCAGATTTACGCCTGCATGATATGTCAGAAAAGAAGACAAAATAAACTGGCGCCAGAAACTTTTAGGCAGACACAAACTAATAGCACAGTGCAGAGCAAATTGACATCTATAATAAATAATAAGTTTTGTCTCTAAACGAAATTTACTAACAAATCATACACTAACAGACTGCGTGAGAAGGACAAGTACAGCTTGAGCAGCCGACGTAGCGTTATAGACTAACACACGCATCCATCTGTCTGTAACTATTTGGTAAATTCTCAAAATTTCGTGAATAATACTGTTATTCATATCGAAAAAAATGTCCTGTGTCCTTCCTACAGGTAGCAAGTATTTCCTTCTCAAATTCCATCAATATCGGTATAGCCAGTTAGTCATCAAAACGTAATAAAAAGACAGAGACTTTACTTCCGCATTGGTAATATTATTAGTGCAGATCACACACACACTGACAGCGAGAGAAACACGCCTGAGGAATCAATATAGCGTAAAAAAGTGTACACCTACAGCATTGTTAGACCGCGTACGATTTGCCACGCATTGCGCCTTAGATTTGTTGTTGTTGTTGCTTTAGGGCGCGTCGACAGCGGGGTCATTAGCGTTAGATTTGTGATATCTACAGTTTAAAATTGAATCCGGACAACTGACCGTCCAAGCGTTGCTCATACAATCAAAAACAATTCTTAAAAATCTTTGCTTCCACCGGGATTTGAACCGTAGAGCAAGCGCTTTAACAACTGAGCTACCAAACCGATATAGTACAGAGACTGCGTCTGTCCATCTCCGTTCAGTAATTTTTCAAATCTATACGACAATAGGTATTATCTGTGCAGATAAAAGTATCGTATGTATGTCATCATAATAACAAATAGCATCTTATTGTCAAATTTCATCACGATTTAATTAGACGTTTAGCCTAAGAAACGTAACAAATAGGCACAGAGAGAGAATTACATTCGTATTTATAATTTTAGTATAGATTACCAGATTAATAGCATACGTTTAATTTTGAGGTAAGCTTAGAGAAGTGTTTAAGAATTTAAGAATTTAAAGGAAAAGTGTCCACAAAATGTGGTTTCTGTCTTTCAAGAACAGTCGTGGTGGTACTACGATATCCGAGCCAGTCAGATTTGATGAATTTAATCGTTGATTCTAACACATCTCGACGAGACAACTCGAAAGTAAAGGATAATTTTTTAAATTTGATATCTCGCTTAGTTCTCGAGATATCGAATGTTAAAAATCGGTTATACGTATAGTTCAAGGTTCTTTTGGTGACGTTTTTTTTCTGGTCCGACCGTATTTGAGCTCAACCACCACAGCTAGGGAGAAAACAAAACGCCTAGTGACTTCGGTGAATTTTTTTTCTGGTCCAGGCGGCATGTCAACCTAACCACCTCAACTTTTGAGACCCAATATCTCGAGAACTAAGAAAGGTATCGAAAAATCGTATTTTGTCTCGTCGAGTAACAGAAGAATTCATTACCAAATATTGGTTTAGCGAAACATTTTCCTGGTCCACGCGGCATGTCAACCTAACCACTTCAACTTTTGAGACATAATATCTCGAGAACTAAGAAAAGTATTAAAAAAAAAAAAAAAAAAAATTGTTTCGTCGAGTTACAGAAGATAATTAATTACCAAATATGGCTTTAGCTAAACATTTTTCTGGTCTAGGCGGCATGTCAACCTAACAACCTCAACTTTTGAGATACGATATCTCGAGAACTAAGAGAAGTATCAAAAAATTGTATTCTTTACTTTCAATTTGTCTAATAAGGTAGAGGAGTATTCTTCATCAAATATGGCGTTGAGGAAATTTTTCCAAGCCGCTTTTGAACCTAGCCACCTCAATTTTGACATTCGATATCTCGAGAAATAAGTAAGATATCAAATTTTTTTATTGTTTCCTTTTGATTTGCCTCGTCGATATTTATGTAATTTCATTGTGTGGGGTATCGTAGAATGTCCACTGGTTTGTGGTGTTGCAGTGCTGACGGGCGCATTAGCCGCGCGCGACGCTGCTGGACGCGGCGCGCCCACGCGATAAGGGTCGCAATTTGGGCCGCGCTCTGCGGACAAAAGAGTGGCGGCCGTGGGAGCCGGGCCATTAATTAGGCGGGGCGCGTAACGCGGGACGCGGCTCGCCCCCGGCGCTTTCCCATGGCGCGGCGGCCAATGGCGCGCGGGGGCGTGGCCTCGCTGGCTCCGCCCCCCGCTACCGTGCAGTTCCCACGGCGCAGCGGCCCCTGGCGGCGGCTCCGTCACACGACCAGCAGGAGCGGCCGGGACATCAGCGGGCAGCGCGTCTCGTCTCGTGTAAGTACCGCGCCAAGCCAACACATGTGAAGAAACAAACAACCAAAAAACTCCATTAGTAAGGACTATCACTTGACAAGCATTACACGATAACTACTACCTGACTCTGTGTTACACACAACATTCGTCAATTATAATGATCAGCTTACTTTTATGCCTGTCTTGGAAAATGTTTGCGACTTTAGCTATATTCGAATGATTTTACAGGTTTCTTGATAACACGGCTGTACCATTACTTTCTAAGGCCTTGCAGATATTACTATCGTATCCGTGATGTTGACGAAACAGACCTAAACAACATAGATAGGGCCAATACCGATGTGCATAAATGAATAGCAGAAACTCAAAATAAAAAATCGTATAAATGACCGCAGTCCTTGGCGGTGCATGTTTATCAATGTTTCTCGGGAAACAAACCGAGAATTATTAGTAATTATACACAATGTTTCGGCGACAAAAACTCCGTCGTTATCTCCAGGTGCAGTCAAATGAAGTCTGATATGCTGCTACGCGACTAACAACGTCTGTTGTTACCATGCCAGTATTCTGAACGGCGTGCTCAAAGCAAACTACAAGTATTACGGCTAAACCTCATGATGGCGACGGAGTTTCATGTCGCTGAAACATTGGGTATAATTACTAATATTACTGCGTTTGTTTCCCGAAAAACATTAATAAAACATCGATTTAACTGGCTCATTAGTAAATATTATAACTTGACGGGGTACCTGACAGGTATAGATCACGGAAATACACTAGTGTTACCACAATAACTGTTACCTGTCTGTGTGTTACACACAAGATTCACAACATTCGTCAACTATAACGATCAGTATAGCCTACTATTATAGCTGTTTTGGAAAATGTTTACTACTTCAGCTATATTGGAATTATTTTATACGTTTCTTCATAAGACTGCAGTACCGATTACTTTCTAAAGCCTTGCTCAAATTATTATCGTATTGGTGGTATTGAGGAAACAGATCTAAATAACATAGATATATCGAACTGGTAAAATAAGCAGCAAAAAAATAGATTTCAATGGCTTAATACTAAATATTATAATTTGTCGTGGTACCTGACAGCCATTGATCATAAAACTACACTAGTGTTAGGACAATAACTATTGCTTGTCTGTTTGTTACACATAATTTTCACATTTGCCGACTTTAACGATGAGTATACTTTTATGTCTGTCTTGCAAAATATTTGCGACTACACAATACGCTAGGAACATTTAGTTGTATGTGAATAAAACTTTTACGTTGTCATCACTCAAAAAATATGCCTGCGTTCAGCAGATATGGCGCATTTTACGTCTTACGTTTGCAGTTGTACTCCTTTATAACGAGATTTAATTGATACTTTGTTCAAAATGACCAGGTTGCTTTATTATTGTTATTACCCGAATGGGGCACACCCTCAGGCGGCAATTTCCTTAGTCGTATAATTACCCCCTTTTTATTTATTTTTTAATTATCTGATGTAATTTGAGCCTTAAACTCCTCCCCCATCTAATTTTGTCATCTACGGCTTTCCCTGTCTCTGAGTTTTCTTAACAGGCCCTGCTCACGCAGGGAACATATGTGTGCTTCGTTGCTATCATTTCACTTTGCCACATCACACTACGTTCCCAGGACAGTGAAAAAGGTGTTAACTATTGTTTGAGCTACCCTTGACGAGGCTCTCTGGATTGCTATTACTTTGTGATGTTAACAATAATTTTGTTTGTGATAGGCAGGGAGAAAAATTATTTCGCTGTCAGAATATGTTCTGATGTAACATTAAAAATAACTGTTAGAGTGATCACATATTTAGTATAATGCACGTATTCCTGACATTCTTACAGACACAGTTTCATTTTAGGCCAAACGCAGCGTTAATTTCGAGCGCTGGTTGCCGATGTTGGTTTATTCTGTTGTTATTCGGGAATTTTCGTAATGTTAGCAGTGTTTTACCATGTGCAGACTTGCCAACCAAGCTGAGAAAGAGAAAATGTGTGCTTTTCTCATGACAAACATTTACAGTGTGTTTCATTGATATTAATTTCTTTATTTTTCCTTTTTTTTTGTATTCCAATCAGCGAAATTCCCGCTTTTTTTACACTTAACTTTCTGTGTCTGTTTAAAATCATAAATATTTTTTCCTGAGACAAGAAAACTGCCATCCATCTAATTTAGCTTTTTTTTGTAGACGTGATTAATATCAGTATGAGTGGTTGTGTGAGAGCCGATGGTTTCGCTACTACCATCGCTCCATTCTGCTTACTGCCGTCAGTCTCTCGACTGGTTTCTCGAAATCCTTCCTCTCTTGCGCTAACCTTTTCATCGCAACCCACGTCCTCAATTATCTGCTTCATATATTCTAATCTCTGTCTTCAGTTCTTACCTTCGGTTACTCCTTACACTAACAAATTAACCAATCCAGCATGTCTCAAAATATGACCTACCAGTCTGTTTCTTCTTTCTGTCACAGTCTTCCACAAACTTCTTTTCTCACCCATCAACTCCAAAATGCGTTCATTTCTAACTTTATCTTTCCGCTTAATTTTAAGCACCATTCCATAGCATCACGTTTCAAATGCTTCAATTTTCCTTATTTCTGGCACTCGTTTAGTCATGCTACATTAACACTTAAGATTGGAAGACTTTTCTTCGTGAAGACGGCTCATTATGCGCTTTTTGCTTCAGTCGAGATTTTCATTGCTACGTTCCCCGTGATAGGCTGCTGATTTCTGACGTCGTGATGATTGATGGTGTTTATGTGCTGACTGTCGTAGTTGCGCCACTGGGATGTGATATATGAACCCCTCGCACACACGCTGTCACTAGGTTGTGAGGTCCATCCTCTCAATCTAAGTCACCAGTGTCATTCGTGAAGCAGCATTCATAGGCTACGACAAAATATAACGACACACCGAAATATAGGTATTACTCATAAAATAATCGATATTTATCGTCGATATTTTTATTCTAGAAGCATCAAATATCGATATTTTATTTTGAGTATGAATTTTAAGTACCAATTTGATATTTTTCTTGTGAACGCAATTCAGTATCCAATTTCATATGTTACATGTACATTGGATAAATATTCGTACATACCCGACCTTCTGAAAGCGCCTTGAAAATGTTAATTCGTTGCAATTTACGAGCTTTTGCCCAACGGTTAAGAGGTACCGCTAAGTAAGTGGTCATAATGTTTTAGCTGATGAGTGTATTTTACTAACAGCAGCATTGATATCGAAACATAACCGAGAAGATAAGATTAATTATTTCTGTTCGTCATATTTTCGGCGGAGGAGGCCATCCTGCCGGGATGGTTCCTGAAGGCAGCTCATGGGAACCTCCTGACGAATCGCTGCCCAGGCACTCACAGCCCCCACCCTGTAGTGAACCCCTCCTCGCACTGCCGTAATCCTGACTGGTTTCATTTCCAATTAGCAACATGTGTGATTCATTTAATGTGTGTATACCTTATAACACGGATGTTGTTGCTGTGAAGCAAAGGTTGCGACACAACAGAAACAATTTTTATGAAAGAACTATGTTTTGTTCTTTGGGCATGGGGCATTGGCCATGGACGAAATTCAATAATGATTGCTCTTAATTTAATTTAATTTAATTGCAGTGGAGCACAGGCTCCGGTGGCAATTTCCCTACACCTTCATCTTCCTCCTATCCTGCACCCACCTACATTTGCCCTCTACAAATTTTAACTTTAAATTCTTTTAATGTTTTCGGTAAGTTATTCATCATTCCCGTCGGTAACTAATTTCAATCCCTGACACCCTTACCTAAAAAATAAAATCTTCCCACACCCTTGTGCCTGAAATCGAGTGCCAGCTTGTGGTCATGGTCATCTTTTCCCTTCCATGCACTTCTTTTCATAACTATTGCAATATCTATCCATGCCTCATCGCCAGTATACGCCCTGTACACTCCCAGTCTTATGGAAAAAAAGGGGGAAACAAAGCTGAGGGTTACTATGTTGAATTATGAAGGGAGAATCTAACGGACTGCATAGATAGGATATATGAGTTGCTACGAATAACAGACACTGTGGAAAAAGAACCATTAATTTTCGGGTAAGTAATTTCTCAAATGTAGTTCCTTGAGGAGACAAAGGTAATAAAGTTTGAAACTGTTGAAAGTAGAAAAGACTTGATTGTTTATGGTTACACGACGGTTATGCGTGAAGGTGGAATTCGTGGGCGGGAAGTTGAGGGTGTCGAGCTGGCGGTATGCCGTGAGACATCCTGACGATGTTGATTTGCAGTTAGGATAAGAGAGGAAACATCTGCCACCGCGAGCGCCCTGTCCTGGAGGTGTCTCACAGCTTTCTATTTTAACTGTCTCTGAGCCACAACATTTCGCGTGGATCCGATGACGCGGTTTTCACAGGTGGCTCGCTCGTACCATTTTAACCACGAAGCGTGCAGATGTGAGTTCTGAATGATTTTGTTTCCTAATTGCTGATGTTACGAATCACGGTAAACTTTCCGACTGCGAAAGTAATTTATGTTTACGAATGTTCTGATCGTGGACACGTTTATCCTTACTTCTCCGTTTGTCGACGTAGCATAAAAATTGAAGTTTTTCTCTGGGGACCATAAGGCTGTGCTATGTTCTAAATGCAATTAAAATTCGACGACTAATTTTCTGTGAATCGAGTTTATGCAAACAAAAAGGCAGACGAAATGTGCAAAAACCGATTGATTCCTTGTCTGTGGTTTGAAAATAATGGACCATAAAAATTTTATTCTGAAACATCTTGAATTTACGGACCACGTCCAGGCATTCAGATTTGGGTTTTCCACGGTTTCCCCGAATCACTTAAGAAGAATGCGGAGATGGTTCCTTCAAAAGGCCATGGCCGAATTCGTTTCCGTACCTTAATGACCTCGACGTCGACGAGGCGTTTAGCCATAAGGAAACAGCCACGCTATTGTATTTACAGCCACGCTATTGTATTTCGAGAGAGATACAGTATCGATAAAAAATGCGATAGGTTGTGTATCTCTAAATATACAGCTCTGAAATCCAAATAATCACTGAAGACAGGCTCAATTTTGCGGAACTAAAGTACACGCGATCCACTCGCCTCATTGCCGTGTTTTTCTGTTCCCTGTTACCTCGTTTAATGAACTCTGTCGTTGTAAGGTGAGGTTTTGCATCCAAATTTGTTTAGACTTTGACGACACTGAACCTGTCACTGTATGATTATCCGTGTCAGAATAGAGACATGTTTACCAGCGAAGTGGACGGTGGAACGTGTGTAATGACGTGTATGTGTGTGTGTGTGTGTGTGCTAGTGCAGAGCTCGGCTGCGGCACATGCGGGTGAGGAAAGCACAGGGAACTGTATCGACCCACCTACACGATCAATATCATGTCACAATAATTACACTCGCACCGTAATATTCAACTCGTGTAGGTTGGATTCAGAGGTCGTGCAATATTATTGAGTGAATTAAGACAGTTTGAAATATATTGTGCAGTGTGAATAATATTGTGCCGTCTGTGGGTGATATTGCGGTCAGTTGTTCTCTAGACACAGGCAGGATCGCTAGTCTCCGCTTATATTCTGTCTGTAGTGCTAGGCTTTACCAGCATTGTGGAACATCTGAGTGTAAAAACAGACAGGAAGAAATAGGGCTTACGAAGTGCTACTGCACAAATAAAAAGATAAACATGCTACTGTTACGAGGGAATATGTGAGAAAGAAGGTCGACTTAGAAAAGAAGTGAAACGAGTTAACGATTTCTTTCTTAAAAAAAAAAAAAAAAAAAAAAAAAAAAGACGTAGTGGGTGGTGATGAAGTATTGGCGCCACTACGACCAGGTCAGGTGAGTTTCCTTGGAGACCAGGATGGGTGAGCTCAGTGCATGCGATGGAAGAGCAGACGGAATCACAGGGTGGTTTGAGTCTCCACTGTTTGTTTTATTATTAGCCATAATAATAACGACAAGCCTTCAGTTAATAAACATGTGACCTTACAAGTGTTAATTAGATATCAATACAACGCAAAATTTACTCAAGAAATGCTAACAAAACTGATCTTTCCAACGAACTTTTCCCTCATTGTTAAAATAGTCACGATTGGAAACGCACCGTCACAGACAAAAACAAACGGTGCAAGCTTACTACTGTTTGGTAAAACTTATTGAGAGGGGATTAGTAAGTATGTCTCCAAATTTGCAATAGTTAAGAATATCCGATCCGACTTTAAACATTAAAAACTTGTAACTCCCGTTTACTACTCACAACAGAGCAATACTGAAAAGGAATTCAGAGCCAAGTGATTGCTTTATAACAACATGTTTCCTGGCTTTAGCACCAAGACAGTTCGAAGACAATTCCCTCGTGTGCGAATATTTCCGTTTCGTATGCCTACCCATTCTTTATCCACCTCGTACACATATTTTACACGCAGCACAGTAAAGCAGTAGCAACATCTGCTACGTCCTGCTCGTCCATCATTTCTGAGTCCACTAAAGTACTGTGCAAAAATTGTAGAACAGTCTAGGGAGAACGTCAATAATATTGCGCAATATTATTGACAATAATATTGACCGTCTAGGGGCCGCCTAAAAACAAATGCACCTGAGCTGCGGCTTAGTGAGTTCCACACTAGTGCGTGCTTCGTTCCTGCAAGGGTTTTTCGTCGCTCCTGTCAAAACTCGTTGGACGTTATTGAATATGATGCGTCAAATAAACGCATAGTAACGCGGGCTCGAAAAGGGCGAGTTTTCAACATGTCCACCGTATAAAAAATACAGAGAGGACTGGCAAAAAAGTAAAGACAAAAAAAAGGGACGAAGCGAAAAAAATAAAAGGTACAGGCGGAATAAAGACGTTGAATAAAAATAAAAGTATTCAACGTCTCAAAAAAAAAAAAAAAAAAAAAAAAAAAATCAGTGAAAACAGACCGAATGCATCGTACGTGGAGAAATTTTGAAGAAAATTGGATGCAGTGCTATGAAGCAAAGGCAGGGCCCACGAAGATTGTGTTTATATAGATTCTTCAGATATCTATTATTATTGTGATTTTTGTAAGGCAAAAAAAAAAAAAAAAAAAAAAAAAAAAATGGAAAAATACCCGATTAGGCCACTATTTTATTCCAGTGTCCGGGGCTACCCGACAAGTTCTGTGTTGCCAAAAAGTTAAGCTGAAAGTGTTTCCAATTTAATTCGATGAAAAAAAAAATTGTGATTACTAACTTCTACTAAAAATTACTGCAGAAGTTCACAGATTAATTTTAAGACAGAAAATGTGTTTCTTTTCTTCTTCTTCCGATAAGGCCTTCTGGGACCACGTTGCAATTTCAATCGTTCATCCTTTGTTGTTGTTTTTTCTTCCTTTGAATCCAATATTCCTTTATCATTTCACTATGTTTCTTCCTTCTCTCCTCAGACCACTTCGGAGCAGATTTCTTTTCTGTTCTGCCTTAGAATCCTCACAAACTTAATACCTTCTTTCTAAAGATCTTTCTTTCCACAACTTCCCCTTATCTTATTTCTTTCAAAGTCTTACTTAACTTCTTGAATCCAGCTCGTTGTTGATTTTTTCTTATAGGTAATTGAATATCTTTCTCGTTAGTCTGTTATCAATCATTCTTTAGATATGTAAAAAAAAAGAGAAAAAGCAATCTCGTTTCCCTTAGCAATTCTGTTATATTTTCTATTTTCTGACATATCTCCTTTGTACTGCTTAATTTCCATTGTTCCAAGATTTTCTCATGACATTGCTTAGTAGTAATTAATTATATTTAAGTGTCCGGCGCTACGAACTACCCCCATGTATAATAGCACTTTCAGTTTCCCAATAACTGTTGTGTACCGTGTTATGCAAGTATTCAAGATGAAGAAAATTCTAGTATGGTCAGAGGCTTCGAAACTGGAAAAATAAATCATTAACGCGTCAACAGAAGGAGTACTGTCCTTAGCTTGCTCCACCGACTGCCCGTCTTTTAACAGCGGGATGTTGTGGGCGATTTCCTCAATAGCGAGTTCATCAATTTTTATAAAGGTTAATGATCCGCCAGTGCAAGTGAATTTTGTTTTATTCAATTGCTTTGGCATGTCATTAACCTTTATAAAAGTTGTAAGTATTTTGTAACTGAGTGACTGGTTCTGCCTTCCGACTGCCCCTCCCCCCCCCCCCCTCACTACTTACATGGCGACCATAGAGTCTCCACTGGTTCCATGATATCCTCCATCTCAGCACACTCCGAGCAACTTACCTGCTTCATATACACAACATTATATCCACCAACTTTTTTTTTCTTTTCTTGGGCTTTACGCCTCGTCGATAGCGTGGTCATTAGAGGCGGGATGGGATGGGGGGTCAAGGAACGGGAAGGAATTCGGCCATGGTCTTTTTGATGGAAGCATCCCGGCATTCGCCTGGAGTGATTTAGGGAAACGATAGAAAACCCAAATCTGGATGCCCGGACGCGGATTCGAACCGGTGTCCTCCCGAATGCGAGGCCAAAACGTTAACTGTTCCCCCACCACGCTCGGTGCCACCAACTTACTAGCATACTGGTCCACATTTCGAAACCAATACAGCAGCGAGTCGGCGTAGCATGGATTCTACGAGTCCTTCCGGAGGTATCTGACACCAGATTTCTACGCACAGCTCACCAAATTCATTTAAAATCGGGCCAGCGATTTGTGGGCGCGGCTCTGGGAACGAGCATCTCGGAAACGTAGAGGCTGATCGGCAGTTCGCGTGCTACTGTAGTGAGCGTCTACGGAAAGTAGGCGACAATGTGGTGGACACCCACGCCACATCACAGAGCGTGGAGGTCGGAGGCTTGCCCGCTCTGTAAAGGAGGATAGGGAGTCGTCTGTGGCAGAAATACTTGTGGAAGCACCAGAAGTGTACTCTTCCGTCAGATCTGCCACAGATCGCTACATTTAATCACTTTTGTCTTACTTTCATATTTAGTTCAAATTCTTCTTTCACTATTTTGTTCACGCTATTCACTAACTTGTTAATATAGACAGTCTGTTCTGCTAAAAGAAAAATGTCATCAGCAAGTTGTAGCATATTGAATTTTTTTCTTTTTGAACCTTTACGCTGTATTTAAATTTTTATTTGACTTCCTTTAATGCTTCCTCTACATACAAAGTAAATATTAATGGCAACAGACTACAACATTCTGTCTGCTTAACTGACGATTTTTTTCTGACAGTCTGTTATTATTTGCGGATGAGCCCATTAGGACTAAGCACTCTGAGGCGTTTGTTCGCTTTCCTTTGTGCCCATATTTCCTTCATACGCTTGCTGAGGGCGTCTTTTTTCTCATCTGCCCATGGTGTTCCAGGTCTATCTTTTAGTCTTCCATCCTGGTGTTCTTGTCACTTGTGAATTTTGTATTGAAATGTACCTGTGTTTTCGATGCCTTTTGGAGCGATTCCTGCCAATTTGAGGTCTTTCTTAATTTCGCCAATCCAGTTCATTGTATCTGATATTGTTTTAGTTATGTTTTCATAGAATTCAACTATTTGTCATGTCAGTCTGTGAGGGTTTGATGTGTCCGTAATATTTTAGTCTGCGTTTTCTAATACCACTGTGAATACCTGCATATTGTAAGATTTCTTCATTAGTTTTGAGTCTGGATTGATCTCCCTCTACCGAGCGTGGTGGTGTAATGGTTAGCTTTCTGGCCTCGCAATCGGGAGGACGGCGGTTCGAATCCCCGTCCGGGCATCCAGATTTGGGTTTTCCATGGTTTCCCCAGATCACTCCAGGCGAATGCCGGGATGCTTCCTAGAAAAGGCCATGGCCGAATTCCTTCCCATTCCTTTTCCTTCTCTAAAGACCTCGCTGTTAAGAGACATTAAGTAGTTAAAAAAAAAAAAAAAAAAAAAAAAAAAAAAAACAGATGGTCTCCTATGAGTTTTGGGCCAAAAATTTTCCTTATAATTTTGTGTTCTTTTTTCTCAATGTTTTCTATTTCTTTATTAATAATTATTCTTTAATAATTACGCCAATACAACTGTTGTAATAGTTATTAAAGAATAATTATTAATTTATACAAGCAACTGTGGAAGAAATGGGCTACAATAATCACATATTTTCTATTTCTTTTTCCTGTTCAAAATTTTATTATAGTTGTCTAATTTTTATATCGATTTTAAATTACCTTTTGTCTGAATATTCCAAAGCTGGCTTGTTTAAAATGTTTTCGTAGCTCGCCGTAGGCTCCGTGTTTCGTGGCGACCGTGTCTTTGCGTGACTCGCGCGCGGTTCTGCGTCGTTGAGGCTGTTTTCTGCAGCTGTGTGGGCGCGCCTTATCTGTTTGCGCGCTGATAGCGGTCCCTGTGATGTCGCCGCTATCAGACTCGTTTCAAGTCGCCGCCGCCTCACCCACGCCTCGCGCGGCCCTAATGACGACGATGTCGAACGCTGTCGGACAGTCACCCCACCCTGTGACGCCACAAGACAGAATTAGGGGGTAAAATTGTTAATAACTGTAACTGGGAACTCTAATAGGTAGTTAATAAAGACAAAGATATAGGAATCGCAAGTCGCCATAGCGAGAGTGAGACATAGGGTTAGGGATTTCAAGGCGCTGGTGTGGAAACCAATATGGCAGGAAGACTAGTCTAGAGATCAGTGATGCCACGCCACGAACACCAAAAGCCACCTCCTGAGAGGGTGTTATCTCAGGGTCACCCATAAGGTAGAGGGGATGGAAAAACAGAAAGAAATTCCGGAAGGTGGGGTTGGTAACAACAATGGCGAAAAGATATTAGGCAACACAGAGCACAGTTATCAAGAGGGTATTTGAGGCCCACGGGGAGACAGTGGAATCCTCAGTTTCCCAGTGTAATACTCAGTCGTTATCCAGAGAGGAACTGCCTACCCAGTATGACGTAGGTCCATTCATATTTCTCTCTCTCTCTCTCTCTCTGTGTGTGTGTCTGCCAAAGAACTCAGTCCCGCTGCAGGTTATGAAGCGAAGTGAATAGCCTTGTTTTACGGTAACGCTGATGAATTGCTCATATTTAATATCACTACCTGTAGAGTGGATTGGTTAACTTGTGAGTTGAGGGAACAGTCGAACTGTGGAGGAAAACAGATATCAAAATATATGAAGCAAAAGAAGTGGAGGAATGGAGAGACCAGTCGAGAGACTGACGATAAAGGGAAAGTGATGAGTGGCCAATCGTGCCACTGCTGCGGAACAAGTGACGATCAGCAGTACAGCGGGAGTCTCGTGACAGGAGAGTACTGGGGGCGGGAAAGTTACACTGACGTGAGTACGAGTGTACAGGGGAAGCTTCATTCAGAGAGAAAGACCAGTCCAGCACCGCGACAAGCAAGTACAAACACCAACATCAACTCAGCATCAGAAAAGAAACCGCCAGCACGAGTAAAAACAGAAAAATGCCCTCTTATGACTTATATCAATAAAAATACACACAAAATATCAAACACTCTCATAAAACAAGGACTCCACATTGCGTTCAGATCCAATAATTCCGTAGATAAAAAACTGTGAAGCTCAATACATCGGTCAGACGTGCAGACAATTCGAAACAAGATACAAACAACACTTAAGAGCTCTGAAATACACCAACGACTCCACATTTCCAGTACACCTTCTACGATACAATCACCAACCGACAGACATTCACACAGACATGCAAATACTCAGTACAACAATAGCAGACAACAGGCTTTAACATTTCAACAAAATTATCACAACCAAAAAGCACTATTTGAGGGAAATCAGATAATAAATGATTACACAAACTTGACTAATCAGACACTATATGCGATATTAAGAACCAAATAAATATTCACAAAAAACAACCATTTCAAATCGCTGCCTACCATCAAAGATAACACAAAGTAAACTACAAAAAACCAAGGAACTCTAAACACAATGAAACACAAACAAAAACACACTCACATGTTTTGATAGTAAATATAATAGTGATACTGTGTAGTCTGGTCGGTGCAGTGTTGTGTATCTTAGGAAGATTCCACAATGATTCCTGATAAAACCTACACGGACAAACAAACAGTGACTAAAAGAGCATAATACAAAAAAGTAAGTAAAATTAATATCAAGTGTACTTTATATTGTCTTTAAATGGAATGTAACTGACTAAATGTACAAATACCAAACAGATGTCGCTGATGACGCTCTATAAATAGAATGAAATGCGTACGACACAAAGAATAAAACGAAAATTCAATTGCATTGGAGTGTCATTAATCCTTTATATAAAAAATGAAAATTCCCCTATGTAATGCGATTGTAGACTACCTGTGTCTTTACATATAAGAGAATTACAATTCGCATTGTTGATCGTAGACAGATCAAAAATATTTTGAATTTGTTTGCCTGCCTTTGTCTTCGCGAGATGCAGTCACTGGTGGACGGATTCTAAGGAAACTGCGGTAGTTTACGTGACACTGATGGTACTTGTTATCAGTGTTGCCAACCTTACAGAGGCCAAACCCGTGGCGTCTCACTGTGCTAACCAACGGGTTTCAGCGATACAGCTCATGCCACGGGTTCACTCACATACGAGCCTCCGTCAAGCTCAAAGACCGAAAATGCTCCCTCACGATATTCCTGTCATGGCGCCTATAAAAACAGCCGAAACGCGAAATCCGCAACGTGGCTCTTGTGACGTATGACCACGAGTTGTGAACGTTAGCACAGGTTGAAGTTGCGTCTTCTGGATGTTAACTAGCAACTGGGCGATGTTAAGAAAATAAAACATTATTTTTAATTACCGTTCGTTTTTATTTATTCATTATCTCCGATAAGTTGGCAATAAAATTATTAAAACAAAGAAAGTTCAAAATTATCAAAAATGTGTAAGATTTATTTATTTTTACAAGAACTATTACAGCGATATTTTGAGTTACATTTATGTTCTTTGAGCGACATGGGCAATTTTTATCAATGCAGTATTTTTTACAGCGACCCTTGCTGACTTCCAGATAGTGTAATAGATGCTAAGCGACGCGTTAAAGGAGATGAATGTTAATAAAGTTAGTCTCTCAAATTGTAAATTCATTACGAGCATTAAGTCGATCTGGAAGACCTTGCTTGTTTGCTAAGTGATAGAGACGAGGTGGATTACTGCTAATTACATCAGCTAAACCATTGCTGGGAGCTGCACGTCTTCTATCAACTTCTGGTGCCCTAACTAGAACAATAGAACCAATATCAACTGCAGGGAGATCACTGCATGTGCCTGTTTCTCTAGGACGGAATTGGCACATTTTGTTTCATCATTGATGCTGTTATTTTTTAAACAGAACTTGAAGGTAACATTTGCAGCAAACCCATCATTTTAACTTCTTTCTCCATAGATAACGTGAACGTATTCATGACACTCTGAACACTTGCCAGCTCCTGAAATATCACTTTCACAAATAACAATTTTTTATTAAATTTTCAGTTTTTTCTAAAATAATATTTTTGACTGTCGATTCTTGCATGATTTCACTATCACAATTAACATAACTTTTAATTAAACTTAAATCTTTAGTTTTTTTTTTCTAAAATGACCGAGCGTGGTGGGTGAGTGGTAGCGCTCTGGCCTCGCATTCGTGAGGACCTGGGTTTGAATCCCCGTCGGGCAATCCAGATTTCGGTTTTCCAAATTACTCCAGACAAATGTCGGGATGGTTGTTTTAAAATTTCCATCTACGTAGCTGCAACTCAGCGAGGGTCGCTGTGAAAGAAAAAAATATGCACATACTGCTCAAAGAACATATCAAAATATCGGGATTACAGTTCTTATAAAAATAAGTAATTCTTCCATATTATTGATAATTTTGCTACCAACTTTCTATGTTTTAATAATGCTATTGCCAACTTGTGTGAGATAATGATTAAATATAATCGAACGATAATAAAAACCAATGTTTTATTTTCTTAACGTCACCTGATTATTAATTAATTTTCGGAATATGTAACCTGCCCGTCGTATCAGCTATTCGTTCAGAGCGTGTTCTGACTTTTCTTAGTAACCACAATGCGTTGTGCTCAAACATCACGACAGCCCCGACGAGAGTTTAGTGTTGTGCTGATTTTGAGTGTTCCGGCTATTTTTAGAAGTTCCAACACACGAATAACGTGTTAAGCCTGTTGTAAACACAATACAGTGCGTTGCGCACATTTAATTTAATTTAATTACAATGGAGTGCAAGTTCCGGTAGCAATTTTCCTATACATAGATTTACCCCCTTTTCTGTACCCACTTACTTTTTCCCTCTACAAATTTGAAGTTCAAATTCTTTCAATGTTTTTGGTAAGTTATTCATCATTTCCCTTGGTAACTCATTCCAATCCCTGACACCCTTGTGCCAGCTTGTGGTCATGGCCATCTTATTTTTCCGTCCTTTGAGCCTAACACAGTTCCGGCGACACAGAGGCGAAAAATTAAACCAAGGAACGCAGTCAGTCGGAACAGTACGCCAGTGATATGGTCAGCTGACAAGTACATTAACAATGGTCGGCTAATTTGATTGTCACCGAGTAGAAGCTGTCCCATAATGCCTAGCGGTGGACAACTATACTGAACTGAATATAATAAACGCTAATCATTGATGGTAGTACACACGAAATGCAGAACAGATGTCCGCTGATGTATGTGTTGTTAGCGCTAAGTTGGACGTAATTGATTTTGACCCGGCTGCACGCCCGAGAAATCTTCCAGCAACAGTTCCGCCGGGAAAACTTACGATCACACATGATTAAAGTTCACGGCTTATGTAATATATTCTCTTAATTTTATGAATAACTGTAACGCCAATGCAATTGAAATTGTTGTTTTATTTTCCGAACGCGTTTCGCTTCATTTGCGAAGCATCTTTAGCGGTTCTGTATTTTTCTTTGGTCACACAAAATACAGAACCGCTGAAGATGCTTCGCAAATGAAGCGAAACGCGTTCGGAAAATAAAACATCAATTTCAATTGCATTGGCGTTACAATTATTCATAAAATTGATCCTATCGCAATTGAGGAAATGGCCCACAATATCCAGGTGTTATATTCTCTTAGCTTTTATATTATTAAACCTTACGGATTTATCCGTAGATCTATGGGTCTTTTTTTAAAAATTAGGATCTTCGGATGTTGTTAAATTATCTACGGATTTTTTTGTCCCTTTTTACTATTCATTGACTTTCCTCTATCTTCCTGTTCCGTTAAACTTTCAGCGTATTGATTAACAGATCTCACAGTAATAATGAATCGTTTCCCTGCAACCGCTCGCGTGAACCAACGATTGAAATGAAATAGAGCTCACGTTTCGCTTGATTATAGATTTCATTGATCTTATAAGACCACAATACAGAACTATCGGCGCAGTCTTTGTGCACGGCGACAGGATGATTGGCGCGGTATTACAAAGCGGCGCCTCCAGAGATAAAACAATGTCCCAGTAACCGATACCCGAGAATCACAGGGAGCGTAGTTTAATACTTCCTGCGTCAGAAGGAAGAAATTAAATTTAATGTCAACAAAGAAAATGTATGATCCCTAGGAGGGAAAATAAAAGGAAGAAAACTAGGGATAGCAGCAGTTGTGATGAAAGTGACGCTGTTTGAAACATGTTCAGAAATATTTCACACTTTCAATATAGAACACCATCTTGAATTTGGAATTTAAAGACTTGCTAATATTCTTGATTTTGGTTCTCTCTTCAATAATTATTCTTTCAGTGAGCGAATCTCCGTATTTTTATACCCAATCTACGGACATTTTAGCGGCCATCTCGGGATATTCAAAGCCAAGAGGGTGGCAGCACTGTATTAACTTGTAGCACATTACAGAATGTCGGTTGTTTAGTGGTGCCTGGCAGTCACGTGACTCGCCACTTCCTTGTTTCAGTACCCACCGAGTGCAGTGCTAGGGATGATCGATATTAGAAAAACATCGATGTTGACATCGATGTTAACATTGATTCAAAAGTATCGATGTACGATAAACATTGATAGAAAAACATCGATATGTCTAAAACATCGATGTTTTCAGTAGGAAGTAAAACTGTCTATTCTATTTATTAAATGTGTTTATTTTTATTGGAAATACAACACAATATTTCGCCAATATCTATTAATATCGCTCATTCCTAACCCTACGTAATCCCTCCGTCACTGGCCCACCATGCAATACAAAAACCGTTAAGCTTTTAGTAATTCACTCACCTGCATGCAAAGCCAACAGACACCGAAAAAAGAATCCTTAACGCTCCTTCAATGCAAAACAAAAACAGCTACCAGGAAATAATTAATCTCGGGCAATGTATCCACTATTTACACAAAATAACGTAAAAAGTAGGAAATAATACAGTGAACAAAGTCATGGTACCTACATTGTTGGGTTATATTAACGCAAAAGTTACTGGTCAAAGAAATAATAATGCAATACAGAACAAACATTTACCATACCAGTTATTTCGTTATTAACAATATCAATAGCAAATTAAATTCGCTTCGCTACACAAGTTCACTCACAACACACGCGCACTTACAAGAATCACGCGAGCGTTGAAGTTGACAATATATTTTTTTTTTAATCCCTTAGAAAATGTAAAGATGTAACTATTCGTACGGCCTACTCCGGTTTCGTTGATCAGTGTCATCTAGTGTAAAATAGTTGAACCTGATAGTCTTCTAGCTAGTAGATCCAATGCACGCTAGATGGCCCTTAAGAATATATTGACGTTTCGATATTTTATTCTCATAACATCGATGTGTCGATGTTATCGAAATCAAAACATTGATGTCAAAACATCGATGTTTTCGAGCTAAACATCGATGTTTATTCACCATCGATGAATATCGATCATCCCTATGCTGTGCGTCTAGTCTATAACCCTCTGTTCCTTGACTAACGTTTGCATCACTCAACAGCCTGTGAGTTACGCAACGTGATGAAATGTACAACAAATTATAGAAATAATAACAGGCAGACTAAATATAAAACACTGGTAGCGATACGAGAAGTACCTGGCAAATAAAGTTACAACTAATGGCCGAACCAAGAATTATGTTAAAATGACAATAGCACTAGCGAAAAGATCCTTAGTTAAAAATAAATATTTTAATTTAAAATATAGATGTGCCACTCAAAAAGAAATGTCGAGCATAGCACTTTATAGTACCGTATTACAAAAGCAAGGAACAGTAGAAAGAAGGAAAACCGAAGCAATTGAAAAGTGGAGGTATAGCAGGAAGTTAGAGATAAAGTCGACAGATAAAGTGCGAAACAAACTTTTTTCGCAAATAATGCGCGAGAAAACAAATTTGTGGCAGTGTTTTGCAGGAAGAAGAGACAGGCTGGTTGGTCATGTTTTGAGACTGCCGGGATTGGTTAATTTGTTAGTGGAGGGAACAGAGGAAGACAGAGATTAGAATATGTGAAGCAGATAACTGAGGATATGTAGAGATGAAGAGGTTAGCTCGAGACAGGGAGTGGGGCTGAGGGGAGGGGATGAAGGGTGGCTGCAAGTACAGTCCGTGTCTACGCTCACTCACTTAATATGATTTAATTTCGATGGACCGCAATTTTCCCCCGTTCCTGAACATACCTTCATTTTCCCTCTACAAATATCGACTTAAATTGTTTCATCGGTTTTGATAAATTATTCATCATTTCTCTTGGTAACTTATTCCAATCCCCGACACCCTTACCTAACAAAATGAGAATCTTCCCACACCCTTGTGCCTGAAATCGAGTGCCAGCTTGTGGTCATGGCCATCTTTTCCCTTCCATGCATTACTTTTAATTCTTACACCAATATCTTTCCACGCCTCATCACTAATATACGCCTTGTACACTCCCATGACCCCCTTCACCCTCTGCTTGTCTTCCAATCAATCCCATTCCAGCTCTTTTGTTACATCAGTTACCAATTGTGTTCGCACTAATTTCTAGAGACAACTCTAACTGCCCTCTTTTGCACCCTCTCCAACTCCTGTATTTGATACTCAAAATGTGGTCCCCATACTACACTACCATATTCGAGCAATGGTCTGTTCAAAGTTTTGTAACGAAATTCCTTTACTTCTCTCGTACATCCCCTCATCGCTCTCTCCAACAACGGAAGGATTTTGAAAACTTTTCCTACCACCTATCCAATGTGTCCTGCCAAGTTAAGCTTGTTATCAAATGTAATGCCAAGATATTTACATTTCAAGTCTTGTACAAACAATTCTTTCCCTACCTCACAATCATAATCAACCTTTAGTTTTTATCAGTGTATCTAATAAACTGATTCTTCTGAGATAGAAAGCTATAGGTTGACTGCGTTTACAATGTAGAGTTGAGTTATTATTGATTAATTGCGCCAGTGCCAATTTATTTATTTATTTATTTATTTATCTATCAATGTTGTTCCATGGATCTCTGCTGAGGAAATACCTCTGGGATGTGAAACATGTCATTGTTTTTTGATTTTGTTTACTCGTTTTCGTTTTCAATAGTTTGTTTTTGGTTTACGTGTTTCGTACAGATTGGATTTGTTTGAAGATAATACAATTAGGCTTTCACCTACAGCAGCGTCTCAAAAATATTCTGAGAAGTTTAATTTATTAGATAATACAAAAATCAAAAACAATATTGAAATCAGTCAAATAAAATATTAATTGTAATACGTTTTACAAACTGGAACACATAAATGTTATGGGTTGATAAACCATAAGAAAAGTTTGGAAAAAAACTTTAATAATTCGGATCAAAAGTATTTTGACATTTAAAGGAATATTCTTTTTTATTTAATGCTGATTATATTTTCGGTACTTATTAAATATTATTTTATTGCGGATCCATTGGTCTTTAAGACGGCTTCGCAACATGCTGGTATTGAGTCAACCAACTTCTGCAAAAGATAAATGTGGATTCGCTTGCAGTCATTGCTTCGTGGAGAACCCCCTTACGCGGATAATTCTGACATCTTATGCAACGATTCAGCCCCTCGCAAAGATGCTCTGTCGGGTTTAAATCAACACTCTGGCTTCGCGTATCGGCGTCATGAGTTTCATAAAGTCACTTCAATATAATTTAAGTGTGATGCAGCGCACGCACCGGTGGAAATTTCCCTGTACACCCATGTCCCTCCTTTCCTGCACCCACCTACTTTTGCCCTCTACAAATTTCAACTTTAAATTCTTTCAGCGTTTTTGGTAAATTATTCATCAATTTTCTTGATAACTTATTCCAATCCCTGACACCCTTACCTAAAAAAGAGAATCTTCCCACACCCTTTTTGCCTGGAATCGAGTGCCAACTTGTGGCCATGGTCATCTTTTTACTTCCGTGGACCACTTTTAATTCTTAAATGCTTAGATTATTGTTTCAGAAAGTTATCTGGGTTGAAATACGAGCGGGGTAGCATACTAGTGTTTTCTTTAGCATACGGTAGCATTTGCTTCTTTAATATCTCTGCATTCATAAAACGATCCTTCAATTCTAACTCCGCGACGAGGAAAACATTTCCCAACCATACCACTGCCACCCCAATGTTTTAATGTGGGTATTTGTCGAGCATCAAATCTTTTGTTTACAGGATGCTGCACACTCCGTATTCCCTCAGATGGCACTAACTTAAATTTGCCTTCACCACTCGTCAGCGCTCGGGGCCATTCTGAACTCACCCCTGCCCGTGCGAGTCGCAGCTTCCTGTTCTTACAGAATCCGAGGTTTCACGTTTGGATATCCCCCACGTAGTCGGAATTCTTTCAGTCGGCATTCCACAGCTGAAACGTCCACGCCATACTTTTCTTGCGAATCATTTCTTATCTGCACAGCTGATTTCGGTTCCTCAGTGATGGATAAGGTTTTCATCACGCTGTATTCGCTGGGAGTAGTTCTTCGGACGGCCACTTCGAGGCTGTCTTAAGTTTGATGTCGGCCTTACTGTACGCACTAACAAGCTGTCGAGACACCTTACAACTTCTCCCTGCGTCGTTCCTCTTTGTTTAACGTGACTTCACGAGACTCAAAATGTCGCACTTTCACAAACTAAACGACAATTTAACACATCTGTCTATTAAGGTCTAAAACAGACCATGCGGTATTCGTAGCGCAGCGGTCGAGTCGACGAATGAACCATTGCTGATCACTCAAGGATTTATTAGCAGCAGCCAGGATATGGAAATGTTCGACGACTTTCCAACTACGTCACAGATCATAAAAATCAGTAGCTGGCACGCTGAGAATGTTGCTGTTGAAGACCGTTGGGCGGAATTATCAACACTTCCGTGTTGATACTCTCAACTGTACGGACTTTCGTGTAACTATTGAGTACGTCCTGTGTCTGCCTGGAAGTAGCGCTCCTGCAGAAAGAGTTTTTTCTCTGATAAATAAAATGTGGACATGTGGCAAAATATAGCTAAGCGTCGCAGTATTGAAAACAATTTTCATTACCAAGAATAACATAAGAGCTCCAGTCCTACTTGACAACTACGCCCGATATTTTGAATTACTCTTACTATTACTCTGCGATTCACTAAAAGTGTGTGGCAGAGGGTGCACTGCACCTATCCGAACGGGTAATAGTTTGGAAGGGATATACGGGATATGGTAGGAGGCGCCCATGGGCTATTGTGAGGAACCATCCCAGCATTCGCGCGGAATTGATTTGTTCCGCTGATGAATACAAAACAACCGCCTAGTTAGGCATTAGATGTCACACACTAAGACTAAGTAACTCAACTAACATGTAATACATTCTACTTATTACAAGTGTTCTTCGTTTTTTAATAAAAACTACTAAAATAACAAAGAGGTTTTTTTTAAGCCGTCCTGCTCTGACAAAAAAAATCCAACGAACAAGATAAATTGTCGCATTATCATTGTACGGCAGTTATGAGAGCATCTTTAAAATCATTTGAATGTTTTCCATACCTGGTCCTGTTAAATAAAGAATAATTAAGCGCTTAAAATAAGTATTCTGGTACAGTGCGAGCGATATCAGCGGCAACCGGGAACTGAATAATCTTCAAAATACTCCTGAGTGCAAGTTTGAAAACGATCTTTAGAGTACACACAAACGAACAAGTTTCAATTTATTTCTAACAGTTGTTGCACGTTTGTCGTAAGTAATAATAGGGAGGAGCCGTATTTATTTACAAGTTAATAAAAATAAGGTGATAATGAATTTAACTAAAAAATCTGACTTGGTCCACAACGCGAAGGTTGGTTGTCGTACTAAGCCATTCTGTCAGTTCCTTCCGTCTGGGTCCTAAGTTTAACGTCGAATCTGAACCACGGAACGTCCTGGCCACCCACCGGGATTTGAACCAGTGAACCGAGCAACTAACTGTTGAAAGCAAGTGCCTTAGTCTCTCAGCTATAATACACTCAGACTTGTCAAAACACTTGTGAGCGCCACTGTGTCTGTTGGTCTGACAGCGCAGCTTGCATTTCAGGCATCGTGCATGGTCACGCTTCTCCTGATGTTGTAGGTAACGACAGGAAATTTAACACTTCAAGAATTTAAATATCAGACACTTGGACCCAGAGTCTGAAATTATTTATTCATTTTATGCAAATAGACCTATCAAAATCACGCAAAATTAATCATTTTCAATCCGAGTTTCTTTTGCCATTGGCTGCAATTACTTTTATATATATATATATATATATATATTATTGTTTAGTGCACTAAGGAGCGCGTGCAACCGTTAATTCGCATTGTGCTTCTTATTCTTCTTGCTGTTCTTCTTATCTTCCCCAAACCACCTCATCCTTTCGCTGTGGGCTTGACGTCTCTCTTGTGTCTATGTATTTCTGAGATTCGGATTTTTTGCTGTTGGGATGTTTGGAGCAACTTCATGTGAGGTGATTAACTGTCTATATATACTGTGTGTAGATGTCAGTGGGTTTCTGCGAGCCACCGTGCTTTGGTTTGTCGCGGTCCGTTGACGATGTGGAAGATTTTCTTGGTCAGTCGTGAGTCATCCACTCGTGCTGTATGTCCGTAGTATTTCAAGCGTCTTTTCGCGCGAGTGAGGTGAATCGTTCGGTCAGTGAATACAGTTCTTCTGAGTTTTTGCGCATCCAGATGCAATCTTGGATCTTGGGGCCGAATATTTTTCTCAGTATCTGTCTTTCTATTTTTTCGATTCCTTTGACATTTACTGTTAATGACGACGTCTCCGTCGCATACAGTGCTCCTGGATGAACGGCGGCGTGGTAGTGATGGAGTTTGGCTTTGGTGGGAAGTGATTTCTTGTTGTAAGTGTTCCAAGTAATTGCATATGCTTTTTTCAGTTTTTTCAGCGCAATTTTTGTGGGCCTCTTTCTCAGTTCCAGTGTTCACAGTAATTTCCTATAAGTACTTAAAGTGTTTAACTTGCCTGGTACTTGCATACTTGGTCACGAGTGGCTCCAGGTTTGTGCTTTTGGAGTCTATACATTGTGATGTCTCATAAGTACGGTTCGGATCTTTATAACCAAAAAAATAGACAAATATGCAGGCAGATATGACCTTAAAAATGGGTAAATATGACCTAAAAATGACAAAATATGACCAAACATTTAAATTTACTGTACATTAAATGCTCAATTATACATCATTTATTTTATGTAGTAGTGTCGCTTTCATGTAGACAGCATAATTTGATTCCATTCACTTGCTTCAACCTTGAGAAATTAAATTTTAAATCGTTTTGTTAAAGTCACTTTAATTTCATATAATTTACAGAATATAACTCTTTCATCTGTATTAAAACTCTCCTCTCTAAATTTCCTTATATAACTTGACTCTTTCAGTAAATTTTAGATTCGGCATGGCGGTAGGTCTACTCAGTGATCAAGAGGATATTTCATTGAGATATTGATTGACCAGAATCGACCCAGGCATGTTTCTGCTACATTGTCGACATTAACATGAGGGCGGAACATTACGTTTAGAGTGTGACGATATTGTATAATTTTAATTCTTGACGGGTCAATTTCGAAAAATTCAGTGACAATTAGTTTCGTTTTTCCCGCCACCTATATAGCATAAGTACAGTTCTGTGAATAATTATCCTAATTTCTTCTCATCTATGCCTAGCGAATTACCGGCACTATAAAAAAAAATACCAGATTTTTCCTCAAAATATGACCATATGACAATAAATATTATCGAAATATGACCAAAACTGGGAAAATGGTCTGAATATGCATTTGTACGCTATATAAAATACATTTAAATACAATCAGAAACGTTGAATCGGTGTTTAATTCAACATTTCAGCTCAAACAGAAGACAGGGGGAAAAAATGACTTGTTCTAAAGATCCGAACGCTACTCATAAGAGATGTGGAGACCGGTTTCGATAGCTATCTCATGAAGCTTCTCAACAGCAAGTGTTCATATACAACACTACAAGCAGACAACTGAAACGTGAGATGCACAGTGATATACAACAGTAATTGTGTTATTTCTAAGAAATACAATGTGTACGAAATTTGAAAACAGGAAACATTGCACGCTAAACATGAGGAGAGGCGAAACGCCTTCGGAAAAAAAGAAAAGCGAATCCAGTAATAGCTGCAGTGGGGTTTTCCATTAATTAATGTCCTGTATTATCAACAGGGAGCCTGTGCTTATGGCTGACATTTGCCGCTCCCTGTATCGACGGCACGGCTTCTTTCGTCTCGGGTTTTGATGTTTATTTTGCCCTGGTTGCTGTTGGTGTAGCCCCAGGTGGAATCCCGCAAAGTAAATTTATACAGCCGCCGTTGGTGATACGCCGCGTTTAACAGTTTGCACGGCTACATATGCAGTCTCTCTCTAACTCTTTAAGTCGGACGCTTCAAATTCCCATATGCTCCTCTGTGTTTCGTTCACCCAAAATCCGGAAACGGTATTCAAAATTTTGTATTTTTGATTTGAAAACTTCTATAGGTGCGTTACGGTATGTTTGGACGGGGGTTCGTGACGTCACGTCACCATCACGCCACCTGTTGCGCGTTGGGAGCTTTATACAAACACACAGTTGTATCCGATTGTGATAGTAGTTAGCACACATATAGGCCTAATTGAAAACAAGGTGGTCTGGTACTTCAACGGTTAAGGCGCTCACTTCGGAAAGTTTCTCTCTCGGGTCGCGGGTTAGATCCCGTGGTAAGCAGGAATGTTTAGGAGTTGTATGAACTACGCCGAAACGTTCCGTGGCAGGCCGCTATAGAAAGGAATTAGCATTCTAGCCTCTCACACAATAGCTTCGTACGTCTCCTTCGCGAAGATTCGACGAAACGTCAGGTTGTGGATTAAATTATTTTTTTATTTTTTGCAGTGAAAAGTTTTTAGGCGCATTGGTCGATTTTTGGATTGGTAAAATCTTATGAGTTCGCGTCACCGACATGCTAATGTTAACAGTATATCTACTGTGGACTGGCGGCTCAGTGGTTAAGGTGTCTGACTGGCGAACGGAAGGTCCCCGGTTCGAATCTCTGTCTGGGCGGGTATTTCATAGACCATTAACCAGACCTTCACCTCTGGAACGGCTTGCTGTGTAATGTGAAGTACACCAGAACGCTTCCGTGGTTCAGGTTCCACGTTCAACTGTAGGTCCCCTGTACCTGGTAGCACTACCGGGTTAGGTTAAGGCGGCGAAGACAGCTTGCTGTGTAATGTGAAGTACGCCAGAACACTTCCGTGGTTCAGGTTCCACGTTCAACTGTAGGTCCCCTGTACCTGGTAGCACTACCGGGTTAGGTTAAGGCGGCGAAGACAGCTTGCTGTGTAATGTGAAGTACGCCAGAACACTTCCGTGGTTCAGGTTCCACGTTCAACTGTAGGTCCCCTGTACCTGGTAGCACTACCGGGTTAGGTTAAGGCGGCTAAGACAGCTTGCTGTGTAATGTGAAGTACGCCAGAACACTTCCGTGGTTCAGGTTCCACGTTCAACTGTAGGTCCCCTGTACCTGGTAGCACTACCGGGTTAGGTTAAGGCGGCGAAGACAGCTTGCTGTGTAATGTGAAGTACGCCAGAACGCTTCCGTGGTTCAGGTTCCACGTTCAACTGTAGGTCCCCTGTACCTGGTAGCACTACCGGGTTAGGTTAAGGCGGCGAAGACAGCTTGCTGTGTAATGTGAAGTACGCCAGAACGCTTCCGTGGTTCAGGTTCCACGTTCAACTGTAGGTCCCCTGTACCTGGTAGCACTACCGGGTTAGGTTAAGGCGGCTAAGACAGCTTGCTGTGTAATGTGAAGTACGCCAGAACACTTCCGTGGTTCAGGTTCCACGTTCAACTGTAGGTCCCCTGTACCTGGTAGCACTACCGGGTTAGGTTAAGGCGGCGAAGACAGCTTGCTGTGTAATGTGAAGTACGCCAGAACGCTTCCGTGGTTCAGGTTCCACGTTCAACTGTAGGTCCCCTGTACCTGGTAGCACTACCGGGTTAGGTTAAGGCGGCTAAGACAGCTTGCTGTGTAATGTGAAGTACGCCAGAACACTTCCGTGGTTCAGGTTCCACGTTCAACTGTAGGTCCCCTGTACCTGGTAGCACTACCGGGTTAGGTTAAGGCGGCGAAGACAGCTTGCTGTGTAATGTGAAGTACGCCAGAACACTTCCGTGGTTCAGGTTCCACGTTCAACTGTAGGTCCCCTGTACCTGGTAGCACTACCGGGTTAGGTTAAGGCGGCTAAGACAGCTTGCTGTGTAATGTGAAGTACGCCAGAACACTTCCGTGGTTCAGGTTCCACGTTCAACTGTAGGTCCCCTGTACCTGGTAGCACTACCGGGTTAGGTTAAGGCGGCGAAGACAGCTTGCTGTGTAATGTGAAGTACGCCAGAACACTTCCGTGGTTCAGGTTCCACGTTCAACTGTAGGTCCCCTGTACCTGGTAGCACTACCGGGTTAGGTTAAGGCGGCTAAGACAGCTTGCTGTGTAATGTGAAGTACGCCAGAACACTTCCGTGGTTCAGGTTCCACGTTCAACTGTAGGTCCCCTGTACCTGGTAGCACTACCGGGTTAGGTTAAGGCGGCTAAGACAGGGACGGAATGCGCAGCCAATAGAAACCCTGTCACCAGGTCACTACGGCCACACGGAACTATCATTATTTAGTATATCTGTGGCTGTACGTATGACGTGTTGCACGTAAGATGTTCATAATTTTAAATTTTCACTCCTGTTGGCAGTCCACAATGAGTGCCAGTTGGTTTATTTTTAACGAAATTGTCATTAGCGCGGGGAAATGACTAAGGGCGAGGAACGGGAAGGGATTCGGCCATGGTGTTCAGAATGAACCTGAAGTGATTTCGGGAAATCACGGAAACTAGAAACTAGATGGAGCCGTACGTCCACAGATCAAAAGCGCAATGAGCAAGTGGGATGAAACAACCTGTGGAGTGAGTGTATTACTTGTTACTGTTTGTAATCGCGAACGCCATCAGGTGGTTCCTGGTGTGCTTCTCTACAGGACTGCGCCACCCTCTCAGCTACGTGACGTGGCGCGGACCTGCAAATTAAAATCTGCTCTCCATCTGCTGTCAGCCAACACAAGAAGACTACCTCGAGTCTGGTCGCAACAAAGTAATTCAGTCTCCAGGATTGGACGTCACGAAGCGTGTGTTCAGCACTAAAGCTGCAGAAAAAAACTCTTGTATTCGTTGCTCCAAGTACTGAAACGTCACTCGCGAATTCATTTCGTTACTCGCATGGCTGTCAGTTTGATTCGGTAAACCAACAAATACGACGCATCATGCGGGAACTGGAAAGGTTCACCCAGCGACTAAATGAGTCTGAACGAGGGAATTAACATTTCAACATCGTGCGTCGCGTATTAGAAAGAAAAATGTGTAAATACAAACATGTTGCACGTGCATTATTTTAATATAATTAATATTATTTACTGTTAAGCGTTGATATTTTTAACGAGATAAGTAATTTTCAAAACAAACAGTTATTTTGTTGTTTTGCTTTTGTTTAACAATGAAATTTACAGAGCATAATTGTTAAGTATAAAAAATTTGAATAGGTAATTTGTGATACCTTAGTGAGATTTTTTAAATTTCCAATATTTACGAAATGTATTTAATCTAAAATGCGATATTCTAATTTCTATTTTATTTTACAGTGTAAATTTTACATATTTTAATAAATCAACAACTTACTTAAACTTTACAAAGCAGGCTACGAAAGAAGTTATTCCGTAAGCCGTACTGAGCGTGGTGGGTGAGTGGTTAACGCTGAGTCCTCGCATTCGGGAGGGCGCGGTTTCGAATCCCCATGCGGGCATCCAGATTTGCGTTTTCCATAGTTTCCCCAAATCACTCCAGGCGATCTCCGGGATGTTTCCTTCAAAAAGACGATGGCCGAATTGCTTACCGTTCCTTGTTCTCAGTCCCATCCCGCCTCGAATGATCTCGACAACCGTGACCCGTACGCGACGCGACGCGACGCGACGCGATGCGATGCTTCATGGTAGCGCTCGATTGTACCAAAAGTAACGAGTAACGACTCGATAGTAACGATTACTGGTTGGTCTAGCAGCGAATACATACGGGTAGGTACTCAAGTTCTCGAAGCCACTTGGTAGGAGCAGTCTAGTCAATCACTCTTTAAATGTCACCAGGCGTGAAGGCATCGGGAGCGCTAGTGACGCGGGCAGTCGAGCTTAAATCCGAAATAAAAGTGTCAAGTTCAAAACGGAATGTTTTTTTTTTTTTTTTACGTAATACCAACACACTGATATCAAAAACAAAAGTAGCGACATATCGTCACTGAGACAATGCCCTGCAGCGCCACACACGGCAGAGCGCCGCAAGGTTTTGGTGCACTTCACTAGTCTAACGGCAGTGAATTCTGCAATCTTTTGAAACATACTGTAAACAAGTGAGTGCGTAACACGTATGCTGGCTCTGCACATGGCTGTCGACAGCAGATGGCACAAAGCGACAAACAGAAAATAAAACCCGCCGAAACGTTTCCGCTGCTAGTCAGACAAAACAAAACTCCCCTCCGTGGTGATACAGGTACAGAGGCGAGGCCACAGCACCGGGGATTTCTATTTTATTACTAGCTGGGCTACCCGGCTTCGCTCAGGGAATTCATACCAGATTGTACGACAGAGGGAATAAAAAGGTAAATTTTAAAATATAACAGGTAATTTTTTTATTGAAAACATATTCTAACTATTTACAACACTTGTTTATAAACAACATTTTTCATTTGGTTTTCTTGGGTATGTATGTACAAATTTTTCGAATTTCCTTGAATGATGAATAATTTATCAAAAACGTTGAAAAAATTTAATGCTGAAATTTGTAGAGTGCAAATGTATGTGGCAGCAGGAAAGGGGGGAAATGGGTGTGTAATGCAATTGCCACCGGAGCGTGCGATCCATTGCAATCAAATTAAATTAAATATAAACGGGTTAAAATGTTCTCCGGCAAAGCACGTGAGAGGTATACAGGGAGCTTTCATACAAAGTAGAAAGCTGCAATCAGACCAAACAGTACAACAGCAAATGATCAGTCGCCCCGCGCTGTCCCTCACAAACAAACAAATTCATCGCAAATACTTTACATTACATTACAGTGCACTGTGAAGTTACACCATCTCAAATTAACAGCCACCAGACATATCATTAGAAGAAATCCGAGGTTATGTAGACAATTTAATAGCTGCTGCGAAATTAATTGCCATAATACATCCATTAAGTTTGATTTTCGTATAATTTCATAGTTAAAAAGATATCAATAAACTTAATGGCTGAAAAAACGCGGAACTGATTTTCAGCAACATGTTTCTAATGAAAGCAACATAAAAAAAACTTAAATTGCTTATGGTTTTGGCTGTTGCCGCGAATTCCAATTGTTATTCATTCCTAGGCTAAATTTCAATTTAATTAAAACTTTCGCTAAAGTTGCTGCTTCACCAAAGTTTATTTATACATTATGATTTATTTGCTTTTTACGTATATTACTGAACACTTTAGTTAGTGGTCTTTGTTCATGTTCGCTGTACATGAATTATTAGGTTATTTAAAGTGGACATCATGTTAAAATACGTTACCGAATCGAATATTCGAGCAATTAATTTGTTCGGAGTTGCTCAACTATTTAATAATCAGGAATAATCTGGTTTTTACAGACACTATGACCAAAGATTACCTTATGAATGCTCAATAAAAAAAAAGTGTTGCTTCGAAAGCAACTTGTGGCGTCAAATACAACACAAGTTTTTATTTCAGGTAGTTGGAGTCTACGACCTTTGAAACAATTGTACGATAGCGTGATCGTTCCTGTCCGTGTTTAATACCTACGTCTATTAACACTTCTGAGTTCTCTAAGCTCAAGAGATTTTATTCACCTAAACGGCGAGAAACAGGTGAAGTTCATATCTGCTCAGATCAGGTCAACCTGTCACAACCTTTGACCCAAAAAAAAAAAAAAAACTGGAACGATTCTAGACCATGACGATAGGGGCTTACACTAGTGTACTAATAAAAGACGGAGCTTGGCCATCGTGTAGGCATGTGCAGAGAGCAGTCAACTTTCGTTGTTGGATTAACAACAATCGGAGATTTTACTGCCTAGTGAAGGTTATCCGCATTATTTAATAAAAGTTGTATTTGGTCAAACATCGGCGAAGAAATTACTTTCCAAAACAGTGAAGGAAAATCACGTGTTGCGTTTACATTAACACGTGCTTCTTAATATTCGTTCAACATACATGTTTTGTTATATTCTTTGTAGTATGGTAAGAAATTTGGGATCGCGTTTATATCGCGTTACAGTATATGGAAGGTTTCAGAGATATTAGTTGCTTTTATGACCGCCATGATATGATGTTCCACAGTGATGGCGACCTGTGTGCAGGATTAAACTGATATTACGCAACATGACGTGTGTTTGCGCGTGTGGTTGAAGGTTTGATTTCCTAGCGGCAGTATTAGCCCAGTCTGTGGTAAAGTATCTGCAATGTCGGGCGGGCGCACAAGGTATTTACATTACTGTAAGGCGAACTAACCTTATACAAAAATCGTTTGCTTGCTTCTCTCACAACTTGCAAAGTACACTAGATGCAAGGGTTTCTGGTGAAACAGTCGAGAACTTCAAGGTACCTTGTTCCGGACTCTCCGGGATAGAAGAATAATTTATAATCTTTATAAGAATCAAGTAGCTGTAATAAAGGTAGAGAAACATCAGAGACACGAATCAGTTAAAAAGGGTGTGAGACAAGGTTGAAGTCTATCCCCGTTAATATTCAACTTGTACTTAAAAAGAAGCAATGAAGGAACTGAAAGAAAGATTTGAATATCCAGGAGAAAAAATCAGTATGCTACGATTTGTTGATGACATTGTCTTCATACCAGAACAGTCTGAGAATATTGAGAAGTTACTTTTATTTATTTATTTTTTATTTCGTATGGCGATAATCTTAAGGTCGAGAGAAGTTACTGAATATCATGAACAGAATACTGATTATTACGTCTGTTATTCTTGTAAGTCGACGAGTAACACCTTGCTTATTAAACATTGTACATCGTTCAACGTTACAAAATACTTTGTTTCCAAATCCAGAAGCAGCAACTTGTTATTTGCTTACTCCGTTCGTCTTGTGTATCGGCGACGTCATAATTATTTTTCTCCTGGTCTATACCACTTTACTCTAATTTCTTAATACTGAAGGAAATTATGGTTCTATAAAATCGACATATGAGGGCAATTTACATATTTAAAAATATTTCCGAACCGTCAGTGTTTCCGAACTTGTGTCTATTAGGCCTAACCATCTTCCATCTACAACTCCTGAACAACTTCTTTTCTTCCTTGTTTCTCTGCTATGCTTTTCCTGTATGTCGCATTTCGGCTTTGACTGAGTGAGCCGTAAAATGGTGGTAAATATAGTAACAATGATTGCACTTGACGTAAAATTGATTTAATGGGTACAAAAATTCTTAAAAGGTAGAAAGCAAAAGTAGGAAATACAGTATCAAAATAAGTGTAAGTGAAAATGGGAGTGCCACACGGTAGCGTTTTGGGACTATTTCTATTTGTAATTCCAATAAATGATTGTGTTGATGGCTAAAGGTCAGGTTGTTTACAGATGAAATAATGCTGCATATTAGGAGAAAAACGGTGGACAGCTACAGGGTGATATGCACAGGACACCTGGCTGGGTGAGTCAACATGGGATGAAAATAAAAGCAAATATGAGACAGCTTATTAGGTACACAAATAAAAAACTAAAGATTCATTAAAATTATAAGGCAGGGAAGGAATTGATTAATGAACACTTGAAATGTAAATACCTTGCCATAACATTTAACATTGGACATGCAGTAGGAAAAGGCTTAAAAACCCTTTACTTGTTGGAGAGAGTGATGAGGGGATGTACTAGAGAAGTCAGGGAACTGAGTTACAGAACTTTGGTCAGACCATTGCTTGAATATGGTACCGTAGTGGGACCCACATGTTGAGTATCAATTACGGAAATTGGAGAGGGTGCAAAGAAGTCCTGCTGGATTTTTCTCTGGAATAACCACAGAACGCGACCCGTAACTGATGTGATAGAAGAGCTGGAATGGGATTCATTGGAAGACAGGAGGAGGGTGAAGAGGGTCATGGGAGTCTACAAGGCGTATGTTGGTGATGATTGGTGTAAGAATTAGGAATAATGTATCGAAGGGAAGAAATGACCGTGAACACAAACTGGCACTCGATTTCTTTCGTAGGTAAGCGTGTCAGGGATTGGAACAAATTCACAAAGGAATTGCTGAATAATTTACCAAATACGCTCAAATAATTTAAAATTATCGTTCGTTGAGCGGAAAATTGATGTGTAGGGAAATTGTCACCGGAGCGTGCGCTCCATGGCAATTAAATTAAATTAAATGCATTTCTCTTTCCATGTTTTCAGTTGTTTTAATTTAATTTAATTGCAACGGAGTATATGCCTGGTGACAATTTCATTTTTTTATATTATTATTATTATTATTGCAGCTATATCGATCCTTTTTTCAGGATGTAGCCTCTTTAAGCCTAATGAGCTATATATTAGAATTTAATTCTACATAGTGTTGCTGTAGTTCTTTCCAGGCCGATCGATCCTGAGCCGCCCTCTTCCAGTTCACGCCTGTAACTCGACGTATATCCTTATCCCAGCGATCCGGGGGTCTTCCTCTTGCTCTTTTCAGGTTTCTCGGTATCCAATCCAGCACTACCGTAGTCCATCTTTCATCTCTTTTGCGAGCAACATGACCGGCCCAGTGCCATTTTTGGGTCATGACTCTTTTTAAGATGTCTGTTACTTTAGTTATTGAACGGATGTGCACAGCCCTTTTCCTGTCTCTTCTTATATATATATCTTTAATTTCTTTAGTTTTAACACCCGTTTACGTCTGCACTCTACGAATTTTAATTTTAAAATTTTCCAGTGTTTTTGGTAAATTATTAACTACTTCCCATGATAACTTATTCCAATCCCTGACACCGTAACCCCCAAAAGAAAATCTTCCCACACCCTTGTGCCTGTAATCGAGTGCCAGCTTGTGGTCATGGTCACCTTTTTCCTTCCACGCACCTATCTTAAGTCTTACACCAATATCTTTTCACGCCTCATCACCAACATACGCCTTGTACACTCCCAGCCCTCTGTTCATCCTGTTACTGTCTTCCAATCAATCCCATTCTAGCTCATTTATCTCTTCAGTTCCAGAGACAAATCTAGGCGCATTTCTTTGTACCCTCTGCGATATCTGTTTTTGATACCAAAAATATGGGTCCCATACTACAGTACCATATTCAAGCAATGGTCTCACCAGTCTTGTAACCCAATTCCTTTACTTCTCTCGTGCATCCCCTCATCACTCTCTCCAACAAGTGAAGAATTTTGAAACCTTTTCCTACTACCTGTCCAATGTGTCCTGTCCAGTTTAACTTGTTATTAAATGTAATGCCAAGATATTTACATTTCGACTCTTCAATAAGCAATTCTTTCTCCATGTTATAATTATTATCACCTTTTAGTTTTTTTATCTGTGTACCTAATAAGCTGACTCTTCTTCGCACTTATCTTCATCCCTTGTTGACTCACCCAGCTAGTTATCCTATCTAGATCACCCTGCAGCTGTTTAGTCTGATCCTGTTGTAATACACTATGTCATGTGGACTGTAAGCCATCAATACAGCCGTCCCAGCGTGGTGAGCCTTGCATCCGGGATCTCACGAGTTTCAATCCCCGTCCGGCTATCCAGACTTTGCCTGTTTTGCCTAAATCCGTCCAGGCTGACGCTGGGATGGTTCCTTCTTAGGGTCATGGCCAGATTCCTTGTCCGGCGATGATTTGTCTTTTTTTTTCCGCTGTTGTTTGTGCGTGAGTGTTCTGTCGTCCACTCCTGGATACTGTTTATGGAGTTCTATTTGTTGTTGTTAGTTTGCAGTGACTGGTTATTCTCTGCCTGTAACACCGACCTCGTCACATCTCCAGCGAGGAAACGAAAACGATTGATAGGACGACACACATTCCCACCAGTGGCTTTTACGTGAATAGTGTCAAACGAAAAATGGACACTAATTAGTGGAGAGTTTCATCTTATATTTCTCAGCGCCTCCTGTTTTACGCGTTATTCCAAACTCCCTCAACATTCCACGGCCAGACAGACAGACATAAATAATCCAGTGCTGCCAATACTACAGATTTATCTGTCGATCTACGGATTTTTTTTATTAAATAGGATTTTATTAAAATATTTATGGATTTTGGCCACCTTTCATTATTTGTTGATTTTTCCTTATTTTCTGATTTTTGTTAAACACAGCGTATAGTGTTACTGTAGTACAGAAATCTTAATAATTATCTACTGCGTGAACCGACGACTGAAATGAAATGAAGCTCATATTTTGATTAGTTATAGATTTAAATCCAACCATAAAGGACAGTAATACAGTACTATCGGCGGTCTTTATGCACGGTGGCACGTTCTTACAAAGCAGAGCGGTACGAGATAAAACAATATGCGCCTAACCGACACCCGCAGTTTAACATTCAGAGCAGCAGGATTTATAAGAGAATTTCAATAAATCAACACATTTTCCTGTTACAGAAGATATTGTAAATTTAATGTCAACATAGAAAATGTTTGGTCCTAAAAAGCGAGTAGGCTCAACAGCAACAGCCGTGATGAAAGTGAAGCTGTATGAAACATCATGTTCAGAGATATTTCGTACTTTCAATTAATAATATTACCTTGCACCAGGAATTCAAGAGTCCTGAAGATAAATTCTTAATTTTAACTCTCTCTTCACTAATTATTGTTTCTATCTTTGATCTTTGAGCTAGCGAGTCTCCGGATTTTTGGGTCCAATCTACGGAAATTTTAGCGTCCAACTGCGGATATTCAAAGCCACTGTCCGGGTGCTTATGTTACCGTCTTAGGTGCAGGAAACTGTCGCTTAGTCCGATTTAATGTTTAAACGTTGTGGTCGCATTTTTCCCTAGGCGCGCTCCTCGTGTATGTATTTTATTTGCCAAACATTTTTTCCGCGTGATATGTTTACAAGCTGCACACAATAATAAAGACACAAAACAGTTTACAACAAAATTGAAAACATTATGAAAAAATGTATCGTGAGACAGAAGAAAAACAGACAAACGCATTAGAGCGGGGATCAAATATGTTATTTGAAACTTTATTTCTGTCACGTTTTAAAATAAAATTCTACATATGTCTGCTGAAAGTGTTTTGGTTTGAATGATCGGTGACTGCCTCGTGAGTTTGTGAGGAACGCGAACAGTGAGGTGTTAGGCCAAATTTCTGAAGCTGGTGAAGAATGTTTAGCGACTCCGGAGAGATGAAGAAATGTGTGGACGAAAGAGAGAGATCATTGTTTATACCTGGAAGAAGTCGCGAATTTGGAAGTGGTCATTAGGGCGCGAAAGATTAATGCCACTTATATGGAGTAGATGATGTAGAAGTTATAGCTTACTTAAAAAAAATATACAATAAAATTCCTTGGATTGATGTAAATAAATGAGAAATATGAGCTGTTTAAAAATGGACGTATAGAGATAATCGATTCGAATTTAGTGATCTTAAAGAAGTTAAAAAGCATAGTGAAAAATCGAATAATTTTGTCTTGTGCGAGCATTCTGTTTGATCGGCAAACGTATAAACTCCGATAGTATACGGGAGCCGTTCTAAGGAAACACAGCCTCCTCACATAAAAATAAAATTGATTAATATTTTATTTTATTTGTTTTTTGGTTTGTATATTTTTATAAGTAATATTTTTGTCGGTTTTTTTAGTTTGACGAAGAAAATTGTGAAATATTCTATTTAGGATATGCGAATTATCTCTGAACAGTTAACTGCGAGTGTTGTGATAGGATCTTTGTCAGTTAATAAAAGAAACGATGGCGAGTGGACGCCGCTCGTCTTGTTGTCGACAGTGCATTGTGGTGTGTGTGGAAATCAGCAGAGGAGTTTAACATGTGACTCCCGCGACGAAGACAAAGCAGGGTAAGGCTAGTTCCTTACACCGTGCATTGTCCAGCAGAGCCAACAGCTCTCCTGTTAAACTAGAAACTTTTTATGTTTAACTTTTTGTTCGCCGTGTTTCTCTCCCCGTCGTTTTGTTGTTTTCCCGTGATACCCCTCAACTATATTCCTACAGCTTCTTTTATTAATTTTTTTTCGCGGATTTGGTTTCTTCTTACCTACAGACCCTGCTTCGCAACAAGTGTTGGTCCATCCGCAATTTCACAGTTGAAGCACTTTGACGAGAGATTGCTGGATTAATTGAACGGTATTTGAACCGCTCCAGATTTTCTAGTGTGCCGTATGTTCTGATAATTCGTGTCCTCTATTGTGTGGGTTTTATTGTATTGTATCTCTAACTGATTCCGTCCATACTTGTCCCGCTGGTTTTGCGGACGAATTCAAAATGTGTCTGGTACGCTTCCAAATTAACGGAGAAAAACCGGAATGGAACACGAGATACAGTCAGTCGAACTAATGAAACATGCCCTCAGCAAATCATAGTGTTCTCAAAAATGAATTGGTATTCAGGCGAACTTCAGTGAAAACAAATTGAATCGTTTATTGTTGAAAAAGCACACGACCAATTTTCAGCGGAAATTCGGTTTTGTGAGACTGCGCCACTTTCGGAACCCACGCGAAATTGGTAGCGACCTGTTGAATTGCTTCGTCAATATGTCCTGTTCACGTTTTGCGCTCTTGATTTGCGAAAAAATCACCAGAAATAAAATTAAAAAAGCCGAAATATGAGAGGCTGCGGAACTGTGAAATGCTATCAGCACTGCAAAAATAACATAAATACTATCGGTACAGGGATCACATCAACCTAAACAGTGTAGTTTCGTCAGAGAGTTCGTGGTTAGGTTGAAATACGGCCTGGACCAAGAGAATAAAGTTCTGCGGCGTCCATCACGGAAATGGCGTACTTGTTTACGACGGAAACAATCTATTGTAACTGATTGCTTGCCTCGATATAAGATGCCGGGAATTAACGTATTACAACTCGGATAAATACTGTCTATCTGTCAATTTTTTGCTACTTTTTACAACGGTGAAAAGCTGAAACGGCAAGAAAACATCACAACAAAGGATTAAATCAACATTTTAAGAGACTGCCACTGATTTATCAACGCTGGCGGCATTTTTAATTATATTCCCAGCAAGATTTCCGTAAATCAAGAGCGCAAAAGGTGAAGAGGACATTCGACGAAGGAATTAAACCAAATTTCAGCAGGTTAGCACTAATGTCGCGTGAGTTCCGAAAGTGGCGCAATCCCCGCGTATATATATATATATATATATATATATATATATATATATTGTGAAGTGTAGTGGCCATAACTGCCGCATTCAGTGTTGGAATGGCGAATTCCTGAGTAGACTCTTCAGAAAACTTCAAACCATTGTTTGGGGCTCGGTCCCGGACTATGGTGTTTAATATTGGACACCCAATGATTTTACTGTTTTTAAAAGTCTGCTTATGTTCTCATATTGACATGTGTATGCTTCTATAGAAGATGACTTTCCATAAAAATTAAATCTAAAAAGTTATGTTTTACTGAATTTCCTTGTTTTATTATTGAAAGTGCACATATCCGGGAGATAAGAAGTCGTATAAAAAGCCCAAAATGTATACCATTAATCTCACATTTACATCCAACGTGTATTTTCTTATGCTTCATCAAACGCAGTTTTTAAAAATTAGTTATTTTTAATTTTCTAAACACTAATTATGTTTCAGCTGATTCATTTAAATTTTTAAAACTTGTGCGTATGCTATTCCATGTGTAATGCTGCAGAGTAGCTTCGCATTGCGGAGTGGGGGGGGTTCGCATCCCCGGCAGAGGTTCCCGCCGAAATCACTCCGCCATGGCCGAATTTCTTACTGCTCCTTTGCTCCCCCTCACCGCTAATCACCTCGACGTCGACGAGGCGTGGTGGACAGGAAGACGCGTCGCCATCCGTCGCAATACTTTAATAGCTTCTCCATTCAAATATAATGAGACATGTTTAATACACTGTATTTAATTTCCCTTTACTTAAAAACGAAGAATGACGATTTGGTATACTTTCGCATACTCTTCTTGCTACACTACTGGAATAAGAGAAACATGGCGCTAAAAGTAGTCGAGTATATCAACGGATTGTCGTTTCGTGCCCCCTGCGCGAGGCATAAGATTTAGAGCAGGTTCAAACTACACTATAAGCCACCCTAGGGAACAAACAGAGCGAAATAACCGTAGGATATTCCCGAACTATCAGAGAATTAATCGAAATGCCTCAAACAAGGAATATTATATTTAAAAAACGCGAATTACTACTGCAAATTTTTCAATGTAACATTTCATACTTTCGTGAAGGCGTGCTCACAAGTCGAAGACGGAAAGAAAAATCAATATCTTGAAGTCGCAAACGTTTTTTCGCTGTCGAAAACAACAAATAGCGAGGGTAACAATGTGCTTTATTTTGATGTGTGTAGTTTGGGATAGTTTTGACGTGACCTTTCACATCGGTTGCGTAGTATTCGCGTGATGCGATTTCAAACAACAAGACACACATAACGCACGCCGCTCATGGCAGTGTCGCTATGAATCACGTCAAGCCAGCATCTGCCTCTTCTTCTACGCGCAGTGCGCTGAATTACTGAATCAGAGCTAGTTTAGACAACACAGGAGACACACGCCATCTCTTACGAGCATTTCTTACCTCTTTAACAATTAACAGTAAATAATATCAATTATATTAAAATAACTTACCCGCAATATGTTTGTACTTACACATTTTCCTTTGTAACGAAACGAATTCAAATTGAAATTCCCAGAAACACGCGACGCACGATGTTGAGATGTCCATTCCCTGGTTCAGATCCATTTAGTCGCTGAGCGAACCGCTCCAGTTCCCGCATGAGGTGTCGTATTTGTTCGTCCATCGAATCAAACTGACAGCCATGCGACAAATGCTAGTAGCGAAATGAATTTGTGAGTGACGTTTCGGTACTTCGAGTCAGGTGATGTACTCGTTACTCAGTAACCAATACATACGGTCTATTAGTAACAGAATCTCCTTACTTGTGTTAACATCTGATGAAGTTCCTCTCGCCGTATTGTTTGTTAATGTAGTCTTCTCGGGTGACTGGCCGAGGGAGCAGCAGATTTTCACAGAGTTCCGATCGCCGAAGTATCGTTTGAAAATCTCCTGCTCCCTCGGCTATTCACCCGAGAAGACATCTGATCGTGTATATTGAGTCGACTGTTACTGCTAGCGCGTCCGTTGCACGTGTTTGCTTTGTCCTGTTCCCTCGGTATGTGTGGTCGCCAGCGGCCTGGCGTGCTGTGCTGGGAGGCAGACGTGACGTCGTTGCGAGTGTTGGCCGCTTTGCGGGCGCCCTCCCGCACCGGAAGTGCCTGCACTTGGCGGGCAGCCTGTACCCGGTAGCGGGCTGCCATTGGCGGGCGCGGTGCCCGGTAGCCAATAGGCCGGCCGCGCCGCGCGCGCACGGTAGCTGATTGGACGGAACACCGGTAGCGGCTGCCGGGCTTCCGCGTGTCGGACAGCGGTCTAGCGAGGTGATGCGCGCGCAGCACGGTAGCGGAGTGGGGGGAGAGAGCTACCGAACTGAGGCGGCAGTCGGGCGAGAGAGCAGGCTCGCTGGCCAGCCAGGCTCTCCCACGGCGAGGCTCGCTTCCTTCCCGAGCCGAGCCACTAATAAGAAAATACAAGTAATTCTAACTGCTCCATATTAGGGATGTAAAGGAACTCCACACCCGCAACTGTGGAACAACAAATTGAAGCAAATACCAAGAGGACCTGGCAAATCCAGTAATCACAAATAACCCGATGACAAATTCAAGACGTGGAAGGAGATGCGAACAAGCGCAAGAACTTCCCTTCACTCTGGGACAAAAGTTTTTCCCCGAAGATTGTGCCCTGGCGAATCGCATGAAACCCTACGTCAGCAACTTTAAATGCGGAAGTATAGCGGACGTTTTAATTATATTGCAATAACCATATCTTACTCTTTTCTCTTTATACAAGAGACGACCCACCGTTGCTTAGCTAACAACAACGAAGTTGTTTCTTTTCTTACGATACTGTAACTAAAGTAACAAAGAACCGAATAGTGTTGTTATCTAAGCACGACTTTACGAGTTCGAACTTGCGTGCAACGTAAAGCGATATATTCACGGCCAAACTTCGGCGCGTCCGTGTAGCGCCACCGTAGGGTACGCTCGCACATTCACCCTACTGGAAGGCCCAACACCATGTTCCCAGCAGCCCACTCCACGCGTACCTTCTAGCGGCACACCATGTGCCCTTATTGCACACTTCCAGCGTGTTCCCTCCAATCCCGATCCAACACCATAGCCCGTGTTGTTTGACTGTGAGTCCAAATACATCCAACATGTCCTGCAGCCTCATTAACAGCCACCAAGAGTCCTACATTGGCAAATCGGATCATCGTTGGTCCTGCAAGTTGTACTGTGAATGGGCCGCTAGAGCGGTGGAGAGACGGGTGTTTTTTTTCTTTTGTTTATGGCTTCATGCATTGTCGACGTCGAAGTCATTATAATCGGGAAAGGTGTGGGGACAACGAACGGGAAGGAATTCGGTCATGATCTTTAGAAGGAAGCATCCCGGCATTGGTCTAAAGTGATTTGGGGAAATCATCGAAAACCCAAATCTAGAGTTCTGGCCTCGCATTCGGAAGGACGCCGGTTCGAATCCCCGTCCTTGCATCCAGAATTCGGTTTTCCATGCTTTCCCAAAATCATTCTAGGCTAATGCCGGGATGCTTCCTTCAAAAGGCCATGGCCGGATTCCTCTCCGTTCCTTGTGCCCAGTCCTATCCCGCTTCTAATGACCTCGATGTCGACGACGCTAAACCCATAAAAAAAATCTAGATGCGCGGACGGCGATTCGAACCCGCGTCCTCCCGACTGCGAGGCCAGAGCGTTACCAAGGCGGGTGGCGTGCACGGACAGGTGCGGTGGCGTGGCCTTGTGCTCGACGCTTCAATTAGTCCAGCCACGAAGATTGTTTTGTTGACGCGTGTATAGTTATGTAAATAATTTAATTCACTTGCTAAATCATCACACTTTTTTTGTAGTTGAATGATGACGCACAAAATAAATTAATATACTGTATATATATTAGATGGAAATAGACTTTGATTATCCAATATGTAAAATTTTTGATAAAAATATACTTAAAATGATTTTATTTTTGCTAAAATATTAAAATCTGAATAATTATGAATTTATTTTTCCGCCTTCGCATCGGCTTCCGCAAAACATCCGCGTCCGCTGAGATGACTTCCGTTACAACCCTATTAATCGTTTATTGGCTGGCGATAACGGCATGTCACTTCTGTCAGTCGAAATGTTAGCAGACATTGCATAAGACAGCTCACTCTTCTGTGTTTTTATCACCGACATAGGACATAACCGTTTTCGGCCTTCAACCTATTATTCGGGAGGACGAGGGTCAAACCTCGTTCGGCTACCCTGGCTGAGGTTTTCCGTGGTTTTCCTCAGCCACTCCAGGCGCATGCCAGGATGGTACCCTACAAGCCCACGGTCGACCTTCCATCCCTCTTCCAGAGATGGGTCGTTCGCGAGTGAATCAGTTCTTTAGAGCAATTCTTTTAATAGAGCGAGTGAGCAGTCGCTCACTAAAAAGTGAGTCGGTCATAAGTCGGCTAACTCCGAAGATCAAGAAGAAGAGCTTGTTCACGTGGGTTTTGTGGACTGTTGAGCTAAAAAAAATCCTACTAATTGCATCAAAGTCGATTTAAGGGGGGGATTTCATCGAAAAGTGGGGGTGTAACCGGATTCTGAGGGGTGAGACCTAAAAAAAAAAGGTCTCAAATATAACTGAGCAAGTGAGCTAGTGAACCGTTCAAAAGAACTAGTTCTTTTCGTGGATTGATCAAATGAACGCCACTCGTTTTAGTGAGTTACTTTGCCCACCTCTACCCCCTTCCCTCCCCGTAGAGTAGATTGGCTGAAAAGAGTCTTCGTCACTCTCCAGCAGCCTTCAACTGGGAGGAATAAAATTGTAAAAAAAAAAAAAAATGTGTTTCTATTTTGTTAGTCCAGCTATCCGCGAGCCCTCTTGGTTTCCAGTTCGCTTCTCGTCTTGTTGTGCTCTACCCTGAACGCAGGTTCTGCTTCCTCTGCTCTGGTCTGCTCTGCTCACTCCGCTCCTTGTCTAGTCTGTCGTCCCTCTCCTCTCACACTTCATGCCTGTTCTATCTCCTCCCTGCTCCCTTACAAGGCTGCTGAACTCTTCTGCATCTTTTGTCTACTTCGTTCCTGTTTCTCCCGTTCTCGTGGCAGGGCATTGCGTCCTTTGTACTTCACCATGCCAGCACAGCGCTATTGTCTGGTCGGCTCACTGCCTGTGACACTTTCCCTGTTATTCCCAGCTCTCTCTCGTACTGACAATACATAGCTCCTTCTTATTCCTCTAAAATAGTTGAGACATCATTTGAAATTGGAGTACCGAAAGTGTTAATGGAGGCATTGGTGGTAGACAAAGAAGAGCCGCCAGATCCGTGAGACGTATATATATCTGGAGGGAAAGCATAAGTGCGATGTTGGGTTCGGAAAACCTGTAACACCGAAGGCGTTGCTCTCGACAGAAGCTAATTCAAAAATTCACGACTGACTTATTTCAGGAAGGTGGCAAACACATATTACTATCAGCAACATTCCTATCTAGGAATGGCCGAGAAAATTAAATAAGAGAAATCAGGGTCAGAACCGATTCATTTCTGTACTCTTTTTTCCCCACGAGCGATTAGGAAGTGGGATAGGAAGGAGTTATCGAGCGATAGAACTTAGATTCCGATAGGAGTAGGTATCTGTAAACCCCTCCGGCCATCCTGACCTGGCTGTTCCATGGTTTTCCCAGATCGCTCGAGGCCCAAGGATGCCTCCCGCCATATACTGTGTAGGCATATCCGTTGCTATGGTTACGCATTAGGGTTGATGTAATGCACCCTCCACCACACACTTTTAGCGAATCGCAGAGTAACAATAATAATAATATTACAATAGCATTTTACTGAGTTGCAGGTCACATAATAATGATGGTTTTTCCCTGTGTTAAATATTCCGGAGGTAAAAGACTCCCCCAATCGGATATCCGGGAGGGGACTGCTCACGGAGGAGTCATCAGAATGGATAGAAACATTCTACGGATCGCAGGTAGGTTAAAAATAAAAAGGAAGTTGGAACCACTTAAATAGCATGTCGAAGGGATAAGTGAGATCAAGTGGAAAGAGGTACGGAATTTCTGGTGTGGGGGAAACAGAATGAAGCAAAATCATGCTTCGAGCAACGTCACAGGAAGAATAGAGAACTTACAAGAAGAAACTGATGTATTAGTACAAGATGTTAAGGAGGATGAAAATCTAGAGGGCGTTCGCCGGGAAACGCAACCCACTGTTAGCGCTACAAGGAAGAAACTGCTCCCGGCGAGCGAGCGGTCAGCTTCCGGCATTGTTCGACCGTCGGCCACGGACTATTTCATAATAATTACGCTTCATAAACTTCATAAACTTGTATGTGCTAAGCATTTAAATGTGACGTAATTCATTAGCTTACCTTATAAAAGATGCTGGAAGTGTTGACCCTCTTGTGTAATGCACATTTCACATCTTCTGAACATATTTCGAGACACACGCTGCCCTAACTGACTTAATGATTTTTTGGGTGACTGTTCTAGTCGAAAAGCGATATCGTCAATTTTCTCCTCTGTGAGAATATGGTTGACCGACAGTCTCTTTTTGTTAAAAAATGAACCCGTTTCTCTTACTTTTTTAACCAGACGCAGAATTGTTGATTTAGCTGGCAGTAAAGCGCCAGGAAATTCGCGACGAAATTTACTGCGACACTTTTTAAACGACTTCTTCTTCACATATGTATCGTAGAGAAATATTCTTTGTTGCAAACTGTAACGTACCATAATTTTACTCACACTCAAACACGGTACAGATTAGTAAGAGTATGAAGCCCCAAACCAGCCAAACCGCAAAGAAACGTTTATTCACAATACTGATTAATAAGAGACTGAAGTCACAAACTAGCTACAATGCAAAGAAACCGTTCTTAACAACGTAAGGGTCCCATTATACTGCGTCACTGCACTGTTGGGGCAGCGGAGGTGTTAAACAGTGCGGTGATTCACGGTGCCGTGTGGCGGGAGTTGCTGGCACCACTGACCGAGCAAGTTGCCGACGGCAACAGACTGGGAGGGTAGCGTTTCCCGGCGAACGCCCTGTAATAATCAGGGTTATTGGAATACGGCAGCGTAGGAAGGTAAAGAACGGAATACTGTAGTAAGTTTTGGTCTAGGGGAAGAGAATGAGCGAATTTTGGGAAAAATATAAACTCATCGTGGCGAACACACTACTTAAGAATCCTGCACGAAGGATATGCACCTGGAAACATCCAGGGGATAGACGTAGATATCAACTAGATTATATCATGGTCAAACAGAGATTCAGGAATCAAGTTGTATGTCTGCTCCTGGGAATATTTTACAATCTGATAGTTACGAGGTGCAGGCTGAAATTCAAGAGGATTATAGAAGCAATACAAGAATAAAAAGACGAAGTGAATAAATTGAAACAATCTAACATGAGAAAAAAATTTGCGCAGATGCTATAAGCGGGTCTAACAAATAGCTGTCAAAACAGTTCAACAGAGGACGAATGGAATGCAGTGAAGAAAAAACATCGAAAGCTGGTAAAGAAATTGTGGGATTGATGGATCGTAGAAGGTACAAAAATGCTCAGGATGAAGCAGGAAGAGAGCAGTACAGACATCTTAGAAACCAAATAATCAGGAAATATCAGAAAGTAAAAGATAAATGGCTGCAAGGAAATCGCTAAGAAATGGAAAGGGAAATGATTGTAGATAAAGTAGATGTGGCGTCTAGGAATACGAGGATCAAACAAAATTTTGGGGAAATGCAGAGGAGATGTATAAACATTAAAGCTGGCGCCGGGAAACATCTTTTAAGGTCGCGATATAGAACTAAGTTATAGAAGGAAAATATGGTTAAGTGTATGAAGGGGATGATCTGAAAAAAAAAGGCGATGAACGGATATATGAGACTGGATTCAAGTAAAACAGGTGTGCAACAGGAGCCATCTCGCCGTTTGTAAAAGGAACATATTTGTGGCGTACTCCAAAACCTACGGACACAACTCGATATGAAAATAAAAAAAATGATGTAATAGTAGGAAGGATAAACGATTCTCAACATGAACATTCTAGATAACACAATATATGGATTGGAGTGTTTGGTAAAAATTTGTATTTTACTTGGCAGTGTGTTTGGAACTAGGCGGAGGCCGGTGTTTAGTAATATTCGCAGCCTGAATGACTGATGTTTCACACTACACACGTCAGAGCAGGTTGTGCGAGCTGTAGAGGTGAAGGTTGTTGACCTTACGACATTTCCTTCAAGCATTAAGAAGTATATACTTTTCTGCTGGTATGTCTTTTCAGTTGTTCTCTTCTTATTGTGTCTTTGCTGGTGAGTTGTTCTTTGCATCACTATTGGTTGGGCCGGAGAGGCGAACTACGAGTTGTGTTAGCAGCTCGAGAATTGTGGTCACCTTGGGACCCCACTCCTGCGCGCCGGCGTGGCCAGGTGGTCGGCCGTGAGTCGCGTTGAGTGGAGTTCTGGTTGAGTCCTCGTTTCCTGACGTGGCTGCGCAATGTTGGCGGTCGAATGTATCTCGCCAGTTACAGTGCCGAGCGTGGATGTTTGTCGGCTTGTTGTTTGTCTGGCGCGGACTTCCGGGTCTTGCTTCTTGGCGGGAGAGCCGGTGTAGTTTCGCGTCGTCTGCCGGTTGGTGGTTCGAAGCTTCCTCCGCAGTGAGCACCCACAGAAACACGCTGCGTGGGGCCCAGAGCAGTTACAGCAGGTGGCTTCGTGCTTTGGTGTCGGGCACTCTTGCTTCTGATGATCACCCCCGCAGCGGACGCACCTCGGCTTGGAGGTGCATTGGAGAGCGTACTGGTGGAATCTCTGACACCTGTAGCATTGGACAGGTCCTGGCGAAGGTTTCTTGACTTCGGTGTTTGTGGCCTTGTTGTTTTCCTGGCTGAGGGTAGAAGTACTTTGAAGGCTACCTTCAGTTGTTGGAGCTTGCTGCTTATTGCTTTCTGGTCCGCCAAGCAGGATGCGATTATCTTGAGTCCATCTGCTGACGGCCAGGCAAGCAGGGGCAGCATGCTAGTTGGTCTAACAGGCAAACCCAGTTTGATTGGTATGCTACGTGTAGCGGTGGTATAGGCCGCAGTTCTTGGCCGGAGACCTGCACCTCCATCGGAATATCTCGTTGCGGCGAGTCGGAAGTCTCGTTGACCGGGAAGACAGGAGTAGTTATTTGCCCAGCCGGTGCATCAGTAGGTTGCTGTTGGATAGCTGGATGGTTGCGTTGTTCTGTCCCCTCATATTTGAGAGTGACGACGGTGTCCATCTTCTTCTCAGGTGGTTCTGGGCCCGCGTTCGCGGCCGACCAGTTGGCCTGAACGACGGCGGGTTCTGCTTTGCTTCCGCTACAATTCTGTCCAAGGCGCCTAAGTGGGAACGGTGTTCTTCGATGCCTTTCCCTTCTTCTTGGACGGCATGCTTCCGATGACTGCACAACGTGCTGCTTAAGTACGTGGCTCTATATCATGCTCGATGCAGTGGCGCACAATGATACGTCCGCTCGCGGCAAGTATTCGTACTCGAATCTCCGAACGTGATGGACACCTCCTTCCTCCCTGATGATGGGGAGGGGCCCACCCCGCCACTTAGGGTAATCACCACGGAATGCGTCCAACTACTGGGCCGCCTGCAGCGGGTCGCAACGCTACCGCTGTTCGCACACCCGCATGTAAACGGACTGCTCATCTACGCCAACTGCATTCTAGACTGGCAGAATATCGTCGATCTGCTGCACGAGGAAGAAGCCTTGTTCAGGGGAAGTCTCCCTAAGGACGACCTTCCTGAACTGGATATCAAGAAGAAAATATCCACCGCCAGCCAGACCACGAGACCAGCCAGAAAGCCGCGGGCACCTGAAACAGCTCAATGTTTCAAATGCCAGGGGTTCGCCCATCACGCCAACCAATGCACTGCAAGACAGAAGTGCGTTCGGTGCGGCGGCGAACATCAGGCCTCGGCATGTCCAAGGCCGAGAGATGATCCTATCTGCTGCAACTGCGGGGGCCCCCACGCGGCGTGCCACCGCAAGCGGCTGCAGCAGGAAGAGAAGAAAAAGAAGAAGAGCCACCAGTCGGAGTCTTCCCCTGAGTATAGAAAAGCAAATTGTCAGACCGACAAGCCCGCTGCCAAGGCTAGCGGGTACAACAGGGCCAAGGACCAGCCGCGAGAACGGGCTCCATTGCCGCGACCCCCCCCCCCCCCCCCCCAGACAACCCGTCCCACCGTCCCCACAGATGCTGTGGATACGGTGCTGATGGGGCTGGATGGGGGCCACAGCTTCTCAGGGTCGACGAGTTGCTCACGCAACTCGTCGCCCGCACCACCTGCTCGGCCGCTATACCCTAGCTGCCGACAGCTCGTGACATCAACAAGAAGCCACCGCGAGGACAACATCGACCGCGAAGAACAACACCATCGTCTTCAGGAGGAGTAAATGTCGAAAGACAATAAACTCCAACAACTCTGCCATAAGAAGCTATGGCAGTAACTGGCTGTTCTGTGTGCCCGTTGTCTTCACACTGATCCCCAGTCTTGTTATCGCCGGTTGAAAGGCGGAAGTTTTATTGAAATTAGTGTTTGGCCGCTAAAGGCCCATTCACACTAGCGGTCAGCTCAGCTCAGCTGAAGTAAAAAATCGCTATATACGTAATCCAATGGGAGCATTTAAACTACGCGGTCCGCTCAGGTCAGGGCAGGGCAGTTCAAACAGGAGATCAACAACGGTCAAGACCTGAGCTGACCTGACCTGACCTGACCGCAGGTGTGAACGAGGAACGGTCAGGTCAGGTCAGATCAAAATGAGCTACGAACGTCTAAAAACTTCTACTCATAAGCAATAAAAGAATAATAAATAAAAAATAAATGTTTTAGCAGTATGTTATTTCTTATTATTACGAAGTTGGCAACATTTTAATATAAATTCAAATATTATTGCCAAGTTACAGATCCTGCTTCCAAATTAAAAAATGTTGTGAATTTATTTTTTTGTAATCATCCTGAGATTCACTTTCTACGTGACATTGAATTTTATTCTTCCGTAAACAGTTGTGCAAAATACCTGTTGCTAAAATTATGTTATCAATTAATATTGGAGCAGAGTTAAGTTTTCCAAATTAAATTCGAAATGTTTAAGCTAAAATATCAAAAACATTTCCCACCACTCGTCTCGCACGGCATAGCTAGTAGATAAAATTTTTATCTCTTGATCTGTTTGCGTTCTCAACCTGGACCGTCGTCTTTTTTATCCCATTCTCTTCATCGAAAATCCGCGCGATTTTGATTGACATTAGCGTAGAGAGTGACATCGTTTGCTGTAAACAACTCATTCGAAATGGGCATCATTTATAACTTGATCTGGCCTGACCTGAGCTGAGCTGACCGCTAGTGTGAATGGGCCTTAAGAATAGGCTATAGATTTCTTGTAATTCTAGCCGCTATTGTTCTGTATGGTGAGTGTTCTCCAAGATAATAGTTGTGATGATTCTCCGAGGTACCTGCTTGTCGAATGTTTTAAGTAACGGCTGCCGATTTGTTGAAATTTGTACCTATTTTATTTATTTTGCATCAATTTTCTGTTTTGCAGTCTGGTAATGTTTTCTTCCTGTGGTATCATCAGATCACTTACGTAGATGCTAAGTAGCGTATTTTCTGCCTTCAACGAGCAGTTCTCGCTCCACACAATCATAAAGAACCTTTAATTTTCTTGTGTTTAATAATATGACATTTACTTTATTTCATTGCTATGAAACCAACTAAATATACAGACTAGATGGCTCTGCTGTTTTTCCCAATTCTATCACATACTATTATGTCGTCAGCCGACAATCTACCATGTGACAGTAAATCATCAATACAATCATTGATTAGAATGATGACTAGCAGTGGTCCCAATACGCTACCCTGTGGCACTCCCACCTCTACCTGCTCTCACACTTTGCTTTCTCTCTCTTAATGATTGTTCGTCTCAGGAAGGGCCTTGCCGACTATTCGACACTCCAGCTGATGCTTTAGTCACTTCCTTTCCTCAACAAGTTGTCTCCTCCTCATTGTCACTATTAAACCAAGTTTCCACACTGAACATTATAGTTCAACTTCACAGTCACATATCTTTCAAACCACTCCTTTAAGCTTTTATATATAACTCTCAGAATCCATCCCTAACTTCTTAAGCTGCCCATACACACACACATTTGCGTGCGAGTAAGCTCACCAAACATTTACGCGCGGATATTCTCGCGACGAGCCTATACTTGTCAGAGCCCATACACAGAACATCAGTTCCACACATTTGTCGTTCAGCTGGCTCGCCGCGCTCAAATTGTTGTGTTTATGGTAGTGGTCTACGGGTTTATCCGTCATGATTTCCTGGCTCGCGGCTCACTGGGAATTCCAAAACATCGCGAGCCAAGTGTAGTGAGTTATGTTACAAGCGACGTGACAATATTGAAAAGAATCATGTTTTTAAGTTCTAAACAAAAAATATATTTATTCGTGCAGCAATTTATATTAGAACTGTAAAAAAGAAAAAGAAACGGACAGTATGACAAAAAAAAGTGGTTGCAGGAAGATTATAAACACGATCATATACTGCTAATTCTACTATTTGAAAAGCATTTTCTTAGATTTCTTCAGTATTCCATAAATGCACAGATACATCTTCCCCTTCAAAATTTGGACTTCCTATATTGCTGATACTGTCCAATGGTTCGTGTTAATTTCTCATAAACAGTAGTAAGTCGTAGTAATGTCGTAAATTAGTTTTGTAGATTTTGTCTTCACCTATTCCACTTCTTGTCGAATTTTTCATTTTTTTATATTTTTATATATTTTATATAGTACTCCGCAAAGAGTGGATTTTCTTTTCTTATTAATGCACTGTCAACTTGTATATTATATTTCTCACAAACCTCTATCAATGCACTATATCCTAATTTTTTTAAACTTCTGTTCGCATACTGTTTTGGTTTCACCTTTCACAATGGAGTATGTTCCTGATATGTCACAATTAAATGAGCTACAAATTCTCTGCTCATCTTACTTAATTTGTTAGACACTAACCAAGTCTTATGTGCCGCGAGTAAATTGTTAAGTGCGATATCTGTGTGTATGGTTACCGTCGCGCTTGCTCGCCACGTTCAAATACGTAACGATTGTTCTTGGCTTGTGATGCGGCTCGTCGTTAGACAATTAACACACACATTTTATCGTCTGTATGGATCGCCGCGGAATTGCTGGCGCACAAATGTGTGTGTGTATGCCTTTGCCCATTTATGTGAGTGAGTTGTTGATTCGAAAACCCGTCCGGTGGTCGAGATTTCGGTTTTCCATGGTTTCACGAAATAGTTCGAAACGAAGAGTTCAGAATGCGGCCGAATTCCTTCCCGTTCCTTCCTTTAATCTTCTCCGGCGGTAATGACCACGACGTCAACGAGCCGTACACGGACGAGAACAAATTAATTGACTTGGACACTGTAGAAAATATTAAGTTTTGACTATCTTGATGTGTATTTAATGAAAGCTGCCAATCTGATGACTTTTTAAATCTTCCGGTTGTAGGTAGTTTATATGTAAAGATTTCTGCAAACTTCTGTCGGATACCATTAATAAATCATGTCTGCCCTTTATTTTCGAAACCACTTCAACAAATTTTTTTTTTTAAATTGAAATAATGTGCATTATTTGAAATATAATAGAGCGAATGCTGTACAGGTACCACGAAGCTCACGAAGTCCTTGCCGCTTCCCGTGGGATTCGCGGAGATACAAAGCAAATACGTAATCAAGATAACTTTTTAAAACAAAATTTCTGAATTTTCTTGAGATCTTGAGTTGTACTTTTCACCAGTTTTTTCTCTTTATTTGTGTGTGTTTGATTCGTATTCTTGTTTGAGGTGACGCCCCCCATCCCATGATATTATATTAAACTACAAACAGAACTCGTCGTTTTGGTTGAAAAAAATCATCTTTAAAAGTGTTTTATAAGGTTTTACTAAGTGCATTAGTGAACAAATACATAAAATTTTTGTTTTAACATAACTTCAATAAGAGGCAGGGCACTGTTTGTGTGTTTCTTGTGATAGTACACATCTCAAATGTCCAGTCTCGATAGATACCTTGTAAGCAAACACAAGTAACTCTGACAAAGATATGTTAAAAACTTCGCCAACAGCGCTTTAGCTTTACAATCCCACATCATCTCCAGCCAGCGAAGCGAGTCATGTATCTCGAAACTGAACTGATTGTTGTCGATTCTTTTTAAAGAACGTTTCTACATTTCGTTTAGAGCAGCGGCTGTCTACCTTTTCGAATCCGAGGAAGAGTGAAATGTGAATACCAGGGACGGCTCGCTCATACGGCTGTTAACTTCTTTTTTTTTTTACGTTCGTGCTTATCATTAGCATGCGGGACGTATTAGGCTGTACACTTATGACGCAATAAATCTAAAAGCGTGTTTTGAATTCCTAGGAAAACTTAGTTATGAAACGAACTGAACAATTATAAGTGTACTTAATGTTTATTAACCAAATAAATACTAATGTTACGAAGGGAGAGGGTAACCAGTGGGAAAGGAAGAAAGAAGAGCATATACCACGCAGCTCCATTCTGTCTCCTGTGAAATCCCCCCCCCCCCCACATCCCCGCGCGTAGCACATAGCTTTTTTGCCTTTTGATTGCAGAAGACATTTTGTACTGTTTTCTCGTGTCAGACTATCGGGGATGATTGTAATATTCACATGCTGTTGTGACCTCGTTTTAACTGTGACGGACAGTGTGAACAAGAAGCTGCGTGGTCCGGCTCGGAACCCCCCCTCCCCCCCCCCCCGACGTTTTCCCAGAGTAGTTTGTGGACGCTCCCTAAGAAGCTTGTCGCCTCCTGGACACTTCCTGGAGATCTGGATAATTAGTGTTCATTGACGGACAGATGAAAATCCTTTCCCACACAGATAATTTGTTGTAAGCTGCAGGATGAGTTTCGACGCAATGCGGAGTATTGTCTTCTCACTGAAGGCCGGCGGCAGAACCGCGTGTTGAACTTCTACACAGTGCGATTTGCGAACGACTCGAGCTAATTTGTTTTTAGTGATGATATTAGAACTTAATCTCTGATATTCTCCTGCGGCTCGCCTGTGCTGTCACAGAGACGACCTGCACTCGGATTCGAACCCGTGTCCTCGCTGCACTGGCGACATCTAGTATCACTGCTCCAAGCACGGATCACTATGTAAAAACGGTCATTCTGTCCATTCACAACTTCACAGATAAAGGAAAAACATTTGACGGCATACCGGATCAGCTTAGTCACGGATGCGAACTTTCCTAACTGGTCGGCCACAGTATGTCGTCCTTGACTGCAAAAGCCTCTTCCAATCCCCCAAGGAAGTGTAATAGGACCACTTCTTTTCTTGATTTTCATAAACGATCTCGGAGACAAAGTGAATAGCAGTTTAAGAGTGTTTGCTGATGATGCGGTTATTTATAGGGAAGTAAGGAATTCGCTCTATTGCTTAGAAATTCACCGCGACCTAGATGTTGTTTTGGCTTGGTGCGCTGAGTGGCAATTTACACTAAACTGTAAAAATGCAACACAATGAGCATAACTAACAAAAAGAATCCAATTGTTCAGAAATACGAGGTAAACAGTTCAGTTATTGATATGGTCGATTCTATGAAATATTCGGGAGTAAACAGTACAAAGGAACATGAAATGGAACTTACACATTAATTCGTTAGTAGGTAGAGCTAATTCTAGGCTGCGATTCATAGGTCGAATCTTCAAAAATTATAATGAACAAACAAAACAAATACAGATCTCTCGTGCGACCACATTTGCATTACTGTTGTGCTATTTGGGACCTTTTTCGTAAGGTTTTGATTGAAAGTACAGAGAAGAGCCACTCGATTCGTGACCGCTTGTTACAGTCCTTATTATGAAAGCGTCACAGAACTGATTAATAGACTAGGCTGGGAGTCTCTGGTAGATAGACGACGCACATTTCGTTTAAACTTATTGGTAAACATGCGTACTCCCACTTTCACTTGCAAGTGTAGTGAAATACTTCTTCCACCAACCTATTTGAGTTGGAATGACAGGAGAGATAAGATTAGAGAAATAAGGTGCCGCACTGATTCATATATCAATTATTTCTTCCCTCGCGCCATTCGTGATTGGAATGCACAGCAAACAGATTATTTTTGGTGCTGAGCACCCTCTGCCACCCACAGTTTTGTGAATCGCAGAGTATAATATATATATGTAGATTTTGTAGCAGAAGGTGGTGTTAGTATTAGGTAATCCTTTCATGTGGCTATAGTCTGCAGGTGGTACTGTGTTCATGAACCAGCATAACGTAAATTAATAAAATGGTTTAACCAGGGGATTGGCATTTCCGGAAGTTCGTTAGCCGGCAGGACGAAGGGCGATAGACTCGTTCAGCTAAGTGGCTTAATGAGGCGGACTCCCACGCCATACTCCCCTAATTGGTTGTAAACGCAAACCACAGCCAATTAACTATCGCTGTAAAACGACACCCAACACTCACCTCCAACTAACCACACAGCTACGCGGTATTTTTTCCCCTCTCAAAATAGAGAGGTTTCCTCAATAGCAGTCGAAGGTCAGCTTAGTAGTTGTCCTTTACCATGGCGACTAGTGAAGCGCTTGCTATCGGCTTCGATCCAGACCAACAGACCCCAGATTAAAAAATAGGCATAGTTCTCCTGTCGAGACAAAATTTTATGACATGTATCTTCTTGTGAACCAAGTCTACACTTTACAGTGTGTATTCACTTCAATGTTTTATCTCGATGTCATAGATGGTTTATTTAGAATAATAATAATAAAAAAAATCTGCTAGCTTGGCCATTATGCGCGTCATGTTTTAGTTAACCTACGTAAATACCTTAAATGTGTTGGTTTATCAAAGTTACAAATATATAAAAGCCAAGATTTCCCTCGCAGTATTCCGAATTTGACAAGTATATATTATGCCTAATCAAAGCAAGACAAAAGTGATGAAATGTAGCAGAAATGATACCAATACTAATGGATTAAATATAAAAATAGGGTCGGATGCAATAGGAGAAGTAAGAGAATTCTTTTACTTGGGAAGTAAAATTACAACCGATGGCAGAAGCAGGAATGATGTTAAAAGCAGAATAGCACTAGAAAAAAGAGCCTTCATGAAAAAGAGAAACCTTTTAGTTTCAAATATTGATCTAGGAATTGGAAAGAACTTTTTAAAACTCTTTGTGTGGAGCACAGCACTTTATGGTAGCGAAACATGGACTTTAGGAAAACCGGAAATAAATAAAATTGAAGCATTTGAAATGTGGTGCTACAGAAGAATGTTGAAAATTAAGTGGACAGACAAAGTAAGAAATGAACGAGTTTTGGAAATGATGGGTGAGAAAAGTTTATGGAAGAAGCTTACAGAAAGAAGAGACAGGCTGGTAGGTCATATTTTGAGACATGAGGGGTTTTGTTAGTGGAGGGAACAGTGGAAGGTAAGAACTGTAGAGAAAGATAGAGATTAGAATACCAGTATATGAAGCAGATAATTGAAGACGTGGGTTGTAAGGGGTATGTAGAAATGAAGAGGTTAGCACAGCATAGGAAGGGATGGAGGATTGCATCAAACCAGTCGAAAAACTGACGAAAAAAAAAAAAAAAATATATATTATGTCTTCCATTCAGGAAAAATTATCGAAATAAAATTTAGTAAGTGTCCTAAGATTGCTGATATATGTGCAGAACAGAAATTCTAGATGTGTAGCATTGCGGTGGGTGCCTTGGTGGGCAAACTACGTTACAATTATCTTTCAATTATGATTAATAATTGTGTATTTTTAATTTTAATTTTTATGAAGGAGTGAAAATTTATTAATTTTGCAAGAATCTCGACGTTAGTTGGAATTTAGGAAAAATTGTCACAATATGACATTTATTTTCTTATCACTGGCGATTACAAGTCTGAGCGAATTTACCGTTAACATTAACACAAATTGGCAAAATCTTAAAAGCAACGCTCAGAGGTACAATTAGCCGTCATGAGCAAGCAAACAATTGTATATTTACTTTTAAATGAAAAATATAAGTTATGACGACCTCAGACAAAGGCATCATAATACTGTGACTTTACAGTTAAAAAGACAATTATGGGAGCCACGAATGAACAATATATCATTCGACAATAACTAGTTCTGGCAAATTATGCCGCTAGCTCAGGGGTTTTTACAATTACAAAGTGAGAACATGGATCTATCCTCTCAAAGTCGTTTAAGGGTTCTGTTTCACGGAATGCACAATCAGATGACTTGGCCGTAATAAGTTACCATTGTAGCTCTGCGTCTGATGTCTGTGGTGACTGCAGATGACCCATGGCATGTGAGGCTATCTCACAAGGTGGCTACAGGCATCTCTGGTCTGAAAATGCGCGTCATCGCATTACTGGCTGTGTTGCCGTGATAAGCTTGCTCCAGCAAGGCAAGCTGGCAGCCAGATATCGTACAACGGCAGTTGGCGAGAGAAGCCAACTTTCCAAGTCAACCTCAGACTAGACTCGCATAGCATGCACTCGAAGATCGAATTGAAGCTCGTCGTTCTTCTCTCTCGCGAGGAAACTTCTCGCTCCGCCCCTTGTAGTCTCGAAGCTCACATATAACAGAAATTCCCAGGATTTTAAGTTATACGCTCATTTGGATTGGATCTTCAGGTCGGCACCTAATGTCACGTGACATCCCCGATATGTGATTTGCCCAGCGTATCTAACAGAGGTCGGACATATTCGGCTGCGTTCGGGGATGACTCTTGTGTTCGGGCGGCAGGCATTTCCCGCCCGGTGAGTGACCTTGTTGACCGCCCATCCCCAGGGAGCAGAGTGTGTGGTCCGGCAAACCCCAAATCCGCGACTTCTTGTCGCCATGGCTCGGGTAGACCACGATTAGCTTCAAGCCTACATAGCTCAATAATTCTTTAATATTCGCTTTACCAAGATACACTGTATGTTCACCATTTCATTACAGTCCTCACTTGGAATCTTGCGTACTTTATAAAATTACAAAGAAAATCTATTTAGGTGGTCGCCCAAGATTTATGTAAATTACTCTAACATTATGACATATATAATAAAAATGCACGTTGTAACGTGGTGACAGCGCGTCATGTTACAAACATTAAGTTCGACCGAAGGAAGTGAGATTCAAAAGTGGTCCGAATCGCTTCGAGAAAAGGGTACTGAGAGCCGCCCCGCCGTTGACTCGAGTGCCGTGCACCCAGATGGTATTTCTTTTATTTTAAACTGACTGTAGCCCGGAGCTTCGTTCTCGTCGACCTGTCACGTCCCAGGTAACACATCGAGAGAGAAAACAAAACACGGTAGCACGCCACTCGTACAGCGGCCAACATTTCGCCTGCGAGAAGTTCGACACTAATTTGTGGTCACCTAAGTGTAAATTTTCCAGCTTTCCCACCAGTGGCGGATGTACGGATTTTCCGATTTGGGGCAGTAAGTTGAGATCGCTCCCCTTCATACACGAATGTGTCGTCGGTGGCACTATAGAGGTATTCTCCGATTTTGCCGCCTCCCTGATGGTTGTCGCTCGGGGCGCTAGAGCTGAAAAAGGTCGTCGCCACGTGAATTTGCCATTTGCCGCTCCTTCAAACACAATTCTTCCGCCCCTCTGCACTTGCCGCCCGCGTCAAGCACTATGATTTTTAGTCCCCTCCCCCCCCCTCCTCCCGGATGCAGCATTAAAATAAAATACACCTTATTAGTCTCCTCGAATTATGCGGCGTACATTTTTTTTGAAGCACTATAAAAATTTTAATTATAGTTTTTGCAATAATTCCACCATCGAAAAATTGTTGATGAATACCTAGCCTAGCACTTTGAAGTTAATCTGTCGGCGTTGCAGCAGCAAACACACGCTGACCCACTAGCTCCGCACTACTCGATCCCACATGTGTTCACGCAAACAGAGAAACTATAATAAAATGCGAAAACAGTTTGTCTCTGTCTGCATGCTATTAAGAGTGCACCAAACTTGCTTTTGTTAAAAACTCTTAAATGCGCAGACACCGAGGGTCCATAAAGCACCTGGCTCCATGTTGGACTCCCCCTCCCCCCACGTAGCCCCTCCCCCCCCCCCGTTGCACGTAGCTTTCTTGCTTGTCAATTCCAGAAGACATTTTGTGCTGTTTTCTGTTTTTCAGAGTATCGTAAGTTACATACGGAGATAATTAAATGGCGGAAATAAGTATTCACACGCTGTTGTGTGTTCAGTACCTTATTTTAACTCTGACAAATATGAATAAGAAGCTACGCGGCTTGGGTTGCAAGCCCCCCCCCCCTGCCCATGTCTCGTAGTTTATGGACGCTCCCAGCACCTCACTGGACACAGCTTCCCTGGGCGAGTCCACGGGTAGGATACGGCTGCAAGCTGACACGAGGAATACGCCACATAACTGCACCTTCTAATCGACACTAGCTCGCGGATACTTTTGCTTTAATCGCTTAACATCACACAAAAAAAGACTTTATTCAGCTAATCGCAACACGAAACCCCATCAAAAGCTATCCAGACGTTATTCTGAATGACTTCCCCCAAGATCATTATCTTCTACATGTCAGGTTTACAATGCTACATCCAAAGCGAACTTCCCGTATTTTACTCGCGGAAGCTTGCGCTGTCAACTGTTCAGAACTTGACCAAAATCGGAATAATAGTTTTTGAGTGATTCGCGTGCAATGAAAAATATTTTGTATTTCTGAATGATAATAATAATAATTCCGTGTGGTCGTAATGACCTGGTGACAGGGTTTGTACTGGCTGCGCTTTCCGCCCCTGTGTTAGCCACCTTAACCTAACCCGGTAGTGCTACCAGGAACAGGGGACCTACAGTTTAACGCGGAATACGAACCACGGAAGCGTCCTGCTGTACTTCACATTACACAGCAAGCTGTGCCAGAGGTGAAGGTCGGGTTAAGGGTCTATGAAAAACACCGCCGAGACAGAGATTCGAACCGGGGACCTGTCGATGTCCAGTCAGACGCCTCAACCACAGAGCCAGCAGACCACTCAGTGTCTCAGCTTTCAGACATCGCATGAAAATGAAACACTCCCAGCACACTAAGCGGGACTCCATCAGAAGCGCATCACTAGCCTCAATCAACTTAAAGAAAAATTACTTTAAATTTGCCAGCTTCAGATCACCACGTCGGAATAAACCGCTCTCAATTCACCGGCGCCACCACTAGTTTATGGGCCAATCACGTTCAATGAAACATTTCCCTTAATTTCTCGTTTTTCCGACGTCGTATCAAAATTAAAGATACCACCACTTACCTGTGCAACGATGGGCTCAACATGAATCGAAACTCCTCCACAATCTGACAAATATATTTTTGTAAATAGCTTCAACCAAAAATGATAATAATTTGCCAGATTTCTCACTTTTCCGATATCGAAATCAAACATACCTTATTTTATACACATCGCAATACACTGAAATCCATCAAACTGCGACGTAGTTTTTCAAAGATTTGCCTTCAACGAAACATAGACACTAATTTTGTAAATTTCTTACTTTTCCGACATCACACCAATATCTCCGTCACTACTGGCTATAAATCCCACAGAAACCCGACTAATTCTTTCCAAACAGACAGAAATGTTGCTTCCTTCTCTGTGGCAACTTATCAAAAACAGTTACCAAAATGTTGGTGGCTCACAAACACACACACACACCAGAGCATTTACTGCTTGTTTCATTTTTAAGCAGTTTGAGATAGAAGGTTTTGTCGTAGACATTTCCTTCAACTTTGAATGAGGGATTCCTTTACTTTTGAGGTGTCATTTCTTTTGCTCTGTGTTTTATTCAATTACTTGTTAGTGTTGAGAGAGGTCTTTTATGTTTGTCAAGTGTGTTGTCATATTGCCCTAGGTTAGATATGAGCGGGTTTGTTGATGTGCGTGCGGCCCTGTAGAACGTTTTTGTTAACTGAAAAATCCTGTCCTTCAGTGGGAATACCTGCGGCTTCGTGCAGGACGACTGTTTGGAATCGATTACGCTATCTCCGCGAGTTTAAATACAAGTAGTAGCTGTACAAACAGAGAACACCATGAAGCTGCCGACAGACGTTACTCCAGCGCTAAGAATCACGTTTACAATCAAAATCATATAAAAACAATTACAACTCGCACAGAATAACTCTCAATCATTAGGGAGCACTCTAAAATGCAAATTAAAGATATTTACATGAGTTTGAATATCAAACGGGAAATGTAGACAACTCCAAATAGGTAAACATCGTTCTCAAATCACCGTGGCTTAAACAACATTTATTACTGCAAGCATTCCATTGATATTTCTCTTGTTACTTTTATCATATTACGCAGCATTTACACAGTCTCCTGTCATAAAAGCAAAATTTATTCACAAGGAAAAATATAAAAATCCGTAATTAATCAACTTTCATCTCTCTATATTTAATTCCTCCGACCAAAATTCACTCAAAGCTGGGTTCGAGGGCTGTTGCAAGTCCGCTCACACTCCACCACTCAACCAACAGTAAATATGGATCACTGTCGACTCTTGGTTTCATCACCAGCGCCTATTGTTGCAAGATTCCGGTATCCATTCATTGTGTATTCCGGGGGGTCTGATCCGAGATGTGGAACAGGCCATCCCGGATGCCATAGAAGGGACGGGGTGCAGCCAGCTGCGGATTGTAGCTCATGTCGGCACCAATGATGCTTGTCGCCTAGGGTCGGAGGTTATCCTCTCGTCCTTTGGGCGACTTGCAGAACGGGTGAACTCTGTGGCCATTGGCAGCAAGATTTCTGCTGAGCTATCCATATGCAGCATTGTCGATAGGACTGACTGTGGACCTCTGGTTCAGAGCCGTGTTGAGGGGCTGAACCAGAGATTACGGCGCTCCTGTGATAGTCATGGCTGCAGATTCCTTGATCTTCGCCCTAGGGTTGAGTCTTGTAGGAATCCCTTGGATAGATCAGGGGTGCACTACACACGGGAATCGGCTACACGGGTGGCAGGAGCCGTGTGGAGTGCATTGGGGGGTTTTTTAGGCTGAGGGAGGATGTCCCTGAGGAGGAAATTCAGTTGCGGGCAGCCAAGATAAATTCAGCACCGCGTGTTAGGGGTAGCTTAAAAGAATCCCGAACATTAAAAGTTCTAGTAGTTAACTGCAGAAGTGTTTGTAATAAACAGCCTGAACTCGAAAACGTTATTCGTAGTACAGCTGCTGATATCGTAATAGGCACAGAAAGTTGGTTAAAACCGGATATAAGTTCCGACGAAATTTTTAATAGTAACATGAACATTTCCGTAAGGATAGGTTGCATTCCCAAGGAGGTGGTGTATTTATAGCTGTTAGTAAGTACGTCCCATGTAGCGAAATAGATGTCCATACTGTCTGCGAAATCATATGGATCAAGCTCAATGTAGCTATGACAAAACTTGTGATAGGCTCGTTCTATCGTCCACCCGATGCAAGCGTAAATATTGCCGAGGCCTTGAGAAATAATGTAAATAATATAGCACGGCAATTTCCGGACCATACAATAATGCTAGGAGGTGACTTTAACTTGCCAGATATCGACTGGACTAATTACGTTCACGTTACTGGGGGCAGGGATAAAGCAGCTTGCGAAATCATTCTAGACCTCTTCTCAGATCACCATCTTGAACAGTCGTAACTGAACCAACGCGATGCCTCAACGGTAACGAAAATATTTTAGATATAGTTGTTACAAATAGGCCCAAACTATTCACGGATATTTCTACCACCGCAGGAATAAGTGATCACAAAGCTGTAATTGCTATAGTAAAACTAACAACCACGCGCAGAAAGAGAAAAGAGAGGGTCGTTTACAGATTCGAAAAGGCTTCAAGAGAGTGTTTTCAGAGCGTATTTGAGGCATAATTACCACACCTTCTTACTAGCAGGGGGCACCGTTGAAGAGAGGTGGCATCGATTCCTACATATACTCGGGGAAGGTATGAACTTGCATATACCGAAACGGACAATCAGGGAAGAGAACGATCCCCCGTGGTACACACGGGAGGTTAAGAGGTTGCTCAAGAAGCAAAGGAAGATACATGCACGATCAAAAAGGACGATGCATCGGACTGATTTAGATAAGTTAGAGGAGATAAGGGGACGTGTTAAGAATGCGATGCGTGAGGCATTTAATAACTTTCGTGAAAATTCTCTCTCTAAGAGCCTCACTGAAAACCCTAAGAAATTTTGGTCGTATGTAAAAAAAGTTAGTTGTAGTGGGAACAATAAGCCAGTTCTAATAAAAGACGGACGGGAGGTTGAAGACAGCCGCGACAAGGCTACCTTATTTAACACCGAATTCAAAAATTCATTCACGCAAGAAAACATGGAAAACATCCCCACTTTACCACATCGTGTGGAATTAGAGATGGATCCGATAGAAATTGATAGCGTAGGAATTGTAAAGCAATTAAAACTCCTGAAGTGGGGTAAAGCGCCGGGTCCCGATGGTATACCGGTAAGAGTATTTTCTGAATACGCGGAGGATATTGAACCATTTCTGTCAGATATATTCCGTAAATCACTAGAAGAGAGAAAAGTACCTTCTAGCTGGAAAATAGCCCAGGTAATTCCCGTTTTTAAGAAAGGAGATCGGAGTGATCCTAGGAATTATCGACCCATATCTCTAACATCGGTCTGCAGCAGAATTCTGGAACATGTCATATGCTCGAACATAATGAAGTTTCTAGATGAGAACGAGTTACTTACACCATGTCAACACGGATTTCGGAAGAAGAGATCGTGTGAAACACAATTGGCCCTATTTTCCCACGACATAATGAAAGTTATCGATGCAGGTTCGCAAGTTGATGCATTTTTTTTGGATTTTCAGAAAGCTTTTGATTCTGTGCCACACAACCGACTTTTAGCGAAGATTCGAGCTTACGGTATTTCGGCTCAGATTTGCGAGTGGATACGTGATTTTCTAACTGGTCGATCACATATGTCGTTGTTGACGGGGAAGCCTCTTCTAAGATAAATGTTACTTCGGGCGTTCCTCAAGGAAGTGTAATAAGTCCACTTCTTTTCTTAATATTTATAAACGATCTAGGTGACAAACGTCAGATGCTGGTTGCGATTGTTTGCCGACGATGCGGTTATCTATAGGGAAATAAGGTGCTCCGACGATTGCTTATAAATTCAGCGTGATTTGGATGCTATTTTCGATTGGTGCCGTAAATGGCAGCTTACACTTAATTGCAAAAAGTGCAAGGCAATGCGGATAAGTAACAAGAAGAATCAGGTTGTTCCACGGGTACAAAATAAACAATTCAGCTGTTGACACAGTTGATTCCATGAAGTATCTGGGGGTGATAGTACAAAGCAACATGAAATGGGACATGCACATAACTTCCGTCGTAGGCAAGGCTAATTCTAAATTACGATTCATAGGTCGTATTTTGAGGAATTGTAATGCTCAAACAAAGGAGATAGCGTATAAAACACTAGTGCCGTCCGCATCTGGATACTGTTGTGGGTTTGGATCGTATCGCAAGGTTCTGATTGACTCAGTTGAGAGGGTGCAGAGGAGAGCCGCTAGATTCGGACTTGGTTGCTACGGCCCTTATGAAAGCGTCACAGAATGATACATAGATTGGGACTGGGATAGTTTGGGAAGACAGAGACGACGAGCTTGCGTTCGATTTATGGAGAATATGCGAAAAAATTTTAAATTCGAGTGCAATGAAATACTTCTTCCGCCAACCTATTTAGGTCGCAATGACCGGAGGGATAAGATTAGAGAAATAAGATGTTGTACTGATACTTATATGTATTCCTTCTTTCCTCGCACTATTCGGGATTGGAATGGGCGGGTTTAGGATTGGTGCTTAGCACCCTCTGCCACCCACAATGTTTGTGATTTTCAGAGTATGGATGTAGATGTAGATGTAGAAGATTATTACCAGTCGGCATACAAGAGAAGCAACACATACCTGAAGGGCGGACCAAGAAAAACAGTCTTTGTGGATTTAGAAAAGATTTTGATAATGTCAGGAGGGACGAGATCTAAATACATCAGTATCATCATCATCAGTGTCCTGCCCTGAGGCAGGTCATCACATGGCTGCGCTCCATGCTCTTCGTGCCCGTGTAGTTGCCGTTTTCTCTGGTGTTGTCTGTAATCTTGCACCTCCTTCTTCCACTCACTCTCCCCCCACAAATTAATCAAGTCTAAAACATAGAAATAGGAGAATACAATCCTAGAGCTAAGGGAATCCATGGAAGAGACTTGGGTCACTAAGACTTAAATGGTTTGGGCATGTCAAAAGTATGACTAGTACAACACTACCGAAAACTTATTTGGAAAAAAGGATAGTGGGCAAACGACCAGAGGAAAGACCAAGAAGAAGATGGACAGACCAACTGAAGGAGGACATAGAGAGAAGGGGTTGGAACTGGGAATATACTACACAGAGAAACTTTTCTGATAGGAGACAGTGGAAGAGGATCCTATACAACTACCAAGGCTCGTAAACCACACCCGGGAAACTGGAGATGGTCCCCAGCGATAATGATGACAATCTATGAAAGTGGCTGTAATAAAAGTAGAGAATCATGAGAGACATGCATCAGTTGAAAGGAGTGTGAGACAAGGTTGAAGTCTATCGCCGTTAATATTCAACTTGTATATAGGAAAATCAACAAAGGAAGTAAAGGAAAAATTTGAATGTTGCGTAGCAGAAAATGTCAGTATGCTACGATTTGCTGATGACATTGTCCTTTTGGCATAACAGACTTGGCATGTGCTACTAAATGACATTAAGAGAATACCGAAGGAAGATTTTGGATTAAATATAAACCAAAGCATAAAAGAAGTAATCAAACGTAGCAGAAATGACAGCGATAATAGTGGATTAAATGTAAAAATAGGGTCTAATGCAGTGGCAGAAGTAAGTGAATTATGTTACTAAGAAAAAAAATTACAGCCGATGGGTGAAGCAGGAATGATGTTAAAAGCAGAAGAGAAGAGAGCGTTCACGAAAGAGATAAATCTATAACTTTCAAATATTGATCTAGAACCTAGAAAGATTGGAGCAGAGCAATTTATGGTGACGAGGCATGTGTTTTGGAAATAACAGAGAGAAGGGAAATAAAAATGAGATGCTAAAGAAGGATGCTGAAATGTAATTTGACACGTAAAGTACGAAATAAACGTGTTTAGGAAATAAAGGACGAGGAAGCAATAACATTAATTCCATGTGGTAGTGGTGACCTGGTGACAGGGTTTCTATTGGCTGCGCACTCCACCCCTGTCTTAGCCGCCTTAACCTAACCCGGTTGTCCTACCAGGTACAGGGTACCTACAGTTTAACGTGGAATCCCAACCACGGAAGCGTGTTCTGCGCACTTCAAATTACACAGCAAGCTATGCGAGAGCTGAAGGTCATGTTAATAGTATATGAAAATCACCGTAGAGAAAAATTCAACCGGGGACCTTTCGTTCGCCAGTGAGACACCTTAACCACTGAGCCACCAGACCGCAGCAGATATACTGTTGACATGAGCATGTCGGTGACGCGAACTCATAAGATTTCACCCATCGAAAATCGCCCAACGCGCCTAAAGAACTTTTCACTTCAATAACTAAAAATCTAACTAAATCCACAACCCGACGGTTCGTCGAATCATCCCGAAGTAAATGTTCCAAGCTATTTTGTCAGAGGCAACAAGGCCTTTCCTCAGGAGCCTACCACGGAATGTCCCTGCTTAGCTCATATAATCATATAATCAAATAGAACACCAAAAATTACTACTCCGGGATTTGAACCTGAGACCCGGAAAGAGAACTTTCTGAAGTAAACACGTGAACAGCTGAGCTACCAGACCGCCTCGTTATGAAGTTTTCGCGTGCGAACTACTATCAAAACCGGATAAAAACTGCGTGTTTGTATAAATATTTTGCCCATATCATACGCGCAACGGGAGGCAACAGGTGGCTTCTAGAGAACTCATAGATTTACCCACACGCGAACATTGCGTAACGTCACTAGAGAAGTTTTCACTTCAAAAATGTGTGGAAGAGTCTGACAGAAAGAAGAGAAGGGCTGGTGGATGATATTTTAATCTTGGATTAGTTAATTTGTTTGTGGAGGGAACAGTGGAAGGAAAGAAATCTGGAGGCAGATAGAGTGGTCGCCCTCACGCTGTGATGTGCTCGTCCTATCAGTCTGGTCACAGAGCCTCTGCCCAGCGAGTGGTCACTCAGCAGATACGGCCTCTTTCACTCTACTCGTGAGCTTTCAGTACACGGTAGATTTTGTATTGATCGCTACAATATGCATAAACTACAACGTGATCCCTGCAGAATAAATGCAGGGACTTGGTTACCCTGTGCACTTGTGTAGTATATAACCAGCATGGTATAACTGGTATCTCCGCTTTGTGTATGCCTAGATCCAACATATTGCTAAGACTACGCATTGTTAACAGACAGCGCTTTTTTGTTCATAAGCTTATACATAACCAGAACGCTTTCAAGACGTTTTTAATATGCAAATAGCGTCCAAGGTATACACGAACGCAGTTTTTTTTTAATTCCTTGGAACACGTTCCCCTACGAGAGTGAAATTGAGTTCCAACTTATGGTCATTGACATCTTTTCTGTTCCACGCACTGTTCCTATTTTTTTTTTACCAATACCATTTCACGTCTAATCACCAATTTACTCCTTGTACACTTCCATCACCCTCTTCACCTTCCTCCTGTATTGCAATAAATCCCAATCCAGCTGTTTTATCATATCAGTTACTGATTGTGTTCTGCGGTAATTCCCACAGAGAAATCTACCTACCCTCATTTCACCCTTCCAAATACTGTATTGTATATCCAAAATATGCTACGTCACCATATTCAACCAATGGGCTGACCAAAGATTTTAATTCCGTTCCCTCATTGAGGACAGTCCCTCTGTTCTCCTTAGCCATTGATAAACTCCGAGCTCCGCTGTGCCCTGTCTCGAGGTGGTGCTGTTAGGACCTTTGGCCTGTGGAGGTCGCACTCCAGCCTCACCTTGGATTTACAGAGTTGGCTAAACTGCGTGCGTGGGATGTGGACGAGTTGTCGGTGACTCCGTGTGCCTCACTTTGGCGCCCACTCGCTTTGTGTGGGGCGAGGATGTCCCCCCAGCTGTTGGCTCCGTATGCGTCAGCCCGTGCTGGTATCATTGAGGCCATGCCTCCTGTGCGGGCTGTGGGGGTTGACTCCTTGTGCCTCACTTTGGCGCCCACTCGCTTTGTGTGGGGCGAGGATGTCCCCCAGCTGTTGGCTCCGTATGCCGTCAGCCCGTGCTGGTATCATTGAGGCCATGCCTCCTGTGCGGGCTGTGGGGGTTGACTCCTTGTGCCTCACTTTGGCGCCCACTCGCTTTGTGTGGGGCGAGGATGTCCCCCCAGCTGTTGGCTCCGTATGCCGTCAGCCCGTGCTGGTATCATTGAGGCCATGCCTCCTGTGCGGGCTGTGGGGGTTGACTCCTTGTGCCTCACTTTGGCGCCCACTCGCTTGTGTGGGGCGAGGATGTCCCCCCAGCTGTTGGCTCCGTATGCCGTCAGCCCGTGCTGGTATCATTGAGGCCATGCCTCCTGTGCGGGCTGTGGGGGTTGACTCCTTGTGCCTCACTTTGGCGCCCACTCGCTTTGTGTGGGGCGAGGATGTCCCCCCAGCTGTTGGCTCCGTATGCCGTCAGCCCGTGCTGGTATCATTGAGCCATGCCTCCTGTGCGGGCTGTGGGGGTTGACTCCTTGTGCCTCACTTTGGCGCCCACTCGCTTTGTGTGGGGCGAGGATGTCCCCCAGCTGTTGGCTCCGTATGCCGTCAGCCCGTGCTGGTATCATTGAGGCCATGCCTCCTGTGCGGGCTGTGGGGGTTGACTCCTTGTGCCTCACTTTGGCGCCCACTCGCTTTGTGTGGGGCGAGGATGTCCCCCCAGCTGTTGGCTCCGTATGCCGTCAGCCCGTGCTGGTATCATTGAGGCCATGCCTCCTGTGCGGGCTGTGGGGGTTGACTCCTTGTGCCTCACTTTGGCGCCCACTCGCTTTGTGTGGGGCGAGGATGTCCCCCAGCTGTTGGCTCCGTATGCCGTCAGCCCGTGCTGATAGCATTGAGGCCATGCCTCCTGTGCGGGCTCTCAAGTCGTGCGATGTTGTCCTCGGCAAAGCTTTCACGCATTCTAACGCAACTGAAACACGCTTAGCGACCTATCTCAGTCGGAATGAGTCTGAACAAACGGCTAAGAAGCAGAACTTAAACACGGAGATAGAGCGACTCGGTTAGAGGATCCTGGGACCAGTGGAGGGCTGCACGGGAGGAAGACAAAGGCGTTGGTGGAGTTACTGGCGAGGGATTTGTAATTGACAAGAGAGCAGGGAAACGAGCGAGTTTTTATGAACAATTTATTGACAGGGTTATTTTATATGCTTATAGAAACAAATACCACGTCATTACAAGTGTATATGCCTAAGTCACAGAAAGATGATGACGAAATAGAGAAATTTTAATGTGGCCTAACTGTGATAGCACTAATAGTAAATTAAATGTAGAAATGGGATCGAAACTAACAGTAGAAGTTACAACTGATGGCCGAAGCAGTAATATTGTTAAAAGCAGTAAAGCACAAGCGAAAGTAAATTCCTTGAAATAAAGAAGTCTTTTATTTTCAAATATTGATAGTTAGAAATGTTTTTTTTTTTTTTAATCTATACATGGAGCCCAGCAGTTTATGGTAGTGAAACATGGACTTTAAAATAGCAGCATTGGATAATATGTGATGTTATAGAAGGGTGCTGATAAGTGGACAGATGAATTACGAAATGAACTAGTTTTGGAAATGGTGGGTGAAGAAATAAATTCGTGGAAGAGTTTGACTGAAAGAAAAAACTGGATGGGGGTAATATTTTGAGACACGCAGGATTAATTAATTTTTTGTCAGTGGAGGAAACAGTTGAACGTTAAAGCTGTAGAGGAAGACAGAGATTAGAATATATGAAGTAGATAATTGAGGGCGTGGTTTGTAATGGGTATGTAGAGATGAAGAGGTTAGCACAGGATAGGAAGGGATGGAGGATTGCATCAAACCAGTCGAGAGACTGACGACAGAAAAACGTTGGCTGTTGCACTTGTGATGGATGTGAATAGTATTTTCTAATGTGTTTGGTTGGAGTGTTGGCAGTGCGATGAGCTCGTGGCCAGTGTCTTAGTGGGTGTGCACGCTGGCGAGGTGCCTCACTCCACGCGAGGAGGTACGTGATGGAGAGGGCCGCGCTTTGACTGCACTGATTTTGTTCGATCCTCTGATTCCTCTGTCCCCAGTGGAGATGTCGCCTAGTACGTGCAGGATAGCGTAGTTTTGCACTCGGTTGTTTTAGAGTGGAGGTGTCGGTATTTATCCCAAATTCCTAACACTGTCTGTGTGGATGGTGCATGTTACCATAGATACGAGAGCCTTGCGTTTGGATTCCTCACTCTTCCGTACGACAGTGATCTGGAACACGACTGTTTCGTAAGAGCATTTCACTGTTGGTCGTTGGAGTGAGACTATAGTTAAGTGTGTTACTGTGTAAACTCAATTCACTGTGTTACAGCCCAGTGAGGTCCCCTGTGATTTACCCTTAGGAGTCTACTTGGCAACCGTGAAACACGTCCCGTCCTACACTGGTCGCCAAATACACAGTCGGGACGACACCTTCAACCGGCGATGAGTTAGATTTGTCAGTAAGCAATGTTTTTTTTAATGGCATTTGGCAACGAAGGCCATACAGCCAGCTCAATGTAATTTTGTAGTATTCAGTGTATAAATCATCATCCAGTACGTATTGTATTTTCCAATGTATGGACGCCACAGGACGGACAGGACATTCACACAGACACACAACACTTAAACATCCATGCCTGTGGCCGGATTCGAACCGGCGGCCTTCGGCACGCGGCGCTAGCACTCTAGCCCCTACGCTACCGAGGCCGGCCATAGCAATGGTTTGTATTGGTGCATAGATTAGGAGATTTAGGGAGGAAATACGAACCATTATTTAGCATTCCTGATTACCGTAGACCGGAAACAAAGAGGCAAGTCGTAGGGAGGATCCGGAATGGTGCCTGGTGCTCGCGGGTTCGGTTCCCACGGCGGGGCCAGCGCAGCGCCATCCTTGACATTTGCGCGCGTGGCTTCCGCGCCATTAGCATAGGTCAGTCGCGCCTTGCGAAAGAGTAGCAGATGTGTGTCGGCCCGCTCCCACGGCCGCCTGTCTGTGCGCGCCGCATTATATAAAACAGTAGTCGCCAACCTCGTCTACCAGTAACAGTTACGAAATTTTGAGGTGCCGGATGATTAGTTTAGACACTACTGACCGTCACCTCGACGGCCCCTTGCCGGGTCAACTTGACCTCCCCGTTCTGTCGTGTTCCACTCGCCTCTTCGTTTCCGCGCGCACTCCGATCTACAATAATGAGGAATATTAAGTAATGGCTCGCATTGGTTTTCTAAACCTGTAAATCTGTGCACTTGTGCAAACCATTACTTATTGAGAAATCTGAGTTATCGCCGGTCGAAGGTGTCGTCACGAGCGTATTTGGCGACCAGTGTAGGACAGGATGTGTTTCACGGTCGCCAAGTACAGTCCTGGTATGAGTCACAGCGTATCTCACTGGATGTAAGACAGCAGCTGGTGACTACTGTGCAATACAGAATTGAGAAAATTTTAGTTCCTATACAGTAAATACATATTACGAAAGGATTTCTTTTTTTAGTTATGGTTTTTGGCCAGTCGACGCCGAGGTCATTAGAGGCGGAAAGGGATTGGGGACAAGAAACGGGAAGGAGTAAGGCCATGATCTTTTTGACGGAAGCATCCCGGCACTCATGTGGAGTGATTTGGGGAAACCATGGGAAACGCAAGTGTAGATGTCCGGTCGGGTACCCTCCCGGCTGCACGCTGGGTTTCCGTGGGGTGTGAGGTCCCGCGCGACTGTGGGAGAGAGCAGGGCAGGTGAGGATGCGGAGGTCACGCGAAAGTGGGGTCGCGGTTGCGCAAGTCGAGATGTGTGTCACTGGCGATACGGCACGGCAGTCCGCCGCGCGCCTCCGATCGCTGCACTCCGTGAGTACCAGCACCTGGCTGCTCCGCGAGGGCTTAGGCTAAGTTAGGCTAGGCTAGTGGACGGCCTGGCTCGCAGCGGCGCCAGCACTGGCTGACTCGATCAAAGTGTCGCACGTAAACAGTTCCGTGTAACACTCACGAAGCAACCAAGGCTGCTAATACAAAATAACTCCGTGTGTAAGAAGACTGGTCAGTTCCACAAAAAATAGTGAGGTCTGAGTCACTGTCGGCCACTGATACGCGACAGCACACTACCGGCAGTCTCGACAGACGGGATATTTAAGGGAGCCTACATTAATTAGGTGAGGTGTTTTTTCGGAAGTCCGGACTGGCCCCTCCCCCCCCCCCCCACCCTGTGTTGAGATCTGAACCGAACACCCCCCCCTCCTCTCCCCTATGCTGAGGTGACATCTTGAGGAACCGATTTCACGCATAAGGGTGTGGGAAGATTCTCTTTTTAGGTAAGGGTGTCAGGGGTTGGAATTGAGTTACCGAGGGAAATGATGAATAATTTACCGTAAAGGTTGAAAGAATTTAAAGTTAAAATTTGTAGAGACGAAATGTAGGTGGGTGCAGGAAAGATGGATGTATGGATGTGTAGGGAAATTGCCACCGGAGCGTGTGATTCATTGCAATTAAATTAAATTACCCCCCCCCCCCCGGGTGAAGACCTCGTAGGTTTCGGAAACCCTTTTTGTTTTAGCTCCACTGTTGTTCACGTATTAAAAAGATGACGAGATTTGTGTGGTACTCTCCCCCCTCCCTTGGTGAGATTATACCGGACTCCCCCCCCCCCCCCTGCCCCTCTTTGCAGCTCACGTAATTAATGGGCGCCCCCTAACTTGCCGCTTTCATTCGCTGACGCGTGGCAGCTCCTGTATACACAGCGCTGTTAATGCAGAGCCCACGAGGATCTCCACTCTCCGCCAGCACGTCTGCTACTCGACAGCTTAGCACGCGCCTCACCTGCTCAGGTGTCACCACGACCTCACAAGATATTCGTAAAATCATTTTATTTTTTTACGGCACGTTTTGCTTGTGCGTAGGCGGACGCGACGGCTGACGTATCCCACCGCAATGCTTGCCACTCGTCCTGCGATATTCCTTTAAGAGACATCCACAGTTAAAAATTGTGAATTAAAACTCGCCGAGTGCCGATCACGCGACTGACTCCATATCGCAGGACTGTATGTTTCTTTCCTCTGCTCGTTCCTTTTTACTAGTGTTCTAGCACTACAAAAACTCACATTAGTAGTAATTTACTTTTTGCATCAGCAACATTCAATGGAATCATTTTTCGACTGAGTTTCTGAATTCCCGTTTTTCTTCAGTTGTTTTCGCATGCGCGACATATTTTGCTGCGGACAAAACCTGCTGCGCTGTGTTTGCATTACCCAGCGAGACCAGAACTCGCTGTCCGTACCAGCTGCAGTCAGACCAGTGGGGTGGCATCCAGACGATACCAGCGAGGCTGAGCTACAGCAACTACAGCAGGGGTGGCCAATCCAAATGATCCGGCGGGACACTTTGAAAATGCGTTATGTATCCCTAAATTAGATTTAGAGCAACTACAGATATTTTTTGGAGTAAACATGATTTAAATTATTCTGCGAACTCATAACTGTAAACTCATAAATAAAACATGTAATATCTGTCATATATTATTTTAAAATCAAAGTTAATTCTTATCACGATTTCTACAGATAATTTTTGAATGTATGGATGCCAAAAAATGGATTTTCTTTAATATATTGGTTTTAACCACTTTGGCCATCTACTATATAGTTTCCTAAGCTCACTCATTCAGTCATCTCGATAGCTATTGGCTGGAGAACGGTGTCACGTGTCAGCCTTCGCTCGCAAAACAGCGACCAGAGATACCATTAGAAGAAATTCGAGGCTATGTCCACAATTTAATAGCTAAGCATCTGCTACCAAATTAATTGCCATAATACATTCATTAAATTTGCTTTTCGTAGCGTTTTATAGTTAAAAAAATATTGATAAATTTTGTCTGAAAAAAAACGTGGATATGCTTTTCAGTAACATGTTGCTAATGAAAGCAATTTAAAAAAATTAAATTACTCGTGGTGTCTGCTGTAACCACGAATGCCAATTGTCATTCCGGCCTACGACAAATTTTAATTTAATTAAAACTTTACCTCATGTTGTTTCTCGACCAAAATTTATGCATTACGATTTATTTGCTTTTTAGGCATTTTACTGACCACTTTCGTTATTGGTCTTCATTCATGTTCGCTGCATGTGAGTTATTAGGTTATTTTTAGTTGACATCAGATCAAAAGTGTCACCGAATAGACTATTCTGGCAACTTATTTCTGCGGAGTTGCTCAACTGTTTCATAATATGGATTGTGTATTAAGTTCTCTGGCAGTCACAGATACTATGACCAATGTTTACTTTAGGAATGTTGGCCCAGTCTCAATAATAAACAACGTGATGCTTTCGAGGCAAACAGGAAATATATATATATATATATATATATATATTTTAAGATTTTGCAGTGTGAACTCTAAGGGTCAAATACAAGTTCGTATTTAAGCAAGTTCGAGTGTATGATCTTTGAAACAGTTACACGATAGCGCGTTCGTCCATGTTCGTGTTTAATGCTTCCGAGTTCTCCAAGCCCAAGAGATTTTATTCATACTAAGTGTGAAACACAGGTCACGTTTATATTTAGTCAGGACAGGTCAACCAGTCATAACCTTTGACTATGAAAACTGGAACTATTCTAGACCCGTGACGATACTCAAAAAACGGTCACGGGCTCACACTAGTTATAAAATAAATATATTTTGTAAAGGTGCGATGAACCTCGCGGGTTGGACACCCCTGGTCTACACCGAACGCACTGCCTCCCGTGGCAGTCGTCGCTGGGACCCCTCGTACACTCAACACCAGCGATGCAAGTTAACATCAACATCGATATTTATATTGGCGCCAGACAGATATCGATAATATCAGCTGCTGATATTTTCCGATATTTGCACTATATACTATATTACAAATAAGTTTGTTAATAAAAACCAAGTAATAAATTTGAGGTATTTTACTGAAAGAAATTAGGTCTGTAAACATTCAACACTAACAGGTCTTGCACAGAATAGTTTGCTTAACGTTTTACGGTGAAGTTTATTCCTAACTTGAGTGAACTGGCCCTTCAGATGGCACCGACGACGCTTATTTGGGTAAATAATTAATTACACTTTAGAACATATCTTATTCCTATTCGTATACCAATCATGACTAATTTTAATTAATTTTGCATAAAAAAATGTGCCTAATCTCGAAATAGCCAGTGTAATAATAGAAAAATGCTTCACATTTCTCTACTTTTTAACTTATTTCAAATTTTATCAATTTTTGCCGGAGTGGAACCACAGAGTAAAATGGGCGTTATCAATTTTGTTATAGAGCTAAATCAGTGTTTAGCATACTCAAATTTGGTCTCTGCCACACATAAATTTATTTGCAGAAGTATTTTAGTGCTAAGGGATTTGTAGTTTCCGATATTTCAGTGCATGACATCGATATTATCGTATCGACTATGTTACAATATCGATACTCCTGGACCGATATTATCGGTTGCCCGATATGTGGTTGCAAGCCTACTGACTGCCATGTAGCTGGCGACGCACGAGTTTAGTGCAACGCAGTGTGGAGTGGCGGTCCACACGTCAGCCGTACAATGTTTACTCTCCGCTACAAAGGATTCAACGATACCACATCATACCTCACGGGAATTGGCGAATATGGTTTGTTTCGTCTGCAGCAACAATGTATGTTTCTTTGTTAGTTTGTTCTTCATACAAATCCACAGTTTTCATCCGATCTCGATGAAACTTTGCACACTTATCCTTTGAAACAAGGAGAAAAATACTGTCTACATTTGGTTGAAAAATTATCTGTATAAATAACACATGTTGTCTCATAACTTCGAAATACGGCGATAGACAGACACGTTTTATATGGTCGTCTCCGTACCGTGTTTCCATATAGTGGACTGGCAGCTCAGTGGTTAAAGCGCTTGCTTACGAACGTAGTGGTCTCCGGTTCAAATCTCCGTGGAGGCTAAGATTTATAAAAATTGTTTTTCATCGTAAGGGTCAGGCCTGGGCCGTAGGTTATTCGGATTGAATGTTAAACTGTAGATATTAGAAAGTTAGGGGTGCAATGCGAGGAAAATCGTAGGTAGTCTTGAAATGTTGTAGGTGTACACTTTTTTACGTTATAATGATCCCTCAGGTGTTGTTCGCAGTCAGTGTGCGAGTGCGAACCACAGTAATATTATTATAAATACGGAAGTAAGTCTCTGTCTTTTTGCTACGTTTTGATGACTAAATGGCTATATCGTTGTGATGCAATTTTATAAGGAAATCTGTATGAAGGGCACAGGATATTTTTTCCAGTATGATTAACAGTTGTAGTCACGAAATTTTGAGACCTTAATCCACGCGTACGAAGTCGCGGGTACGGGCTAGTATAATATATTTCTACACCAAAACTTCCTTTGACAAGCTTTTTCAGGTAATATCAGTTGCTCAGATATAGTTGAAATCGTCTGAAGAAGGAGCGCGCTTTGTAATACAGTGTTCCTGCATAGGAGGAATGTCTGCTATTCTTACTTCGGTTGAACACTTTGAATTTCTTTTTGTTAGCAGTGGACTCTGTGAAGGAGTAACACACGTGAGGGGCACTGAGCGATGAACTACTAACAGCTACGAGTTCGCAACAGCAAAGCCTCGAAGAGCAGACCTCTCGCCGACGTACCGCTCTTCGTTATTTGAAATCATTTTTAAAACTTATAAGCGTCTGCTTTTAGGTTAAAGCGTTTCATCTCTGTCTGTTTTTTCGTCTTATTTCCTCGTTACGAAGAGAGAACAAGTTGAACTTGTTCACCCGCGTAAATCTGTGCGGGCCCTAAACCTCGACGAACACGATATAATCCACTGGATTTTTAATCGTTTTGCTTTTATTCCTTTTTCTGAGTCTAAAAGATCGCTCCATTTTGCTCGTCTCATCCAAAGGATGTCTCGATGAAGGCAAATGTCGACTTGGAATCGCTTCAGGTTTCAGCTGCCGCCTTCTCGACCATCCTGTAAAATGTTGTTCAGCTTATGAATAATTTCTTTATTTCTTTATTTAATGGCTTATCGGCCATACAGCCAAGTTCATTACATTTTGTTTTACAATAGTTTACATTCCAGTTTATTTATATGTTCTATGTACGTTAGTTTACATTCTTGGTAATATAATATAATATGTCGACATGAAATCAGATACATTGTTATATATGTCATCTATGCAGTACAGGGTTCATGACATAATTAGTGCTATTGTTGGCACACTATGACTTGAATCTGTTTTGGTCGGTGTAGAGCACTTGCACCCTAACCATTCACACTGGGCACTCATTCCAGTATTATGTCGAGATATTTTGCGAGGATATTTCTGATCGGGTGGTAGGGTCTATTTGATAGTCAAGGTATCAGCTTTGTTCCCAGCATTTCCTGTTGGGTTCGCTAATTGTCTTGGATTTATATTTGAATGTTTCCATCCTTGAAAAGTTCATTACGATTTTGTATGTTTGGTGTTTGTTTGAAGAGAGCAAGATGGACATATTGGTTGGATGAGAAGTACTGAACTTTGTAAGTCCTTTCAGTATTTTGTCCCGAGTTCAAAAAGTGACATACTTTTCCCATCGCCTACTTCTAACAAAGAATTACTTTGACAAATCTATATAAAATATTTTTTTTTATTTATTTTAGTTGAGTTAAGGTATTTTTATAGAGGTTAGTTCTGCCACAGAACGTAGCAGTGAATGGTAAACAAACCACAGCTGGCGAAGGTTATGCTGCCTTAATCTAAACATCACGACGACACTAACAATCGATTTCTAGTCGAGGCGGACACGAGGTCGATACCAGACCGAGGCTTACTGTCCCCACGGCTACGGTGCGCTGCTGTGTGTGGGTGGGGTGTATTGGTGCTCCAACATCGAGTCGCGGATTGTGGTGGCAGAGCTGTAACGCGGGAGCTCGCGGGTTCGAATCTCCGTCTGGGCATCCAGGTTTCAATAGTTTCGCCACATCACTGGAGCCGAATGCCGGGATGAGACGCACCTGAAGGCGGTGGCAGAGTTACTTCCTGTTCAATTTTTCTAAATAACTCCGTCTATAAACAACTGCCTTGGTGAATTTTATTTCATTTTATTCCCCAGATGCGTTTCGGCCTTGTGGTATAGGGCATCATCACTGGCACCTCATACACTTTCCCAGCACTGTTCACTGAAGTTCCAGTTGAACATTATTTCACTACTTGCTTGGACGCCGCATTTGTTGCTATAGTGAACATTATTCAGCTGATTTACACATATCCGGCCTCGGTAGCGTAGGGGCTAGAGTGCTAGCTCCGCGTACCGAAGGTCGCCGGTTCGAGTCTGTATCTGTGAATGTCTTGTCCGTGTTGTAGTGTCCTTGTGTCAATACTTGATAGCAACAAATCACATTGAGCTGGCTGTATGGCCCAGTAGCCGAATGCCATAAAAAAAAATTACACATATGTGTTACACACGGCTTGGTTTGTTTACCTGTGAGTACAGTGTGTGCATATGTATAAAGATTTGTACTGTGGATATTAATTGTAATAAAACAAATTTAAAAGACACATTTAGAGCTACTGATGATGCCCTATACCACAAGGGCGAAATGCATCTAGCGAATAAAATAAAATTTACCAAAAAAATTGTTTGTAGACGGAGTTTTTTAGAAAATAAAATTGTTGTTCAGCAACTGCTGAAATATGGCCTGTTAGCAGATTAATGCCTCCTGTTTCCTGCACCAGTCCTATTCCCACTCTAATGACCTCGACATTGACGAGGCATAGAGGCTCTATCAATCTCCCTTAGCCCTTACGTTAAGGGTCACTTGTCAGAAGTACTTACCATCTTGGCATTGCCTTGTTTTATTTGCTATTTCCGTATAAGTGTTTGTTTTACTTCTATATTTTTCATTTCTGTTGAGACCTTTATTTATTTATTATTTTGTTTATTATATATATAATTTAACAGTGTAAGTGGCGTGCAAGAGCACTGTATTGCTTATAAATTTGTTTTCTTGCTTGTAAATACCACGTTACGTGAGTTATCGGAAGTATAGCTCCGTTTGGCAGCGCCACCTCACTTGCTGCTCCGCTAATATTGCCGCTACAAAATCAAACGATGGACACACGCACACATAAACACATGAGATGCATCGCAAATTACATTTCGTGAAATGAAGACACTACTTACATCAGCATTCCTGTTTTGCGTAGCATAAATTATCGCAATTAATTTCATCATACATCTTCAATATAAATTGCAACTAAACTAAATTACGCGCAATAATACATTCACTTTATCGCGGTGTAAACTTGACTCACACGATCTGCGATATAAACGCTCCAAACACAATAATACTAGATGCAATTCTCTATAATCTAGAGAATTGTTATGTAAATATTTAATAATTTTCATTTGTTTACGAGAATAACTTGCAAAAATATGCCATTTACTTTGCAAATTGAATATAGTATCATCGCTAGTCAACTAGTGTGCAAAACAAAAACCTAACAATACACAGAAAAAAAAAAAAAAACTCAGGAAAAATACAAACAAGTCTGACTTGTTGCACGTGTGCGCACTGATCCACGAAACAGCTTTTTTTTTTTAAAAAAAATAATAGTTCTATTTAGTGTAGCAACTGCTTATGCATTTGTGCGCGTCTACGTCAAAGTAATTATAGGTGGGAAATAGATAGGAAAAGTATCGGGAAGCAATCGACAATGATTTTTCTTTAAAATGAACTATCTCGGCAGTGGACCGGTGTGATGCTGGAAAGCCATAGCAAAGCGAAAACTGGATGCCCGGACGAGGATTCGAACCCACGTCCTCCCGAATGCGAGGCCAGTTCCTTAGGGCTCTACCAACACGGTCGCTTTGTTGTTTCAGGGCGTGCTGACGTCGAGGTCATTACTTCCAAAGTAAGGAATATTGACGGTATAGATGTGTCTAAACAGCAATATGTCTGTCGGAGGGCAACGAGACGATAGTGTAATTGGAGGCTGCCAGTACGTCAAATGGTTAACTGCTCCGAATTACGTGTCGAGCAATTCTGATAATCACCACTCTATCTGACGGGTAACGTAACGGAGAGAACATAAGGTAGCACTTACGGTAGTCACTGATGTAGAAGAGCTCATTATTAACGTTTCAGTCACTTCTCCCATTCGTTGTCAGCTGATTATTGGAACATTTGTCCCCGTATCGTTTAGGGGCGTTCAAGGCGATTCGGTGTCAGACCTCTTTAGGTTTTATTCCCCCAGGGACGCGATGACCCTTTTCAGCCGTTCTAACCTAATGTGGGAAGTCGACCGTGGCCTTTGAAGGAAACCATGCCGGCATTCGCCTGGCGAGACTGAGGGAAAACACGGATAACCCCAGTCAGCATGGCCGGGCGGGATACGACTCTCGTCCTACATACAGTTGGGTATGAGGATAAATTTGCCCTCCTCCTAACTCGGTCAAGCAGGCCCTAAAAACACACAGGATATATAAATAACAGGACAGAAAGTGACTACGAGAAAGAGGCGTCATAGGTATTTTCAGAATAAATTAGAATAATGGAAAAACCCCGTAGCTACGACACTCGTGAACCTCATTCGTCAAAAACCGTGAAACGATTTACAACAAATATTCAGAAAACCCTCATGTAACACGCAGAAATAATTTGTCACCCTCAAACAAACAAGAAACATTAAGCACTGTCACTTTACCATGGCGGCAGAGTTGTGACCGCTGAAACGTCGTGTTTTATCGCTGGACTGACTCGGCTACTTACCCGAGAGGCACTGAGTTCTGCGAGGAGTGTCTGCGGCTTGTTACTAGCAGAACGTCGCGCATACTCTCCTCCAGTTCTTACTGTGGGGTGAGTGACGTCGTTTGCTCCCACCCTCACTGGAGCACAGCATCCCCACACGGCGTCCCGCCATAGTGTATGCTCCACGAATAAAACACGGGCTAGCTGTTTCATCCCCACACAGGTAGATTTTTTTTTTTTTTTTTTTTTTTTTAAAATTGACAACCGGCATTGTCACCATTCAGCCAGCAACTGTGTCTTTTATTCCTCGAGTGTGTATGTAGAGACTTCTCGTGTTATTATTGACAAGTGACAGGACAACATAGGACGGAGACTTAATTAAAACCACCCGTGCCCTAAGCCGGAGTCGAACTGTCGCCCCCTTCAACGCGAAGCCAGCTGCCGTAGTTGTTGGTGGTATCACGTATCAGTGCTTAGTCCGAGCGTGCTGGTTGTGTGGACTGGCGCCACCCAGCTGGTTGGCCACAGCTGTTGCTTTGTGACGTCGTCCTCGTGCTGCGAGATGCCACGTGTACTTCACTGTAGTCTTGTGTAGCTCGCGAACGAACTAGTTCGGAAGAGCGCTCCCACGAGCGAACTAGTTCCCAGATCTCTCGCTCCTTAGTTCGTTCGATCCTTTCCCGAAGAACAACTTTTGTTTTAGTTTATTATCTAAAAGGTAACACAGTTCGCTGTGGACACATTTCACTGAATAGACAGATAAAAAAATAAAAAAAATAAAAAATAAAAAAAATTAAAAAAATGTAACTGTTAAACATTAATAATTATTGCAGAAGTCAAAAACGACGGAAATTTAACATGGAATGTGAAAACAAAACACACTTTGATCCCATTAACACTTAAAAGACAACAATCAGTAACCACAACTATTATAACAAAGAAGAGAGCGCGTGAAGTAGCGCTAGCAAAGCGAGCGAACGTGCTGTCTTTCTGGAATTCCAGAGCGGAGCGACCTAGTTCGTGAACTAAACACAGCGCTACCGCTCGCGAACTAACCTGAGCGGTACCGTTCACGAACTAAATTGAGCGCTACAGTTCGCGAACTAAACTGAGCGATACCGTTCGCGAACTAAACTGAGCATTCCCGGTCGCGAACTATTACCATTCGCCGCTAGGATTACCAACATTTTTTAGGTTAATGGTAGAATGTTTTTTTAGAATAACCTATAAAAAAATATAGTACACTTCAAAAATATAATATTTTACAAAAGAGTAAATAAAAAAGGACAAAATATTTTTTTTTTACTATTTTAATCTTTAAGCTATATTTTTTTTTGCACTTCTTGCATCTTTAACAATTTTCTGTCTACAGTATAATTGTAATATGCTTTATCGCTTTCAGTTGTTAAATTAATGTCGATCAAAAGCTCATTTTTACTAATGAAATACTGCTCTTACTGTACTTTTACCTAGATTTCGTGTAATATTGTTATTTCAGAGTAAAGTTCGTTCACTTTGATACTCATTTTTTCTCACAAATTTAGAACCTCTAATACTGTCTCACAGCCATCAAATGAAACATCGTGTTTTAAATTTAATTTTTGGATTTTCTATAGCTAACTGCTTTCATTAAAATCTAACTATTTACTAAGATACTCCAGACTTTTATCAACGAATACTAGAACATTATTTTTAATATTATCACTTTCTGTGGAAAATTTGGCTTTTCTTGTTTTCTTAACCAAAGAAAAAGTATCTTTTACATTTTTCTAGCGCATGATTTTAAAGCTGACATAATATAATACTTATCTCAGTCTGTTGGTTAACAGATCTGTGAAAGTTATGTAAAGAAATGACTTGCGAAATTCAAAAAGATTTTAACTTTTGTGTCTTCATCAGTTTCTGTCGTCTCCAAAATATTGTGAATGTGTGTTGGATTATCCTCCTCTACACTAATAAAAAAATAGTTCAATGACTTTCGTTATTGTTACCACTTTCTCATTCAAGGGTCACTGTCATTTTTATATGTCTAATTGTTAGGTATCACATTGGAAGTATTACTGTTACTTTTCTTAATAATATAGGTAATATTGTTTCGGTCATATAGTACTTAACTTGTAGCCAATAGTAGAATTATATTTTGTTCATGATTTCGAAAACTATATTTATATATAAAAAAAAACCGATTACTTATAAACGGGTATTTTAATTCGTCAAAATAAACGCATTTATAATATTTTATAAGTAATGTTGTGTTGTTAAGGCGCGTCGACGGCGGGGTCATTAGCGCCTTTTATAAGTAATGTTTCTTCCATGAACTAATAAATAAATCCATTTAAAAAATTAATAATCTACGAATGCATGTAAAGTAAATAGTAAAAACAGCACAGTTATTCAGTTTACCCATTTGTGCAAAGGATAATGAGCACTTTGGTTTATCGGTAGCAACGGATCATGCTAATGTCATTTGAAAGGGCTATTATTAAGCAATAACTTTTGTTAAGAAGGTCATATTAAATTCCATTTAGAAACGACAAAAAATGATTATGTCCTAATAAAACTGACATAAACAAAATAGCGCGTGCAGTAGCGGTAGCAAGGCGAGCGAACGATCTGTTTCTCTGAATTCGAGACGCGAACTAACGAACTAAAAGAGCGAACTAGTTCGCGAGGGAGCTGCGAACTAAACTGAGCGCTCTTCTTCGCGAACTATAATGCGCAAGTCTACTTCACTGGCCACATTGATACAGTATATTTCCTGCTTCTAAAGAACGATTATGTCGCGATGATTCCTTCAGAAGGACATGGCCGAATTCCTTCCCGTTCCTTGTGCCCAGTTCTTTCCCGCCTCTAATGACCTAGACGTCGACATGGCGTAAAGCAACAATTAAAAAAAGAAAACGTTTCCCAGCTCTGTCTTTACGGTTGTTCTTCTGTCTGCGTGAATGGCTCAGTTTCTTTGCACTCAACCAGATATCACATATGAGGACTGTGATGTTTCTGCGGCTTTATTATGAGAAATTATGGCACACTTTAGGTTTTTTAAAGAGAATGTTAGCGGCATTTTGGATATGTCGCAACGCTACAAGCATAGTGGCCGTAAAAGTTGCTTCAGAGGCCATCGGTGCAAGAACCGACTGCAAGGACGCGTTTCCAAAGTTGCGCCACGCAGTAAAATTAGACAGAGGGAACAAGCAGGAGTCAAGATGGCTGTCACTCGACAGTTACGAGCGGAGGAGTGAGTGAAACCTTACAGAAGCGGAAAAGGATTCAAAATCCTGCACTTGTTGGAGAGAGTGATGAGGGGATGTACGAGAGAAGTTAAGCAACTAGGTTACAAAACTTTGGTCAGACCATTGCTTGAATATGGTGGTGTGGTATGGGACCCACATTTTGAGTATCAAATACAGGAGCTGGAGTGGGAACAATAAAAGAGCTGCTGGATTTGTTTATGAAAATTAACATGGAACGCAATTTCCAACAGATATGACGAAAGAACTGGAATGGGATTCACTGGATGACAGGAGGAGGGTGAAGAGGGTCATGGGAGTGTACAAGGCGTATAGTGGTGATGAGGCATGGAAAGATATTGGTGTAATAATTAAAAGTAATGCATGGAAGGGAAAAGATGGCCATGAACAAAAGTTGGCACTCGATTTCAGGCACAAGGGTGTGGGAAGATTTTCTTTTTTTAGGTAAGGGGGTGAGGGACTGGAATAAGTTACCAAGAGAAATGATGAATAATTTACCGAGTTGAAATTTGTAGAAAGCAAACGTAGGAAGGTGCAAGAAAGGGGAGAAGATGGGTGTGTAGGGAAATTGCCACTGGAGCGTGCGCTCCATTGCAATTAAGTTAAATTAAATTAAATTTGTGCCTGATTCCTGCATTTAACTGAGGTGCTTTTGAGGAATAGATAGAGACTATGTGTTGGTCAATCGGTGTTAACCTCTTACTGTATGTTTTTTTTTTTTTTCTGAAAAAAATGTCACTTGTTAAGCCCAATTCTGTGATTTCAAGAAAAATACTTAAAAAAATACCATATCTTATTTCGGGGAGATTATTATTGATTTAAGGGTTTGCGCCATATATGGGACAGCATGCAGTAATGGCTAACATGTTGTAATACCAGTTTCGAGATGGATGATGCAACATTTGGAAAATATATAAGATATATACATATACTAGTAGAACTTAGTTTGTTTACATAAAATAATTGCAATTTCTATTCATTAGAATACACATTTATCGCAAATAACACTAATTCACTTAGTCTATTTGCTATGAAACTTGAATGAGCAGTTTCTCTCCCTGTCCAAGCACAATGTTGCACTGACTTCAGACATGCTGTATAGGATTTTCCTTTGCAGTCTGGATAATTGCAACAATTACAGTTTCCCAGCCAGACGGGCACGTGATCTATCCCATCTTGATACTGCGGAACATCTGCCGCAGGCTCTCTCTTCTTCTTACTGTCCAGCTGTTTTTTTTTTTGTGGATTTCATTTTCTTGTCCTACCCAGATTCTTGGATAAGGTTTCCTTGTTTCCCAGAGCACATCTGCAACTGCTATTCGAAATAAAATAGTAGCATTGTTGTCCGTATTTCTTCTTCTCAATAGGGGCCAGCTTGTTGACACAGGCTAGACTGCATATTGTGCCATATCTGTCACAAACCCTTTTTTTCAATAATATATATATTCTAATGGACAAATATATAAACTTACCTCTTTATAATTGTCTACAGATGTCCTTTTCATCCTAGAAATTGTATAAACACTGAAATCAAATGTTTACTGAATCAAATACAACTGTTTGTATGACCGAACTTGGATGTAAACTGCTCACAGCGCAAAGCAAAAATTCATATTTCATAATTCCTTATTCTCTAAACAGATCGCATTGAATATTTGCACAGCACTTCTTGATTGTGTAGTTTATCTGTCCCAACATGCAGTTTCAAAGTATTTGCTCAAATATGAGTTCCACAAACAAGAAAATGGTATGTGCCATATATGACCCAGCATGCAGTAAGGGGTTAACTTGAGAGATCGCTGTGTGGTAGTTGTATTTCTTCGAAGGCGAAGATAAAGACTTGTCGTGTTCAGGAAGTGTTAGGAGTCTCTCTGTGGGCAGGTTTGTGCGTCGCAGGTTAAAGCGCGAACCCGTTAAATAATACCAGAGGCGCGATTGCTGAGTTAGGAAGGAACGTGCCGAATTATTAATCGGCATAAGTTATATTATGGCGACCGCGTAGCTCAGGCGGTGAAACGTCTTGACTACGACTTGGACGAGCCGGGTTCGATCCCCGACGATCTTTCCTCGGAGCTGAACGTCCAGAACGGCTCTCCAGGCCTACCCAGCCCGCCATCAAATGAGTACCGTGGGTTGAAACCCCGCGGGAGGGTAAAGAAAAAGGGCCACGGCACGTCCACTCCAGTGCCTACGGTCACAAAATAGAAATACAGAGCTCTACCTCCGTCAATGCTATGGGAGTACGGCTTGAAACCTGTTAAAACCCACTGCCCTTATCATAGACAAGTTACATTCAGTGAAAACATGAACTGCACCTAACTAGTCTGCCATTGTGTCAATCATTATTTAATCAGCTGAAGTCGACAGGAGACTCAGTTTTTCCAGGAAAGAACTTGAATTGTTAAAAGTAAATTTTATTCATCAAATTGTGCAATATATGCAAAAAAGAAAGAATTATTGCTACGGAATTTTATTCGCAGAAAACATACGTTATTCATCATTGCGCAACACATACAAACCTCAAAGAAATTATTAGGAACTGTTAGAAAACTTTTAGGATTGCGAACGTAACAGAGAAGTTATTTACAACTGAGGGTTTAAAAATAAATATTTACGAATTTTCTGAATAGTTTGTGAGGAGAATTAGGTGAGCCTGTTGTTAAAGGAACGCGTGTAATATAAGTGAACAGATCATTGTGATCGAAGAATTGTTTTATTTGCATTAGTTGAGAAAATTTTCCAATCTATGCATTTTCCTGGACCTAAGCACGGAGGGTAGCCAAAGAGTGGATGATAGCAAGTGTCATGTAGCGCCACGATGTGCTGGATCAGCAATAATATCACTAGATTTCCTCGTTAAAGGAGCGTCAAGACGCTCTCTACTCTCCTCTAATATCTTCTGTTTACTGCTGTCTTAGCTCCACAATATTGCAAGTGATTGACAGGGTGCGTGAGGGATGTTATGTCACGCGCATGTTGTAACGTGTGTGTCTGGTTTCGGTTTCAGATGCGCAGAGCAGGCAGTAGGCGCCTTGAGAGATGTTCGCCATAATGCCCATTGAGACGGACGAGCGGAGAGAGTTCCGACGCAAGATGCGCGCCAAATGCGAGTTCGTCTGCAAGTACTGCCAGCGACGGTTCACAAAGCCCTACAACCTCATGATCCACGAGCGCACGCACAAGGACGACGTCACCTTCACGTGCGAGACCTGCGGCAAGACCTTCAAGAGGCAGGACAACCTCAAGCAGCACAGGTAGGCAACGTGCCCGAAACTCGGGCAGTTGTAGCACGCAAAAACAGCTAAAAATACACGTACCCAAAGCTAATCATTTAGAAACCAAAATATGAGAGCGATTTTCGCTTTCTTGACATAATGCCTAGTTCAAAGTCACATGAAAACAATGTTAAGTTATAATTCATGCAATGTAAAATGCGGATTGGTCAAAATTCTTTGCTTCATATATCTGATCAGTTGAATAGGACCACTGCTGAGACAGCAGGGAAGTGAGGGAATTGGGTGGGTAAACCATGGTGAACCAGTTCCGTGGATATGGTATTGAAGTGTAAGCCACGGTAGCGGTATCAGCTGGAGCAGTCGGAAGGAGTTCAGAGGGGGACTGATATTTTTGGAAATTATCACAGACTACATCGCCAGCTGACGTAGCGGGTTCGGTGTCGGTGTCACTGGAAGACAGGAGTAGAAAGAAGAGAGTGATTGGAGTATACAAGGCGTGGCTTGGGAAGGTATTGGTGGAAGAATTAGGAGCAATGCATGAACGTGTAAAAATGACCATGACCACAAGTTGGCACTGGGGTTCAGGCATAAACGTCTGAGAAAATTCTCTTTTGCAGGTAAGGAAATCACGAATCGGATTTAATTTAGAATATAAATTTTGAAAAATTTATCTAAAACACTTTCTAAAATTCACAAAAAGATGAAAATGCACTCGAAGAATTTAAGACTAGAATAGTGATGATATGTGAAAGTATTTGTGTGGTGAAATTGCCACTGGTTAAATTACTATTCAGTTTCGATCCCTTTTGGTATTGCAGAGTTGTGTACTGAAGGTCAGTGGAGTGTGTTAGAGGACTGTGTTCTGAATGTGTGATTATGGACGCTGCCTTCCTGTACGTTTCGCACATGTTGAGCAGTGCCGACTGGTTGTTAAGCCGGCATTACACTGTAAAAGATCTTGTCAAAGATCTTCGATAAAAGACATTTTATAAAATATTTTACAGTGTAATGGCTCATATTTTATAAAAGATTTCTTTTATAAAATGTATTACATTGGCATTACATTATATGAAACATCTCAGAGTAAAAAAAAATAGCGCAAGCAAAATTACCGAAACTTGTTAGGATTGCCGAATCCATGAAATTCTTGATTTCAGAGTGTCAACAGAATAAAATGTCGCACAATCAAAAATATATAGACTATAGGAATATGAACAAAAAAGGCGCACACTTACGCATAGATTGCAAAGTTCATTAGTTCTAAGAGAGAATGCTGTGCTGTCGATGACGGGAAAAAGAAAATTAATGGACTGAGAAGCTAGTACTTGACAGGTTTCTGGAATAATAGCTGAGCAACACTGGTGCCATACTGCATAATAGTGTAGATCCGCCACCAGCAATTGCGTACAACCCATTGCAGATACACCGTAAAAATAGACACCCGGAAGTATATATTGTTAAGTTCGGGGGTAATAATTCTGACATAGAAATTTTCGAAAATATTGCGGTAAGAATTTATTGAACCTAAGTAACAGCTATTATAATTTTTATAATATATCACGTCCTCACATTGCAGATCTTTCACTAAACGTTGATGAATTCCTTTCATATCAAGTCTTGCAAACCACGATCTACGTTTACTTCTCTTATTTTTCTCCCATAAAACACATATTGTTACAGCTGCACGCATTGCGGCCCGAGCTAACTTAATTCATTTCGGACAACAATGATGAACAATTTTATGTAATGCAATAGGCTTGATAAAATATCATGAAATATCTTTTATAAATTAATGTGATAAAATATTTTGTAAAACATCTTTGACAAAGATCTTTTCGACCTTAGCCACACTGCCTTTGACCGGCGGCGGAAGTATGTCTTTATTGGTGGCGAGACGGTCTTATACAATTGGTTATTGTCAACCTCAACAGCAGACAGTTTCACCATACCCACTAGTCCCTACCAGCCGAACAGATCTCTCGTTATACTGAAACTCCCCGTATACTTGGCTCAATGCCTGATCCTACGACTGTCAACTTGTTCGACGCGTTTAAACTGTGGACGTCCAACTATTTGATGAATTCTTCGAGTACCTACCTGCATGAACGCAAAGCAACATGGATTGGGATCTGACACAGAATAGGCTTCGCACATCAAGTAGGCTACTTAGCCGCGAGTTCAGAAAGCACCGGCGTCAAGAGTTCACAATGATTCCCTACCTATTAGCGGTTTTACCACATACTGGTTAAGCCCATATGTTGACAAAAAGAAAATGACGTTAACGTGGACTTAAACGTGTTAAAATTGAACATCTTTTTTAACCTGTTAACCATTGATAACAAAGAAGGAAAAAAACTGTAAAATTACGAAAAATCCACTTTTCAGGATGCATTCAAACTGGATATGTACCTATGACTAAGCAACACATAAAATTAGATACTGAATTTCGTTCACACAATAATATCGAATTTGTACTTAAAATTAATACTCCAAAAAAAAAAAAGAAGATTTTTGATATATCTAGAGTGAAATTATCAACAGTGAATATCGATTATTTTATGAAAAATATAGATATTTCGATAAATCTATATTTATATATATCGATGTTTCGATATATCGATATATTTAGTGCAAGCTTACTGTTCGATAGATTTGCGTGATGCTATTTCAAACAAACAGACAGACACATCCCCCTACAGAGAAGATACACGTTAGAAACTGAAATAAACCGCAAACAAGTACAAATATCTTTCATGCGACAGTGGTTTTTTTTTTTTTTTTTTTTTTTTTTTTAACAGTTTAACGTCCCTTTTTAACAACGTGGTCTTTAGAGACGGGAGAGGATGGGGGCAAGGAATGGGAAGGAATTCGGCCATGGCCTTTTGAAGGAAGCATCCCGGCATTCACCTGGAGTGATTTGGGGAAACCATGGAAAACCCAAATCTGGATGCCCGGACGGGGATCGAACCGCCGTCCTCCCGAATGCGAGGCCAGAACGCTATCCGTTACACCACCACGCTCGGTGAGGGGGGGTTTTCGCTGACAGTTAATCGTAAGTCAGCAGTCACGCGTACGTCTTGCCGATTGGTTGGTTGGAGCTGCACGGCTATTTCACGGTGTTTCCGTCGTCACGGAGCTGGAGATTTGGACTCTTGCGCCAGTTCCGACCGTGGCCGAGGAGGCGCCGCCGGCGTTAATGACGGAGCGGCGCGGTGGTCCGGCACGGTCGCCACGCCCGGCTTTATGGTCGCGGCATTAGGAGCGTCGTAAAGCGAGCGGGCGTTTACGGCGCAGACGAGCCGCTGATTTACGACCGCCCTGACCTCGCTCTCCCGTACGAATCCTAGCCCGGCCCGCGCTCCTCCAGACAACTCTAACGGGACGAGCCACAGGAATCACACGCACGGTGCATGCAGTATCAGCGAGCGTGACAATGTGGAAGGCGCGCGGTCTATCTGAGGGCAGATTGTGATGACCCGGCGGCTCGGCACGAGCATTCCGGAAACTGCACGACTTGTTGGTTGTTCGAGGAGTGCTGTGGTGAGTGTCTTCAACAGGTGGTGAAACCACGTCCAAACGTCGAGGGGTTGGGAGGCCACCCATCATTACAGATGTTGGACGTCGTAGGCTGGGCAGACTGGTAAAACAGGACAGGCGGAGAACTGTGGCGGAACTAACATCAGACATTAATGCTGGGCAGAGTACAAGTGTGTCTCAACACACAGTGCACCGACCACTCCTAAACATGGGCCACCGCAGCCGAAGACCCATGCGTGTGCCAATGTTAACACCACGACAGTGGCAACTACGACTGTAATGGGCACGTAACCATCGTCACTGGACGTTGGCGCATTGGCAGAGCGCTGCATGGCCTGATGAATCCCGATACCTTCCTCATCATGCGGATAGGAGGATGCGAATCGGTCGTTTTCCAGGGAAACAGCTTATTGACACCTGTACTGAGGGACGGCGGCTTAATTATGCTCTGGGGAACATTCTCGTGTGCATCCATGGGTCCAGTGGAGCTCGTGCAAGGCACCATGACGGCCATACGTATCGTACACTGGTTGCAGACCACGTACACTCCTTCATGACTACTATGTTTCCCAACGGCAGTGGCATCTTTCAAGAAGATAATGCGCCATGTCACAAAGCTAGGAGTGTGATGGACTGGTTCGAGGAACACTGTGGCGAGTTGCAATTGATGTGCTGGCTCCCAACTCACCAGATCTGACCCCGTCCGAACCCATCTGGGATGTGATTGAACGTGGCGTCAGAACTCATCGCCTCCCTCCCCGGAATTTACGGGAATGTGGCGACTTGTGTGTGCAGATGTGGTGCCAACTCCCTCCAGCGACCTACCAAGGCCTCATTGCTTCCATGCCAAGACGCGTCGCCGCTGTTATCCGCACCAGAGGCGGACATACCGGCTATTAGGTAGGTGTGCATAATATTTTGGATGGTCAGTGTTTCCCTGGGAGAATTATTTCACTTAATTCGTCAGTAACAGAAGTTGTCGTCATTAAATTCACTAAATTTGTGCGGAAACTGTTGCGACTGTCTGCGAGAGAATCACAGCCCAATCTGCGTATGACTTCTTTGAGAAGGACTGTGGCTTGCGGTCACAAATCGCGCGACTCTTCTCTGTTTACTATCGATATTATTAGTGGACCCTGTGTCGTACAGATACCACACAATAGTCCAGACGATAACGCATAAGAGTTTTAGACGCTGTCTCCTCTACAGATACGTTATAATTCATCTAAATTCCATCTATGAATCGCAGCCTAGTAGCTTTTCCATCGAGCGATATTATCTGCTGAACCCATTTCTAATTGCTTTGTTCTGTTACTACTATGTTCTGAGGGGATTTAACATTCCCTAGAATTGAACGGTTTACTCTGTGTTCATGGACAACTAACTTGTGTGTTAGTATTTGTTACAGTCCACTTGTTGCAATTTAGTTTCAGCTTATACCATCAGGCTTAAATATCTCGAAAATCACTTTGAATCTCTAAAGATGCAGGACGACTCTTCACTATATGCAAGGACATAATTTTAAATGGCTGTCAACATTGTCTCTAGTATGGTTTATGAATATCTGTATATATAAAGATGAATGTATGTATGTATGTTTGTTTGTTTGTTCTTTATACAAATCCATAGTTTTCATCCGATCTCCATGAAACTTTGCACACTTATCCTTTGAAACAAGGAGAAAAATACTCTCTACATTTGGTTGAAAAATTATCTGTATATATAACACATATTGTCTCATAATTTCGAAATACTACTGGACGGCGATAGACAGACGCGTTGGATATGGAGGTCTCTCTACCGTTTTTTCGTGTAGCGGTCAGACAGCTCAGTGGTTAAAGCGCTTGCTTACAAATGTCGTGGTCTCCGGCCCAAATCTCCGTGGAGGCTAAGATTTTTAAAAATTGTTTTTGATCGTAAGAGTCAGGCCTGGGCCGTAGGTTATTCGGATTGAATGTTAAATTGTAGATATTAGAAAGTTAGGGGTGCAATGCGAGACAAATCGTAGCTAGTCTTGCAATGCTGTAAGTGTACACTTTTTTACGTTATAATGATCCCTCAGGTGTTGTTCGCAGTCAGTGTGTGTGTGTGTACCGCAGTAATAGTATTATAAATATGGAAGTAAGTCTCTGTCTTTTTGTTACGTTTTGACGACTAAATAGCTATATCGATATTGATGCAATTTGACAAGAAAATCTGTATGAAGGGCACAGGATATTTTTTCCAGTATGATTAATAGTTGTAGTCACGAAATTTTGAGACCTTATCGAATGGTGACAGAAATAGTTGGAAATTGATTCTCTTCAAGAGACAGGTTCGACGGTAGAATGATATAGTGATAGCTTTCCTGTCATATTATTCCGACTCGATATTGTTTGGGACCAATCCTTCGTTACCAACAACTTTCTATATTTAATTCTGTCAAAAAAATTCTTAATCCACATATACGAAGTCGCGGGTACGAGCTAGTTAGAAATAAAAGTGGTCCCAGTACGCATCCCTGCGGTACGCGCGATTCAATTTACGGAGCAGTTGGCGCTTCTCCGCCTAAGATGTGCTGAGACAGTTGAGTGTAAAAACACATTCAGTAATCTGTTGCGATATACGAGACGCTCGGTTCTTTGGTGAGAGGCGGTTGTGTGAAACGTTTTCTGTAATTTGCGTCCAGCAGCGGACATGCAAGTGGTAGTGCTGTGTGCCGAGGAGTGATACGCCGACCGCCAGTCCAGAGACCACGCAGAGGATCCTGCAGGACGCTGCGACAGGCCGCGTCCGTAAACTACGTGGCTCGGTCTAGGGGGGGGGGGGGAGAGGGGTTGGCTGGATAGCTACGCTGGGCTACTCGGGGAGGGGGGGGGGGTTCCGAGCCAAGCCACGTAGCTTCCCATTCATGTTATTTGTCACAGTTAAAATAAGGTACAGGACACACAACAACATGTGAGAATTATTTTCTGTCATTCAACTATCTCCGTATGTAATTTACGATTGTCTGACAAGAGAAAACAGGACAAAATGTCTTCAGGAACCAAAGGTGAAAAAAGCTACGTGCCAGGCGGCGAGGGGGGGTAGAGACGAAAGCTACGTCGGGGTACGTGGGGAGGAGGGGGGAAGGGTTTCACAGGAGACCAAAATGGAGCTTCGTGGTTTATGGACGCTTAGTCATCCAGAAATTTTACGAAGGACAATTAAACAAACTTACGGCAATGAGTAACAAACAATCTTCAGACGAAACAATCTGAAAAAAAAGCGATTTGAAGTTCTTTTAGTGGCACTACATTGAAACATGCTACGTGTTTTTGATCGTTTGCTTCATTGTAATCGCAGGGTGACTTCTTGTAATCCCCTGATTAACCGTGCACCGCTCTACTGATCCCGCGGTCCATGTGATCCAGTCACCGCCATCAATGACCCTTCTCCATTGGTTATACTGTAGCTTGGGCTATTTTCTTTCCTTACTTACTCTGCAACAAACGTTTTAGAACAGAGACCATCATTTTGGACGGCACTGTTTGCCACTCAATGTTAGTTTGATGCGTCAATGAGTACTTATTCCCGTCTACTTTCCTTTTTGTTAGTATACTGAAGACTCTGCCTTTTATATTTGTCTGAGTTTACCTCTAAGAGTCACATTAACTGCAAACAAAAACAAGTAGTTTTTAAATTCGAAGACAATTCCGCACTAGTATGTATTCCCAAACTCACTACAAAAATAATCTTTTTTTAATCTGTGTCTCTTCCAAAATATGCGAAACACTGGCAAGAATCCGCTCGCCGGCAACGTTTCCCCTCTTCTCTGTCGACAGTCTGTACAATACCTCCATTCAATAACCAAGGGATTAATTTTTTATATTTAATTCTTAATTGCAATGGAGCGCACACTCCGTATACACTCACTTTCCGCCTGTTCCATGTCTCATCCACAGTCAGTAATACTCGCGACCACTGCCATAGTAGCGAAGGCCACGCCAAACCACCCCAGCTCAGCTTGAGAGTCGTTACTATGAAGTAGATTAGGTTGGGAGTGCTGGTAGATAGACGACACACGTTTCGTTTAAACTTATTGGAAAACATGCGTACTCCAACTTTCACTCATGAGTGTAGTGAAATACTTCTTTCACCAACCTATTTGAGTCGGAAGGACAGGAAAGATAAAATTAGAGAAATAAGGTGCCGGACTGATTCTTATATGAATTCTTTTTTCCCTCGTACCATTAGGGATTGGAATGCACAGCAAAGAGATTAGCTTTGGTGCTGAGCACCCTCTGCCACGCACAGTTTTGTGAATTGCAGAGTATATATGTAGATGTAGTAGTAGAAGGGGTAAACCTCCCCCTATGCTAGACACGGGTGAGGGGCTCATACGAAGAAGACTTTACTCCTAGCATCGCTCGCTAGTGGTGGAGAGGTGTCGGAACCCAATATCGGAGTGTGAGGAGGTGCAAAGCTGCAAACCGAGATTTATTCGAGAAAATTATTGCAAAATTACCAACCCTGGTGGGTGAGCGGTAACGCTTTGAACTCGCATTCGCGAGGTGCAGGGTTCCAAGCCGCAAGCCAACAGCCAGATCGGTTTTCCATGTTTCTCCGAATCATTCCAGGGGTATGGCACGATGGTTCATTAAAAAGGCAATGGCCGAGTTGCTTCTCGTTTCCTTCCCCCAGTCCTTTCACCCTTCAAATGACCTCTATCTTGACGAGGCGGAAGGACATAGGCAAGAAAGAGGCGTTAGAACACGCTCAGTAGCTCAGGTGGTAAAGGATCACAAGTGGGAGTCCTAGGAAGAGTGGAACACGCAAAGGTGGACAGTAGACTGCACTCGTAGGAGTGAACAGTGTGAGACGGGAGGTACCAGCGACTCACTGCCTGGAGGCGAAGGCACGTGGAGCGCCCTCCACATGCGAAACAAGTCTCTATCAAACACACACGACAGATGTTTCTTAAATCTTTGTTAGATTAGTACGTAGCTAACCAATAGAGCAGTGTTGTTGTTCTCATCGTCCACTATTTTCTAATCATTCTTTCAAATCCACCGCAACCGATTAAATTCATTATTCATAAAAATCTTTTCGTCGTGTACCTTTCGTATTGAGTACGAAGGAATCGACAAGATTCCTCTGCGATTGAATGTTTTGTAAAGGGTGGAAACAAGAGCTACTGGCGAGTTGCATCGTGGAAGGCGAGGGACCGGGAGTAGCACGAGCCCTGGCAGTGGGGCTCACTCAGCCTGGCTGGACCTGTGCGCCTAGGACGACCATGCCGCAGTGAAAGTAACATCTTGTAACGTGCAGTGCACCTTATGCGTGCACGCGGCATCGCGCTGTGGCAGTCTGCTCTGTTGTCGCGCCGCCATGTTCCAGCCACCCGAACCGCCCCCTCCCCCCGTTCCAGCTGTTAACTTATTTCGTACTGGATGACATGTTGCCATCATACTTAACTTCGTCAGCTTTGTTCCAGCGATATTGCAATATGAGCGTGAACTCCTTCCATCAAGGTCATCCCCCAGGTCGTATTACGTGCCGCTTACAGTGCTACCAACTGCGACTGCTGCCTCGGTTCGTATCTGGTGGAGTTGACGGGACTGGGGTGGCTCGTCAATGTCCCGAGGTCTACGGTGTCAATCCTCTCAAACCTACACCAAATGCGACGCCCTGGAACCTAGGAACGCCTCCCGCTCTACGCCTTCCAGCCGGACAGGCCACTGAGGTGGGAGGAGAGGCCTCAGCAACTACTTGGGCGCAGAGTCCGCGTCGAAGCGCTCGCCCAGTGCTTCAGATGCCAGCGGTTCGGCGGGCACCTGGCCCGCGACTGCACGGAGGACGAGCGCTGCCTGAGGTGCGGAGGCAGTCATGGACTCCCTGATTGCCCTGTTCCCCGCGATGCAGAACCCACTTGCTGCAACTGTGGCGGAACCCACGCAGCTTCATACAGTGGGTGCATCGCTAGGAAGAATCTCCGCAAGACGCAGCAACAGAAAAGGACACCCGTCGCCACTGCAGACCCATAAGCTGACACTGCACGCGACAAAAAGACAACAGCGCCACCACACAAGACGAACACCAGGCCACGCAAGGAGGCCCCGCCAACAGTACCCAGACAGACGGCAGGCACCAGGACGAGAGGACGGGGCAGCAAGCGCCCTCCCTCCAAGCCGGACACAACCGCTGACCTGCAAAGTCTGATCCAATCGATGGCAGACGCCATCACTAAACTGCCACAAATTGTAGCCGCAGCTACTGCGCAAGCAGTTGCGGCGGAAGTAAGGAAAAAAAAAAAAACCTGTAAAAGCAAATCGATGAAGGCAATGCCAAAAAGGCAAACACTTCAACAAATGAATTCCCTAGCCCAAGGGCTAAGCAAGAACGATGGAGCTCTAACCAACACCTGCCTGCTACCAAGTATAGCGTACAAGCAGGTACTTCGTAGTTATTCACATCTAAATACGCGAACGATAGTCAAAAAGCGATCACTCATCTCATAAAGTGGTGAATTGTACAGGCGAGAAATATCTGTTTAGCTGCCCCACAACTCTTTCGTTACACAAACCATGATTGGTGATTGAGGTCTGCACAACTTCCCGTCCTCCTATATAGTTCTTATTTTATGTTGTTGTTGTTGTTGTTGTTGTTGTTGTTGTTGTTGTTGTTGTTGTTGTATTTTTTTTTTTTTTTTTTTTTTTTTTTTTTTTTTTAATGATTTAATCCAATAACTTTAAGAAATTTTAAAATCCGTTAGCCACTTCACTGTCCATTGGAACCTGAATTGTACAAATTACACAACTGCTGCGCCGCTTATCGAAGCAAGCACTAAATTAACAGCGCCATGTTGGCACAAGACTCGTATTCCATTTTAGCGAAATATTGTATTAAGACTGCAGTGGCTGGAGCATATTGTGAGGATGGAGGGGGGAAGGAGACCAGTCGGAAGACCTCGGGCAAGATGGATGGACCAAGTGAAGAAAGACGCAGAGGCTAAGGGAGTCGCTGTGAGGAAAGTGATGGAGGAAAAGTCTTGAAATGACCGCAAGTCTAGGAAGAGGTTGTGCAGGATGACCCGCAAAAGCGGATGATGATGATGATGATGACGTTGACGTGCAGTGTTTTACCGTGGGTGTGGGGGGTGGAGCCACTGAGCTAGAGTTACGGCGCAGCGCACCCGGCGGCTGAGCGATGTCCGTAGCCGGCCTCTATATCCACAGTTCACTGCACCGAGTATACAGTAATACAGCGCCACTACCTGCCAATCACCACTTGCCAGCACACCTGTTTGACATTTACTATTTCTGAAGTGAAACTTCTATACGCGCGTTACGCGATGTTTGGATGGGGGTAAATATACGAGTTCAGAAGAAGCCACCTGTTGCGCGCGTCAGATCACGCCCACCTGTTGCGCGTAACATATGCGCGCAGGACGCTTTTTGCAAAATCTTTATGCAAAAATGCATTTTTTTCAGATCTTGATGGAATTTTGCATAAGTGTAATTTACAACAAATAGAAAAACATGTCGACGTTTGATTTGCAGAAACCTAAACGCACTCCTCTTTTCCCCTCCTCTTCTTAATTTCTGTCACCGTTGCTCACACAAACCCACAATTTTTATCCGATTTGGATAGTAGTTACAAGACGTATACTTCAAAACATGGCAGTCTGGTAGCTCATTGATTAAGGCGCTTACTTACGAAAGTTTTCTTTCCGCGTTTCAGGTTCAAATACCGCTCTGAGTACGTGTTTTTAGGAATTCTATTTGATTACTAGCTCGTACCTGCGAATTCGTACGCGTGGATTAAGAATTTTTTTCCAGGACTGAATATAGAAAGTTGTTGGTAACGAAAGATTGGTCCAAACAACACCGAGTCGGCATAATATGACAGGAAAGCTATCACTGTATCATTGTACCGTCGAACCTGTCTCTGGAAGAGAATCAATTTCCAACATATTTCTGTCACCATTCGATAAGGTCTCAAAATTTCGTGACTACAACTGTATCAAATTCCATCAATATCGATATAGCCATTTAGTCGTCAAAACGTAACAAAAAGACAGAGACTTCCGTATTTATAATATTATTGCTACGGTTCACACACACACACACACACACACACACACACACACACACACACACACACACACATTGCAAGACTACCTACGATTTGCCTCGCATTGCACCCCTAACTTTGTGATATCTACAGTTTAACATTCAATCCGAATAACCTACGGCCCAGGCGTGACTCTTACGATCAAAAACAATTTTTAAAAATCTTAGCCTCCACGGAGATTTGAACCGGAGACCACAACATTAGTAAGCAAGCGCTTTAGCCACTGAGCTGCCAGTCCACTACACGGAAACACGGTACGGAGTCGTCCATATCCAACGTGTCTGTCTATCACCGTATTTCGAAGTTATGAGACAACATGTGTTATTTATACAGATAATTTTTCAACCAAATTTAGACAGTATTTTTCTCCTTGTTTCAAAGGATAAGTGTGCAAAGTTTCATCGAGATCGGATGAAAACTGTGGATTTGTATGAAGAACAAACAAAAAAACTAACATACATTCATCTTTATATATAAAGATATGTTAGATGAGTGAAAACGTTACTAGGCGCGTTGGGCGATTTTTGAATGGTTAAAATCTATTGATTTCGCGTCACCGACATGCTAATGTTAACAGTACATCTGCTGCGCTCTGGTGGCTCAGGGGTTAAGGGGTCTGACTGGCGAACGGAAGGTCCCCGGTTCGAATCTCTGTCTCGGTGGGGTTTCTCATAGACCATTAACCCGACCTTCACCTCTGGCACAGCTTGTTGTGTAATGTGAAGTACGCCAGAACACTTCCGTTATTCCTAATCCACGTTTAACTATAGGCCACTTATACCTGGTAGGACTACCGGGTTAGGTTAAGGAGACTAAGACAGGGGCAGAAAGCGCAGCGAGTTGAAACTCTGTCACCAGGTCATTAGGACCACACGGAATTATTGTTGTTTAGTATATCTGTATCTGTAAGTATTACGGTACGTGTTTTGGGTATGATATTCATAGTTTTAAGTTCCCACTTCTGTTGGCAGACTGCCAGTGCTTTTTAAAAAAAATTAAATTGCCTGAATGGAACTTTACGACAGACATACTTTCGCTTTTTAAGTTTTTTTTAATGTTTCTCGAAAATTGTTAATCATTTGTTTTGGTAACTTATTGCAATCCATGACCTCCATTACCTACGTAACAAAATCCTCCCTCACCGCAGTGCCTGAAATAGAGTGCCAGCTTGTGTTCTTGGCGAGCTCCTCCTTATCCTTACAGCGATGTCTTGCGACGCTTTCTACACTACCACTACCGTCTTCACCCCAGTGCCCGATCTAGGGGAGGTCAAACCGGGACTCTTGCGTCGGACGGCTGCTTCGAGGGGTGGTTAATCATGTGTCAAAGGGGAAATCCCTGTGCTGGCGTACCTTGTGTTAGCGCTACTGTCCCGAGTGACAACGTTAAGGGGGGCGGTATAATCAAAGAGTAGCTCTACACTGCTCCGGGCGGCAATTTCTACATCTACATCTATCTATATCTACATTCATACTCTCCAAATCACAAACGTTGTGGATGGCAGAGGGTGTTAAGCACCAATCCTAAACCCACCCATTCCAATCCCGAATAGTGCGAGGAAAGAAGGAATACATATAAGTATCAGTACGGCATCTTATTTCTCTAATCTTATCCCTCCGGTCATTGCGGCCTAAATAGGTTGGCGGAAGAAGTATTTCATTGCACTCGAAATTTAAATTTTTTCGCATATTCTCCAATTAATTCGAACGCAAGCTACGTCGTCTGTCTTACAAACTATCCCAGCCCAATCTATGTATCAATTCTGTGACGCTTTCATAAGGGCTGTAACAACCAGTCACGAATCGAGCGGCTCTCCTCTGCACCCTCTCAACTGAGTCAATCAGAACCTTGCGATACGGATCCCAAACCCCACAACAGTAATCCAGATGCGGACGCACTAGTGTTTTATACTCTATCTCCTTTGTATGAGCATTACAATTCCTCAAAATACGACCTATGAATCGTAATTTAGAATTAGCTCTGCCTACGACGGAAGTTATGTGCATGTCCCATTTCATGTTGCTTTCTACTAGTCACCCCCAGATACTTCACGGAATCTACCGTGTCAACAGCTGAATTGTTTATTTTGTACTCGTGAACAAACTAATTCTTCTTGTTACTTATCCGCATTGCCTCGCTCTTTTTGCAATTAAGTGTAAGCTGCCATTTACGGCACCAATCGAAAATAGCATCCAAATCACGCTGAATTTCTAAGCAATCGTCGGAGCACTCTATTGCTCCTATAGATAAACGCATCGTCTGGCAAACAATCGCAACCAGCATTACCTAGATCGTTTATAAATATTAAGAAAATTTAGTGTTTGAATGCGCGACAATCCCAAGAAAATTCCTAGATCCGCTAGTGCTTCACCCTCCTCCTGTCTCCTTCATCTTATGAGCTCCGTCTGTGTTCTGCGGTGATTCCGCACACAAGTCTGGCTGCTCTCCCTTCTAACTCCTGTATTCGATACCCAAACTACACCTCCGTATTCAAGCAATGGTCGCTGGTTCCGAAACCCAGTTCCCTCGACTGCTCTGCCAGTCGTCTCAGCACTCTCTCTAGCGTGTCCTGTCCACTGAGCCTTGCCTGGTTTATACTGCTTCAGCTCCCTGGGGTCTTGCCGAGTGTGCTCACGCTGTTCTTTTGTTTTGTGTGCAGGTGCGGCTGGCGGTGATGGCGCTGCAGTCAGCGGACTCAGGCGGTGAGTACACACACCACTCCTCACTCTGCCGTCAGCACTTGTCGACTCTAAGTTATGTGATACTGTTGACTGTATATTCCAGCTGTCAGCTTCTAGATCTTTGTTTACTTTGTGTTGTGTAGTGAGTACGATTACTCCCTCCTGATTATTTGTGTGGGTAATTCGGAGGCTGTGATTGGACAAGTAGTGGACGAGGGAGACTGACACCAATGTGTATTTAGAGGCAGCCGCAGCGATCTGATTCAGAACGTCATTCCTCTACGGTTGTCACCAATCACCGTTGGTTAGTATTCCCGGAGCCTCCGACGACTTACAATGGAGTAGGCCTCCCCCACATGGTCTGCGTACGTTCCCCTGGCTGCTGGCACCTCGTATGATGTCCACACCACGTGCTGGCGTCGCGACTTGGCCAGTGTATGCGTGGAAGTGGAGTCCTCTCTAGCAGCATGCTGGACGCAGGCGACACTGGCGCACGTGACGTCGTCCATATCAGCATAGCCCTATCCTGATCTCAGCCTTCCAAGAGATCTTCACATCTAGTAACCTCATGTCATAGGCAGGTGGTAAAGCTTCAGACACTCTTCACCAAACAGCTCCCCACAATTGATGTTCTTATCAAACATTTTCTGGACTTCAGTCTTTGCCTGTGTGGTAAGTGACCATGGAATGAAAGCGCTCTTTCCCGATACACTTGCTTCGTTTCCTTGTTCGCTACTCTTCACGCTCAATGATTAAGCCACGGAGCAGCCAGTGCTTCCTGTCGACCTAGGAACTCCTTTTGCATCGCACGCACTAGTGAACTCGGCAGGCGAGAATAATCACGCACCCAACCCAAAGCTGGAAGGTGAGATAAAATGTAGGAACCAGTCGCTCCCTTCGTGCAGGACTTCTTCATCTGTTCCACCTCAACATTTTTTACTGACGCCATGGGCTTATGGATCATCCATAAATTAAGTCACACGAATTTCATGATCTTTGCAGCCTTCCCCCTCCTCCTTATCACAAATGTGAATTTGTGTGACCTTCCATCCACTGCTATAACGTCACATTTTTAATTTTAGAACTTATTAAATTAGAACACCACTTCACAGACACCCTGCTCACACAGGAGAAGACTAGATTAAGTTCCAAAATTAGTTATATATTTCTATTCAAAATATTTTTTAATAAAATCAACAATAAATAAAAAATTTAAAAACTAACAAAACATAATAAATAAACAATAAAAAACTGTAATCATCTAGTGTCCATGGACTCTGAACCCATTTCATTATATTATTTATGATCGACATAGCAGTCATCTTTGTTCCAGATTGGATAATGTTAGGAACATCCCATCTGTCAACATCTTCATCCAACCATATAGCATCATCATCGTTTACCAAACAGACAACTTTTTGTCACGTCTAGTTGGAATTGATTGATGATAAATCTTCGTAACGGGTGAAACCTCTTGTTGCTCCTTGTGTGAATGTTTGTGTTGGTTATCGGCTCTGTGTGATGAGAGATATGGTCCACAGATGCCACACAATCGTTTAAATAAATATGTCGAAATCATATTTTGTCAAAGTCTGAGAGTTGGAATTGCGTTTCGGCGTAAAAAATTAGTACAAATTATACACATGACGTCACTAAGCGTTTCGCCTAATCCTCGTCCCTATGTCACACGATGTTACAGCTTGTTACCTCCATCGCTCCCCTTTAACGTGTGACGTAGTTTATGGACTCGCCCTTAGCAATGACAGCTTTCTAAATTAGGTCCTAGGATCAACTGTTTATGCAATGACGGCGAAACATTGACAGTGTTCCATATGCTGAGTTCTTTTAGTGTGAACTGAACATCTAACAGTCGCACCTCTAGAGCATCCAACACGAAACATCCATTGGCTGACAAAAATTATTCTCGGGTGTCCTGCCGGATCAGTTTTTCCATGTGCGACGTTTCAACAACAGCTTGTTGTCTTTAGCAGATGAAAAGTTTGAAGTTAACACTGCGAAAGCAAGACACCGACTGTGCTGTCGCGGTGTCAACTTCGACCTTTTCCCCTGATAAAGACAACAGAGTCTGTTGTCGAAACGTCGCAAATAGAAGAACTGATCCGGCAGGACACCCGAGAAGAATTTGTCACGTGTACGCCGGGAAGGCTCAATTCTCGCATCCATTGGCTGAGTGTTTGTGTTTTGTGTTCGCAGTCCGCGGGCAGCAGCAGCCAGAGCCCAGGAGACCACAGTGCCGCCCTGCGTGGCCCTGCCCTGCCCTGCACTGCCCTGCCGCCGCTCGACTCGCCCAACACGCGCACATCTCACGTCTGACTTGTTGTACATAAGATGTCTAGATCAGAGTTATTATTATTGTGAAATACTTTGTGTGTGTATACGAGATAAATTATATTTCTATGTGATTTGTATTATCAGGAGTCACAAGCGATTTATTGTGATATGAGAGAGAGTGTAATATCCACTAACAGCCACGGGAGCACTTCCGCCTGTATCACGTGACAGGTACGGAGCGCCAAGTGCGGCCGGACGTGTAGTATAGACTGTATTGTATAGAGCACTAACACAGCTTCCGCCACTAACACTGGTTTGGTTTCGCCAACCCGCTGCGTTGTGTCAGCTAACCTGACTGTACCACTGGTTATAATAAACAAAATATACACCACGCTCTGTGTTGTTAGCTTCCCGCACTGTGTTGTTACCTTTCCGCACTGTGTTGTTAACTATCCGCACTGTGTTGTTACCTTCCCTAACAGTGTTGTTACCTTTCTGCACTGTGTTGTTACCTTTCCGCACTGTGTTGTTACCTTCCCTAACTGTGTTGTTACCTTCCCGAACTGTGTTGTTACCTTCCCTAACCGTGTTGTTACCTTTCTCCACTGTGTTGTTACCTTCCCTAACCGTGTTGTTACCTTCCCTAACTGTGTTGTTACCTTCCCGAACTGTGTTGTTACCTTCCCTAACCGTGTTGTTACCTTTCTCCACTGTGTTGTTACCTTTCCGCACTGTGTTGTTACCTTTCCGCACTGTGTTGTTCCCTTTCTGCACTGTGTTGTTACCTTTCTCCACTGTGTTGTTACCTTTCCGCACTGTGTTGTTACCTTCCCTCACTGTGTTGTTACCTTCCCTAACTGTGTTGTTACCTTCCCTAACTGTGTTGTTACCTTCCCTAACCGTGTTGTTACCTTCCCTAACTGTGTTGTTACCTTCCCGAACTGTGTTGTTACCTTCCCTAACCGTGTTGTTACCTTTCTCCACTGTGTTGTTACCTTCCCTAACCGTGTTGTTACCTTCCCTAACTGTGTTGTTACCTTCCCGAACTGTGTTGTTACCTTTCTCCACTGTGTTGTTACCTTCCCTAACCGTGTTGTTACCTTCTCTCACTGTGTTGTTACCTTTCCGCACTGTGTTGTTACCTTCCCTCACTGTGTTGTTACCTTCCCTAACCGTGTTGTTACCTTTCTCCACTGTGTTGTTACCTTTCCGCACTGTGTTGTTACCTTCCCTCACTGTGTTGTTACCTTCCCTCACTGTGTTGTTACCTTCCCTAACTGTGTTGTTACCTTCCCTAACCGTGTTGTTACCTTCCCTAACTGTGTTGTTACCTTCCCTAACCGTGTTGTTACCTTCCCTAACTGTGTTGTTACCTTCCCGAACTGTGTTGTTACCTTCCCTAACCGTGTTGTTACCTTTCTCCACTGTGTTGTTACCTTTCCGCACTGTGTTGTTACCTTTCCGCACTGTGTTGTTACCTTCCCGCACTGTGTTGTTACCTTTCCGCACTGTGTTGTTACCTTCCCGCACTGTGTTGTTACCTTTCCGCACTGTGTTGTTACCTTTCCGCACTGTGTTGTTACCTTTCCGCACTGTGTTGTTACCTTTCCGCACTGTGTTGTTACCTTTCCGCACTGTGTTGTTACCTTTCCGCACTGTGTTGTTACCTTTCCGCACTGTGTTGTTACCTTTCCGCACTGTGTTGTTACCTTCCCGCACTGTGTTGTTACCTTTCCGCACTGTGTTGTTACCTTCCCGCACTGTGTTGTTACCTTTCCGCACTGTGTTGTTACCTTCCCGCACTGTGTTGTTACCTTTCCGCACTGTGTTGTTACCTTCCCGCACTGTGTTGTTACCTTTCCGCACTGTGTTGTTACCTTTCCGCACTGTGTTGTTACCTTCCCGCACTGTGTTGTTACCTTTCCGCACTGTGTTGTTACCTTCCCGCACTGTGTTGTTACCTTTCCGCACTGTGTTGTTACCTTTCCGCACTGTGTTGTTACCTTCCCGCACTGTGTTGTTACCTTTCCGCAGAGTGCAACCACTAGCCAGTCTCCAAGCAGACTTGTGAGGAAGCCTGGACGTCGAGACAGACTGTCAAACTGTTCATGGAAGATGCTGTCACCATATATTTTAACACTTTCATCAGAGGAAAGCACGGTGGCTGAAACGTTAGGTTTTAATAAATCGCGACGGTAAAACCCGGAGAAGCGAGATAATATAAATAATGACCGCGGAAGTCTAAGCAGTCAGTTTCTTTATTTGTTCTATTTTTACAGAGTATCTCACTCACAATGTTTGAGATTGTTCCTTGACGATGCACTCATCACTTTGGTTAGTGAGGAATTCGGCAGGCTACTTAAAAATTCAAAGCGTTCTGAACGATACTTCGCTATGGTGCCATCAATGACAATTTAAACTAATTCGCAAAACCTTCGATTCAGTGTGCGTAACTAACAAAAAGAATCAGTTTGTTCAGGAGTACAAAGTAAACAGTTCAGTTATTGACGTTGTTATTTACACGGAAAAAGCTACGAAATGTTCCAAGTTTACACAAAAAAAAGTTTAGGTGACTTGGTCGTAGATTTCCTACAGCTATACTCAGTCATAAATATTGTGGTGGGCAGAGGGTGCTTCGCACCAAAAGTACCTCTGTGCATTCCAATACCGAATAACCCGAGGAAAGAAAGAATGCTTGTAAGCCACACTACGGCACTCGTAAATGATAGAAGAATTCCGCATATTCGTCAGCAAATAAAGACGAAACCAACGACGTCTGTCAGCCAGACAATAGCAGCCCAATCTACGTATCAACTCTGTGACACTGTCGTAAGGACTGTAACTAGCAGTCACGAATCGAGCGGCTCTCCTCTGTACTTTCTCTAATGTGTCAATCAATCCCTTGCGATACGAACCCCAAACTCCACAACAGTAATCCAAATGCGGACGCACTAGAGTTTTGCACACTATTTCTTTCGTGTAAGCATTACAATTCTTCAAAATACGACATATGAATCGTAATATAGAATTAGCTTTACCCACAAATGAAGCTATGTGCAAGTCCGATTTCGTGTTGCTTTGCACTATTACGCCCAGGTTCTCCAGGGAATCCACCGTGTCAACAACTGAATTGTAAACTTTATACTCGTGAACAAACGGATTCTTTTTGTTAGTTATGCTCATTTCTTTTCACTTTTTGCAGTTTAGAGTACGTTGCCCTTTACGGCACAATTCCAAGATAACATCCAGATCGCGCTGAATTTCTAAGAAATCGTCAGAGCACCTTACTTCCCTACAGATTGTTACAATTTGTAATGTGTACGATTTGCTGTAAGACTTGTAAAATTCGAATGAGGTGAACGAGAAATTTTGGTCTCTGTGTTTTTGTAGGATTCATTAAACAACACAATTAAGGAATGTCTACACGCACATGTTACTAGCCTTACTAAAATGTGGAATACATTATGGCCAATTCAATTGATAGGGTTTATATATTCAAAACAAAAAAATCAGTTATTCATAATACTGAGATAAACCATGCACACTGAATAGTGTAGACTTACCTGGGTGTCATTTTTTCACTAAACAAACAAGCAAGAGAGCTGGTCCCGTTTTTACAGGAATTGTTTTGTGTTTGTACGTTCACATCTCATTGCAGGACCACTGGACGTATTGTACAATTGTGATCATCATTATTCAGTGAGAGTCACTACCAATTTATCAACAAATCACAAACTAAGCACAGGAAGGGAGCAAAATTTGCTGCGTTAGGTCAGTTTGTTGATCTCTGTCAGTAATATAAATTTGCAGCATATAGCGGCATTGTCCGGAACACACATACAAGCACGTCCAGAAAAGTTGGTTGAGCAGAGCGACTTTCGTCCAGGAGTCACCGTCAAGAAGTGGCTTCCAGGCTGGAACCAGAGGCGTCTGCAGGTGAGTGTGATTCAGGTGAGGATGACCACACCACCTCCTACAACCTACACCACCCTCTCATCACAATCCATCGTCTCGTACGAATATCTCTGTTCAGTCCCGAACTCATAATAGAAGTGCAAGAGAACTACTATTGTGTTATTTACTTTGTGGTAAGGCTAGTTAACAATGAATGACCATAATTTTTTTTAAACAATAATTAATTTTTTATAGATGGTATATATATGATACTTCGGGAGTCAAGCAGGAAAATTATACACACAACTTTACTGCCTCATGTTACTTTATTTCATGGAAAAAATATACACTCCTGGAAATTGAAATAAGAACACCGTGAATTCATTGTCCCAGGGATGGGAAACTTTATATACACATTCCTGGGGTCAGATACAACACATGATCACACAGACAGAACCATAGGCACATAGACACAGGCAACAGAGCATGCACAATGTCGGCACTAGTACCGTGTATATCCTCCTTTCGCAGCAATGCAGGCTGCAATTCTCCCATGGAGACGATCGTAGAGGTGCTGGATGTAGTCCTGTGGAACGGCATGCCAAGCCATTTCCACCTGGCGCCTCAGCTGGACCAGCGTTCGTGCTGGACGTGCAGACCGCGTGAGACGACGTTTCATCCAGTCCCAAACATGCTCAATGGGGGACAGATCCGGAGATCTCGCTGGCCAGGGTAGTTGACTTACACCTTCTAGAGCACGTTGGGTGGAACGGGATACATGTGGACGTGCATTGTCCTGTTGGAACAGCATGTTCCCTTGTCGGTCTAGGAATGGTAGAACGATGGGTTCGATGACGGTTTGAATGTACCGTGCACTGTTCAGTGTCCCCTCGACGATCACCAGAGGTGTACGGCCAGTGTAGGAGATCGCTCCCCACACCATGATGCCGGGTGTTGGCCCTGTGTGCCTCGGTCGTATGCAGTCCTGATTGTGGCGCTCACCTGCACGGCGCCAAACACGCATACGACCATCATTGGCACCAAGGCAGAAGAGACTCTCATCACTGAAGACGACACGTCTCCATTCGTCCCTCCATACATGCCTGTCGCGACACCACTGGAGGCGGGCTGCACGATGTTGGGGCGTGAGCGGAAGACGACCTAACGGTGCGCGGGACCGTAGCCCAGCTTCATGGAGACGGTTGCGAATGGTCCTCTCTGATACCCCAGGAGCAACAGTGTCCCTAATTTGCTGGGAAGTGGCGGTGCGGTCCCCTACGGCACTGCGTAGGATGCGACGGTCTTGGCGTGAGTCCGTGCGTCGCTGCTGTCCGGACCCAGGTCGACGGGCACGTGCACCTTCCGCCGACTACTGGCGAAAACATCGATGTACTGTGGAGACCTCGCGCCCCACATGTTGAGCAATTCGGCGGTACGTCCACCCGGCCTCCCGCATGCCCACTATACGCCCTCGCTCAAAGTCCGTCAACTGCACATACGGTTCACGTACACGCTGTCGCGGCATGCTACCAGTGTTAAAGACTAAGATGGAGCTCCGTATGCCACGGCAAACTGGCTGACACTGACTGCGGCGGTGCCCAACCGCTGCGCAGCTAGCGCCCTTCGACGGCCAACACTGCTGTTCCTGGTGTGTCCGCTGTGCCGTGCGTTTGATCATTGCTTGTACAGCCCTCTCGTAGTGTCCGGAGCAAGTATGGTGGGTCTTACACACCGGCGTCAATGTGTTCTTATTTCAATTTCCAGGAGTGTATGTCTTTATCTTTATTTCGACGAGCCATGTTGCACAGCTGCAGGATCCCATTTTTCCAATCAGGGCTGCCAAAAGCAGAAGATCTAACATATGAGCTTTGAGAGGCGCGATGATGATGATACGATAGGCCAGAAAAGGTTCAGCTGTGCAGTGGCCCAAGAAAAAAATAATTTCTGGAGGTGTCATATATGATACCTCGGGACTGAAGAGGATGCCTGTGTTCTCTTGTTCAACCTATCTTGCTATATCTCTCCGTCTCTTCCTTTGGTGCCTTTTCTCGTAATCCGCCGGTTCTCTCGTTGTGGTATCGTAATACCACGTTCGTTTATTATTGTTAACTACCCTCCAAGCCCGTGAAAGGAATGTTCTGGAAACTGAATACGATTGACTAAATAAACAGAATTGTTGTTATGTAATGCTGATAACCTGATTTTGTAATTTGTCCATATTTGAGTTGTAGTTTACACAGCGATACATATGCAACTTTCACTGAACTAATGATGTCAGAATTAGCGAACCAATGAAATTAAATATAAATAAGAATCCCAAGACCTCTTGCTATACCGCGTCCGTCATATTGGTTTTATTCCTGGTCCAGGTGTCATTCAGCACGATAATTACGGGACTACTTCCATCCGTATGAAGTAATAGAATCAGTAACTCGGCGCTTGTGAAATCAACTTAAATTATTTATGGAACTAAATTCATTGTGAATTATTCTGTAAAAACTTGTGTCAATTGTCATTCTGGTAGTGTCAGCATTTCGACATATCCACAACGTCTACTAATACTGCTGTTCAGAATTCATATCTTCTATTACCCGTGTACGAATAGTTTCACTGTATTGCGATCTGGATTTCACGCACTGGAAATACTAACATGTATCTGACAATAAAAGCAACTAATAATTGATATATTAATTTAATCCCAGTACATACTTTTATTTAAGTGTTTCGGCAAATCATTTCTTAGAGTATATTGTAACAGCGATTTAAAATGTCTAAATCGGATATAAATATCTTGTAATTCTGTCAAAAATGATATGTTTAACGTAGTATTTTAGCAAATCGTTACTTCGCTAACTAAGAATTATTTCCATCAAGTAGCGCTCACAATCAGGGAAATGATGTAATGCACATATTTGTTAGATTACTATAACAACAGTATTGCTGTACAAAGAGTAAAAGAAAAATCTACATCCAACGAATTTTAATTAAGAAATAGCAACCAATAATTAATATGTCTATGTTTAGGGAACACATACTTTTCTCATTTACTCGCGGATGCTCAGCTAAATAGAACTGTTATTAAATAGCGCGTATAACCTCTAACATCTCCGGTCGTTGTTGGTTGTGCAGCGGAGGCGGGAAGCGTGACGTCAGAGTGCGACAGACATCGCAACATCGCGACCAAGAGCAGCGTATTATACAGATGGATTCTTGTGATTAGTTAATGTGCTGTATTACTTTGATTACCTTTTATGTTTTACCGGTGCTCGGCAGAAAGACATGCACCTATAAGTGGGAAAACTTTAATCACAGGTAAAAAATATTTGGTCAACGAAAATTATTTCAGTTCTTAAAGGAATGTCTAGTGCTATCAAAAAATTCAAAGGGCCATGGCCAAGTTCCTTCCCGTTCCTTGTCCCCAGTCCCATCCCGCCTCTAATGACGACAACGTTGAAGAGGCGTGCAGCCATAAGTAAAGAAAAAAAGGGGTACACCTTGTTTGATGTTCCCTTTTCCCTTACGTAACAATTTTTATTATTATTTACGGATTAGCCCATTAGGGCTACGCACTCAGGCGTTTGTTCGCTTTCCTTTGTGCCCATATTTCCTTCATACGCTTGCTGTGGGCTTCTTTTCTCTCATCTGACCATGTTGTTCCTGGTCTTTTCTTTTGTCTTTTCTCCAGGTCAACTTGCCACTTGCGAATTTTGGATTTAAATATATATCCGTTTTCGGTATCATTAGGAGCGATTCCTGATTTGGCCAATCCATTTTACTGTATCTGATACTGCTTTACTCCAGTTGTCATAGGATTAAACTATTTGTCTTTTCAGTCTGTTAGGGTTTGATGTGTCCGTAAAATATTAGACTGCGTTTTCTAATATCACTGTGAGTGTCTGCATATTGCAAGATTTCCATGTTACTTTTGAGTCTGCTTAGGTAATAATATTCTGTTGAGTTTCCTTCCAGCAGTTCTTGAATCACCATTTGCTTCTCTCTATTAGCGCAAATTTTCTCCTTCTTAATATGATTGCTATCCGAGTCTCTTATGGGTTTCCTCTAATTTATCACGTGCGCTTTGCTGTTGGTCATTATTACTCTATCTTGTGCGTGATTTCAGTGCGTCTACCGCGACTATGCCTATACTTGGGGTTAACGCTCCTAATTCGAATTTTCCCACATGACTTCTATTTAAAAAAAAAAATCTTTTCATTTGATAACTTACAAATACAGGAGTTGGAAAGGGTGCAGAAATGGGCTGCTAGATTTGTTTCTGGAAATTATTGCAGAATGTAATCAGTAACAGATATGATAAAAGAGCTGGAATGGGATTCATTGCAAGACAGGAGGAGGGTGAAGAGGGTCATGGGAGTGCAGAAGGCGTATATTGGCGATGAGACATGGAAAGATAATGGAAATATATTGGTGTAGGTATGAAAAGGAATGCATGCAAGGGAAAAGATGATCATGACCACAAGCTGGCACTCGATTACAGGCACAAGATTGTCTTTTTCAGATAAGCATGTCAGGGATTAGAATAAGTTACCAAGGGAAATGATGAATAATTTACCAAAATCTTCGAAAGAATTTAGAGATGGAATTTGTAAAGAGCAAATGTAGGTGGGTGCAGATGGGGGTGTACGGAAATTGCTACCGGATCGTACACTCCATTGAAATTTAATTAAATATTATATTAAGTTTAATATGTAAAGTTAATTATCCGACTGTACTCCTGTCTAATACTATACTAGTTTACAGGAAGTAGTTTAAACCTTCGAGGATGTCGTAATGTTGTGTGACAGAATTAAAACAACACACCATGGCCAACGACTATACCGGAGAATATGTAGCTGGGTAGGGCCACAGTGAATCAATACAGAAACAACAAAGCCACCTTATAGAGTACGCAAGTAAAAACGTATTTGAACGGTTGGACGATGAGCAATGAGTCGCTAATTGATGCCATAAGATATATCTGTAGGCTATGCTATCGTAGACGATACCAAACTCCGGTGGGCAGACCACATTCGGCACGTGGTGCGATCACGTGACCCCAGAGCATGATCATTCGACACAGTGCGGATTTTTATAAAAAAAGTTAGGATTTTCGGATTTTGTTAAAATATCTACGGATTTTTAATAGTTTTTACTATTCGTTGATTTTTTCTTATATTGGTGTTTTGTTAAACTTTGAGCGTATAGTGTTAACGCATTACAGAATGGTCAATAATTGTGAATAGTTTCCTTGCAACCGCTCGTGTGAACCAACGATTGAAATACAGTTCATATTTTGTTTGATTATACATTTTATAGATCTTAAAAGACCGTAATAAAAACTATGAGCGCACTCTTTATGCACGGTGACACGCTCGTTGGCACGGCTTACAAAGCAGTGCCTTCGCAGAAGGATTAACCAATATCCAAGAATCAGAGGAATCGCAGTTTTTAACATTTCCTGTTACAGAAGAAATGCTAAATTTAATGTCAACAAACAAAGAAAGGTAGACATAGCAGCAGCAGCGATGAAAGTGACGATGTATAAAACATTTTCAGAGATGTATCTTACTTTCAATGTAGAATATTATCTTGTATTTCGAATTTTAAAGACCTGGATATAAAAAGTATCCTTAATTTTGACTCTCTCTCCAATGGTTATTGTTTCAGTCTTTCCGTTAGCGAGTCTCCGGATTTTTGTACCCAATCTACGGAAATTTTAACAGCCATTACGGATATTCAAAGCCAGGGAGCTGCCAGCACTGATGCGACAACATAGAAACTTCGGGCAGATCATTTCTCGAATGTGGTGGTACGCTTCAGGATCCACATCTGGATATTGGAAGGGACGCAAAGGACACAGCTAGATTCATTCATAGAAATTACCGCAGAACACGATGAATTATGGGTAAGATGTTTGGGTGTGGATGGCGGCGAGGGATGCACGGACAGTCCTGCGCAGAGGGGCAAGTGTTTTCATTCCGTCGTCAGTCTGTCGACTGAGTCCTCTCGACATGCCACACCCTGCGTCCTCAATCGTCTCCTTCATATATTCTAATCTTTCTCTTCTTCTGCAGATCATTCCATCCCCTGTTCCCTCCACTAACAAATCGATCAATCCCACATCTCATAAAACGAGACCTGCCACGCTGTCTTTTCCTTCTGTCCGACTCTTTCGCAAAGTCCTTTCCTCGCCCCCCCCCCTCCTTTTTTTTTTGCTGTCGTCATTCTTTCGACTGGTTTGATACAATCCTCCATCCCTCCTATCCTGTGCTAACTTCATCTCTACATACCCCTCACACTCCACGTCCTCAATTATCTGCTTCATATATTCTAGTCTCTGTCTTCCTCTACAGTTCTTATCTCCGACTGTTTCCTACTTAATGTGTTTAATTGCTTATAACTCAAAAACTATAAAAGATACAGAGATGAAATTGCTTTTGTTTTAAGCAATGGAAATTGACTTAAGAGTATTCAAGAATTATGCACAAATTAACTAAAGATAAGCCAAAGAATTAAATATTTAACAGGAAAAATTGTGATTTTTTTTGTAATTTTAAGAATTTTATATTCAATTAAACACATGAAGTATTATACAAGAGTGGGGGCGTTGTCGGCGTTGTGTATGGATGAAAATGCTGTTGGGAAAGTAGCGGAGTGAGGACGTTTGAACGGTACGGGGCTTTGGCGGTCATATTCTCTGTCGCCATTCTCAAGTGCCTGTGGTGATGATGTTGCTTATGTATCCCGCGTAACCGTTATACATTGGCGGGATTGTTGGCGTTAATTGTTGGCGGGGCAGACAGATTTTTTTTTTTAACTGCTTAACGTCTCTCTAACAGCGAGGTCTTTAGAGACGGGAAAGGATGGGGGTCAAGGAATGGGAAGGAATTCGGCCATGGTATTTTGAAGGAAGCATCCCGGCATTTGCCTGGAGTGATTTGGGAAAAATCTGGATGCCCGGGCGGGGATTCGAACCGCCGTCCTCCCGAATGCGAGGCCTGAACGTTAACCGTTAAACCACCAGTCTCGGTAGGCAGATAGAGAGGCTATTCTCAGTTCCGCTGTAATCTCACTATCTGGATCAATGGTCTCGCACGATGGATTACTGGGACAGTTCTTTTTCAGAAGCTGTCGAAATCCTTATGCCGGATAATGTAGTAAATAGAGATTATGGTTTCCAATTAAGTGAAGCCTGGAGACAATTGATACGGAAAATGAGATTACATCGGAACTGGGAATCGCCTCAGCAACTGCCCCGCCAACAATCAACGCCAACCGTCCCGCCAGTATTTAACGGTTCCGCGCGATATATAAGCAACATCATCAGCCACAAAACCGAGTCGCGAAGGAGTGGAGGCTTACTAAGAATCCAGCTACCAGGAAACTCTTAAATCGCCTCCAGAAGGAACTGAAGGCCTCACTGAACAACCATAGAAACCGAGAATGGAACGCCCGGCTATCCATGTTACGACCTGACGATGGCACGTTATGGACCCAGACTCGCAGGTTTACCAAAAAACGCCACAGAATACCACCATTACTAGGAAATCGCGGACTTCTTTATCGTCCTGAAGACAAGGCAAATGCCTTGGCGGATGTATTCGAAAGTAATTTTCATCCAGCCCCTGGCGATGCCAACCGCCTAGAGGAAGTCAACAGGCGACTCAATGTCTTCCTAGAAGCCGCGGATGACGACGAACATGACATCGAGCCAATCACGTCTCAAGAGGTACACAGCTGTATGGCCCCCCTCCATCCTAGGAAGGCTCCGGGATTGGATAGGATTGGTAACATCTGTCTGCGTAATCTGCCGCCGGCAGCTGAGGACTACCTCGCTGCCCTCTTCAACAACATAATCCAAACACAGACATACCCATCAAGCTGGAACCACGCAGTAATCGCAGCGATTCATAAGGCTGGGAAAAATCCATCGCTGCCACAAAGCTACAGACCCATCAGTCTGCTTCCCTCAGTAAGCAAAGTGTTCGAGCGCCTGCTCCTGAAACGATTAAATCGCCACATCGAACAGCAAGGAATTTTACCCAACCACCAGCTAGGGTTTCGCCGTGGACATTCGACCACTCAGCAGCTGATGAGGGTGGTTGAGACTGCCACTCGAGCGTTCAATTTCAAACACTACTGTGGAATGGTACTTCTGGATATTTACCGAGCCTTTGACTCGGTATGGCACGCTGGCCTCCTGCTGAGACTATATCAGCAGGGGTTTCCCTGCAAATTAATCAAGCTGATCAAGTCGTACCTAGAGGAACGAACTTTCAGCGTAAGAGTCGACAAAGTCACATCAACCCGACGCAGAATAATGGCTGGCGTACCCCAAGGATCGGTCCTCGGCCCCTTGCTGTACTGCCTGTATACAGCCAACGTGCCCACACAAGAAAACGTCAGCACAGCAACCTACGCAGATGACACCGCCTTCTTCACCAGCAGCCGCAGTAAGGCCATCGTCACCCATCGCCTACAAAACGTGTTACAGAAAACTGAGGCCTGGGCGAGGCGTTGGAGAATTGAGATCAACCCTGCCAAAACCCAGGCCATCATGTTAACTAGAAGAAGAGGGCCACGCCTGCGACCGCAGCCGGACCCTCAGTTGAAACTAAACAATAATTTGATACCTTGGTCCAAAACTGTACGATATCTGGGAGTTACTCTGGACTCAAGACTCACGTGGAGAGCCCATATAGAGGACCTGCGTAAACGTGCCAGCGCAAGGCTGCAAACACTCTACGCGCTTATCAATAAGGACAGCAAGCTACCTGCGTCCACGGGCGTGCGGATCTACTGCTCCCTGATCAGGCCAATATTTGAATATGCCTGCCCTGTATGGGGTTATACTGCCAACTCTCATCTCCACCGTCTACAGGTTGTGCAAAATAGAGCATTAAAGAGAGCCCTGCACGTAGATAGCAGGTTCCCTACTAACGCCATACATGAAGCCACAGGTCTTCAAACACTAAGGAATAGATTCAAAGAACTCGCTGTCAAGTTTTACAAACTTGCTCAAAACTCTGCTAACCCCCTAATAAAAGAGCTGGGGAACTATCCAACTGGCCTAGGACCATATGTCGGACCCATGGCACTCATTATGAACCATTAGACACTCAGAATGATACGACAGACAAGTAAGAACGCCAAAATTGACGACACACCTACAGCCAGGACATGACTCACCCAACAAACTTGGAGGAAATGTCTAACGACAAAGCCTCCAAAACCCTCTGCCGGAAATTAATAGGCAGTAAATTGGCGTGGCTGCTACAGGCAGCGGTCACTCGACAATGGCGGCAGAGTTATGAGCGCCGAACCATCGTGCTATACAAATGTTCTCACTCGACTACTTTCCAGAGAATATTTCATTTATGTTAAGTATTGTACGATTTCAAAATGTATGGATTTTTAGCCAAATGTCTGAGATCCATGACCCCACCAAAAAGTTTTTTTTTTTTTCGTAAAAGCCTTTTGGTATACTTCATGACTCCATTACGATTATCTATTACAATTTTTCAGAAAATTCGCAGTCGGTCAAGTGACACCCTGTGGGTGTCGCAGCAGACGCATAAAAGCAGTGGTCACGTGACCGCAGTCCTGGTAAGACCTGCCTCTAGTCTTGGGTTCTCCATGGTTTCCGGGCGAATGCCAGGATGCCTCCTCCAAAAGGCAATGGGCGAATTCCTTCCCATTCCTTTCCCCCACTCCCGTCTTGCCTTTAATGACGTCGACGAGGGGAAGGTCGGGTTAAGGGCCTTTGAACATCTCCGCCGATACCGGGATTCGAACCCGGGCTTTCGAGCTGTAGTCAGACGCCTTAACCACTCCGCTACCAGACCAACTAATCTTGTGTTGCTAGACTCTTGTATAGCTTCTGACATGCAGTTTTATTTACCGCCTGGTGTTTATTCTTCGTGACCGATCTAAATATCGACAGTTTAGGGAAAATGAATATCAGCTAAAACAGGGGGATTAGTAACTAGGTACGCAGTAGATAGACAATTTAAAAGGAATAACAACAACACCAAACACATAATCAGGTAGGCAAAAGACCGTCACCCAAGAAAAACAGATCCGGGAGTACATAATATCATCCGGCAATGTGGAAACGTGTATATAGGAGAAACACGGTTAGGTCAACCTAGAAAATATGCTGCGTCTGAACACGATTTAAACGAACAGTACGACACAGACAAAAACACTGACTAACCACAAGGCGAAATTCGGGCAAGCGGATCTGCTCGATATAATCACAGACGGACGGAGTGAAATCACGAATAAAACAGAAGCAAACAATACAGCCATCGTTCCAAGTCATGAGGTCTGTGGAATATATACATTTTGTTTGGTTATGATGTTGTTGGCAAGCCAGCAGAAGATGCTGGTAGGCTTGGGACGAGGAAGCCAGTGGGTGACCGGGAGAGCCGCCGATGAAAGTCGGCCCTGGAAAGTGAAACGTGGGAAGCGCTGGCAGGTCAGGGGTCGCGCGGTGACCTGCTTCCACCGCGGTCCTGTACAGGGTCGCCATACAACAAACACAACCTCTCCGTCATTTGCTTCTTTCGCCTTCAAAATTACCACCATTTATTTACTGATTTTGAGATGAATGTCTATACAATAGGGTTTGAGAATACAACAAAAGTAATCTACACAATTATAATCATCAAGATTTTTCGTCACTAATTTATTTAAATTGGATATTAATGACTAATTGTTCAATATCAAGTAGGCTTGGAAAAATTTATCGACGTATCGAATATCGATATTTTTTTATAAAATGACTGATTTTTATCGTCGATTTTTTTATTCTTGAAATATCAAATATCGATATTTTATTTGGACTATCAATTTTAAGTACAAATTAGATATTTTTTGTACGAACGCAATTCAGTATCCAAGTTAATACGCTACATATACATTGTACGTACTATACATATCAGATCTTATGAAAGCGTATTAAAAAAGTGAATTCTTCGTAATTTAACAGCTTTCCATCAGTGGTTAAGAAAGCTGTTAAATTTTTAACAGGTTTACGTTAAAGTCATTTTCATTTATCAGTATATTTGAATGTTAACGGTTAGATTATTTTTATAGTTGAAGAATATTGACTAAGCATCCGTGCTGCGACGTTGAGGGTTGATGTAAATTAATAGCTACTGTTTTCGACTGATTTTTCGATTGATTAATAACTATCTGATATGGCAAGCCCCATCTGTGTCGTCTGAAAGAGTGTCTTCTGCAGTTAATTTGGCGGCACCAGACAACATGGGTAGACTGACGGGGTAACACATAAAACAGAGAGTTCTTTTGAACACCATATCAGATGAATACTGGTTTGATTGATTGTAAAAATAGATGAATTACTAAAATTTTCCGTAATTTCTGCGTGTTTAATTACCCTAATTTTCTTAAACATTCTGCGAATATTTTTAGATTATTTCTGGCTTTAGGCAAAAAGTATCGATACATATATTTGGATACATATCGATACTGTTTTTAAATATTGATACGACATTTATCGATGTATTTTTTCATTTGCCCAGCGCTGGTATCAAGAATTTAATTCAAATAAACATTGGAAGGTTCATATACTGTAAATTACTAGCTATTGCCGTGCCCAGCACTGATTACAAGACGCGTCACAGTTCTTGATATGCAGTGGTAGCAAACATTTCGACCGTGGGAAGACAAAATTAAATTGAGACTCGATTACGGAACAGTTAAGGCGGGACCACACGCTTGCCAAACCCGTCAAGCTGTCACCAACTGAAACGTGTGGCTTGGCTTGTGTAGGTTTGCTAGCACTTGAGGCTGATCCGATCGAGTGTCTGTTTTTTGGCACAAATCAAAGTAGATTTGCGGCAAGCGCTTGCGAAGCGTCTAGACATTTGTGCGGAGTTAGCACTCGGTGGACAAACACGCGCTCCTGTTTGTTGTGACAGCAGTGCTGCAGGTAAAATTAATAAAAGGCCCAACAAGGATATTTTAAAATTCCCCGAATGCTATCAAGTAGAACCCTGCACTTGGGACCAGAAGAATAAAGACCATAAAGAAGAAAGGAAAAAAAAGGTAGCTGATGCTTGGAGTCGTCTTAGTGAAGTTTTAAATAAACCTGTCATGGAGACTTAAAGAAAATATAGAAATTCTTATTGTCACATTTCGTAAACATTTAAACAAAAACCAAGATTCTGTTCGCTATGGCTCAAGTATATATTTATTAATTTAGCTGGTATACTATAACTTCTCTGAAGTCTGTATTTTTTTTAGAAGTCGTAGGTGAAATTTCATTCAGGGAATATTCAGAATCTGCATAGTTCATCCGGCAGATGGCTCAAAAAGAAGCTCATTAAAATGTTTCTTCCATAAATTTTATGCAATAGAAAAATAATTAATATAGACATCATAATGCCGTTAAAAGAATAATTATTATACAATTCTAGCTATAAAATAATATACTTATATTAGATTAAATACATACATGAAGCTACATAGTAATCATAGTTACATGAATGAAATTATAATTATTTCTTTTTATCCGTCTTTCTCGTATTTATAACCCACACAACCCCGACGTCCATGATGCTTGCTTCTCTAAAACATACAAGCGCACTCGCAAGCGTGTGGAAGACGATGTTTGGCTCCCCATGATCAACCAACGGTTTGTAGAGGCTTGGAGTTTGTGGCAAGCGCCAAGCGTGTGGTCGCGGGGTTTAGTTAGCAGGCACTTTTTCTTTTACTTCTCAGCTAGTCGACGACACATTAAAACGTATCGCGAGCGTCACATATGCCACCACCATACACAGTATCGCTGTCAGTATGGCGGGCGAGACAAGTTGCTAGTACCCTGCATACTACGTGACGACTTAAGCTTCCAGTGTGTGAAGTTAGGTCCAAATGCGTCGATTAGACGATAGTTTCAGAAGTCTGTATAAATTACCTGGGAGAGACCAAGACGTTAGCCACCACCACGAGCAAGCAGGACACACAGAGAGACAAACATCAAAACACGGAAACCACTCGCTCTGCAATACATGTCCACACACAAGGTTTCTTAAATTTTATCATATAGTAGACAACAGGCAGTTTAGATAAGTAAATGATATATATGAAAAAAATGAATGTTTGTTTGAATATTCGTTTTTTATGCGTTTCTACACCATACCTACGATTACGATGAAACTTTGCTGAGTTATTCTGTGCTAGACTGTGAAGGCTTCAGCCAAAAAAACATCACTCCCTCTCCCCCTTTACAACTCTTAATTTTATATCAACCTGCATTTTTTATCCAATTTCGATGGACCTTTGCCCACGTATACTTTAAAATAAACAGAAAAATACTGTCACCATTTGGTTTTCAGAAACCCAACCCCACTTTCTCTTGCAACCCCCATAATTTTTGCCAGGGTTTTTTTTTTTTTTTTTTTTTTTTTTTTTTTTTTTTTTTTTTTTTTTTTTTTTTTTTTTTTTTTTTTTACACATCCACAATTCTTATCCGATATCGACGGAACTTCTATCACGAACACTTTAAGACGAACAGAAAAATTACTGTATACATTTGATTTGCGGAAATGCAACCCCTCTCTCCCCTTAATTTTTGTCAATGTTGTTTACACTTACCCACTGTTTTTATCCACTATCGACGGAACTTTGCATATGTGTATTTTAAAACCAAAACCTACATTTGGTTTTCAGATACCCCACACCTATCCAACCTCTCAATTTTTGTAAATGATCTTTATACATACACAACCATTTTATCCAATTTCAATGGTCCTTTGCATACGTATGCATTAAAACAAACAGAAAAATACTGTCTACATTTGTTTTCTGAAAAACGAACCTTCCTTTTCCTTCACCTCCCTTAATTTTTTTCTGATTTTCTTTTACAAACCCACAGTTCGTATCTGTTTTAGATTTAACTTCGCATACTTTAAAACAAAGAGAAAAATATTGTCTTAGCTGGGTTACAAAAACTCACCACTCCCCCTTAATAAAAAGCTACACATAAGAAACTTTGCGCACATAAGGTTTAAAATAAATTATAAGTGATGGTTGTATGTACACTGGCCTACAAAAAATTTTTTTTATCTGTAACACAAATTAATTACACTAATTCCTATGTATTTTTCACTCCGAAATCCGAAAATGACAATGAAAAAACCGTACCACGTCTAGTTTTTGTTTTACAGGTACTGTCAATAGTGTGATGACAAAGGGAAAACGAACACCACAATCAATTCTATGAAAACAGAAGGTGTAAAATTTATTAATCAATATATACCCTTGTTTACATATTAATGAATTATATTTATTTATGAAGTATATTAATGAATTATTACATAAATGTAAAGGTTTTATCATGGTTTTTCACTTTTTCCTTTTATGCGGAGTTGCATCTTCTTTTTTCAAAAACCAGCAGTAATCTCCAAGCATCGCAGGATCCCACCGTCCTTGGTATCTTGTTTCAATGGTTTTTATTTCTTGGTGGAATCTCTCTCCTTGCTCATCACTTACAGCCCCAAGATTTTCAGGGAAAAAATCCATATGCGAGTGAAGGAAGTGAATTTTTAGACATTCGGCAACCCATGGCGTTGTAAGTCTTCAAGAGGTTGTTAACTAAAGTTTTGTAGTTGATTACTTTTTTGTTTCCAAGAAATCCTTTTATTACCTTCACAAATGCCTTCCATGCTGCCAGTTCTTTTTTATTTAGCGCGTCTTGAAACTCAGGATCACGTATAACCTTCCTGATGTCAGGTCCGGTGAAAACACCTTCTTTTATCTTAGGCTCACTAAGTTTAGGGAAATGTTCCGACAAGTATTTGAAACCTGGCCCCTCTCTATCCATACCTTTTACGAAATTCTTCATCAGTCCTAACTTTATGTGCAGAGGAGGAAGAAGCACATGCTTAGGGTCAACTAAAGAATCAAACAATAAATTTTTTTCTCCTGGAGTGTAAGATTTTTTTGACGGCCATGTTTTTTTTTTACAAAGTGGTTCTTACTGTCTCTGCTATCCCATAAGCATAAAAAACAACAATATTTTGTATAGCCACCTTGAAGTCCCACTACAATAGCAATCACTTTTAAATCACTGCAAATTTGCCACTTGAAATCATCATACTTGATTGCTCTTAGAATTGCAGCCATGGTCTCATACGTCTCTTTCATTGAAACTGAGTAAGCAGCTGGAATTGATGGCTTTGTATTTCCGTTGTGGAGTAAAACAGCCTTGAGGCTAGATTTGGAAGAATCAATAAAAAGGCGCCACTCAGTAGAAATATGTGTTATTCCAAGTTCTTTCATTAACCCCAGAATGTCGAAACATACACACATAGGGCCATCAATTCTGTAAAATACAGAGAAGCTAGCATTTCTCTTTCTAAAGGAAGTTATGGTTGTGCCTTTGGCCAAAAGATTCCATTCTTGTAATCGTGAACCGAGAAGTTCAGCTTTCTGTTTTGGTAAGCCTAAGTCACGGGCCAAATCATTTAGTTTGTTTTGCGTAATGAGACGAGGTTCACTCGACGACGGAACGTAAGTAGGGTCAGTTTTGTTTTCCAATAAATGTCCATTTTCAGAATGCAAATCTTCATTGTCATATAGTTCTGGAATTACCACATTTCCCCTATTCAAAGGGGGAGTTGGAACCGGTAAGCCTTCCACGTGTGGAACGGGTCTAATGGCAGAAGGTATAGTAGGATAGTTAATTTTGTTCTTCTTCTTCTTGGAATATCCTTCAGTATTCGTAAGGCAAAAATAGCAATCACTAAAGTGGTTAGTGGGTTCACGCCAGACCATAGGCACAGCGAATGGCATAGAACTTCGGTTACCGTTCATCCATTGAATAAGTGTTACATTACAGCTCACACACAGTGTTTATCTTGGTCTCCCAATTTGCAACCATAATACAAGAAATATGCTTTTTTTACGTCTTCAGTTATAGGCCTACCTTGCGATTTCAATACGTAACGTCCACAAATGTAACAAAACTTATCTGGTGAATTTTTACACAATCATCGATTATTTGATAACATTTTCAAACTAAATTATGTACAACACTACACAATCGCACTTTACAGGTCTGTCTCTTCACTGACAATAATAAACAACAAACAAAGAAACTCAAAGTCCTCCACCACTCTTCTGCAGTGTTGCCAACTTTCGAGTTGTAAATACAGAAATATAGTAAAATAACTATATAATGTGGGGTGATAACATACAAATGTGACGTGGTAGCACTTTTTCAATTATTAATACGTTATTAGGAAGCCCAAAGGATATTAAAAATGGTATTTTTTATGTATGTTACAGATACCCTGTAGACCAGTGTTATATATACAGTATATTTAATTAAATTGTGATGGAGCACAGGCTCCGGTGGCAATTTCCCTACACACCCATCTTGCCCCTTTCCTGCACCCACCTACATTTGCCCTCTGCAAATTTTAACTTTAAATTCTTTCACTGTTTTTGGTAAATAATTCATCATTTCTCTTGGTAACTTATTCCAATCCCTGACACCCTTATCTGACAAAGAGAATCTTCCTACACCATTGTACTCGAATTCGAGTACCAGCTTGTGGTCATGGTCATCTTTTCCCTTCCATGAACTACTTTTAATTCTTACATCAATATCTTTCCATGCCTCATCAACAATTTACGCCTTGTACATTCCCATGACCCTCTTCACCCCCCTTCTATATTCCAGTAAATCCCATTCCAGCTCATTTATTATTTTTGTTACTGATTGCATTCTGTGGTAGTTTCTAGAAACAAATCTAGCAGTCCTTCTTTGCACCCTCTCCAACTCCTGTTTTTGATACGCAAAATGTGGGTTCCTTACTACACTACCATATTCAACCAATGGCCTGACTAAAGTTTTTTAACCCAATTCCTTTACTTTTCTTGTACATCCCCTCATCACTCACTCCAACAAGTGTAGGATTTTGAAACCTTTACCTACTACATGATCAATGTTCAGTTAAACTTTTAATTTACTAAACTGCAGCCTATTTTTCTTTCACCGCTCTTAAAACTAATTTACACAAGCTACTTTTCAGGTTTTTTTTTGGAGTGCAGATATCTACACATGACATTAGATAGTAAACTCAACGGGTGGTAGGAAGAAGTTTCAAAATCCTTCACTTGTTGGATAGAGTGATGAGGGGATGTACGAGAGCAGTAAAGGAATTGGGTTACAATACTTTGGTCAGACCATTGCCTGAATATGGTAGTGTAGTATGGGACCCACATGTTCGTTATCAAATACAGGAGTTGGAGAGGGTGGGCTGCTAGATTTGTCTCTGGAAATTACCTTAGAGTGCAATCAGTAACAGATATGATAAAAGAGCTGGAATGGGATTCATTGCAAGACAGAGGAGGGTGAAGGGGATCATGGCAATGTACGAGGCATATATTGGGGATGAGGCGTGGAAAGATATTGGTGCAAGAATGAAACGTAATAATGGAAGGGAAAAGATGACCATGACCACAAGCTGGCACTCGATTTCAGGCACAAGGGTGTGGGAAGATTCTCTTTTTTTTGGGTAAGGGTGTCAGGAATTGGAATAAGTTACCAAGAGAAATGATGAGTAATTTACCAAAAGCAGTGAAAGAATGTAAAATTAAATTTTTCTAAACAGAAATGGTTGATTGGTACAACGAAGGCGAAAAATATTTTTGTATGAAGTTGTCACTGGAGCTTGCGCTCGATCGCATTTAAACGAAATAGAAGTTTAAAATTAATTCGTTTCGAGAATCTGGGAGGCGTGTTCACTGAACCACTGCGGTCAGTTATTTAACATCTCTTCAGAATAATCCACTTCTAATCTCACCAGAAATACGTAATGCGCCATGTTAATTTCGAATTACCATGGTGGTTGTGAGTAGCTCAATCTTAAGCATATTTTCTTTCTGTCGTCCGTAGGCAGCAAATTTCCAAAAAGAAAATTCTTCAGCGAATGAAATCCGTTCTGAATCAAAAACTCTTTCGCTTTGGATTTAAAGGTGTTACGAAGAATGTAAAGTGATGTACATAGAACTTGTAAAGAAATCGAGATGTAAATTGTTGTAGAGTAAAATGTAATGAACTCGGCTGTATGAGTATTGAGTAATAAGACAAACTTGCTCCGCTCGCTTATCTACTATTGTATTCTCTGCTGTAGACATGGCGACAGGGATTTCTAGTCGCGTTTTCAGTGTATCCGCTGCAGGTATGATAACCTCTGTCCCTTTGTTGGAGTTTAGTTGTTCCCCACCGCATTGCTCTATTGTGTTCTCTTGTTAGCAGCATCCACACCTACGCGTCGCAGATTCCGTGCAGTTCTTTATTTGTTTTGAACAATCGTTTATTCCCCGTAATTATCCCGTCGAGACGGTCCCATTGTCTCTGATCCTGGCTCCACCTAATCCAAACTTGACCGAGGCGTCTCGTTGGTTCTGGAGCCTGCGTTTTACTATAATTGTAACTGGAGCGTGTCAACGCCGCGACTTTCAACCCCTCGTAGAGGCTAGGGCCCGATTTTGTCCGGTTGTAGCGAGCGTGGTGGGTGAGTGATTAACGCTCTGGCCTCGCATTCGGGAGGACGCCGGTTCGAATCCCCGTGCGGTCATCCACAGTTGGGTTTTCCACGGTTTCCCCAAATCACTCCAGGTAAATGCCGGGATACTTCCTTCAAAAGCCCATTGCCGAATTTCTTCCCGTTGCTTTCGCCTAATACTCCCCCTAATGTAATCGAAACAGAAAAGGTGTGAAGCGTATTGAATGTACTAATCCAGACTATCTTCTAACTTCCAACCAAATTTCGTTGAATTCAGATGAACCATTGAAGAGTCAGAAAGTCCTCTCAGGTGTTCTGCAGGATCAGGTCTTCCATGTGCGACGTTTCACAACAGCCTCTGTCGTCTTCGTCGCCGGCGGAACACCCGAGAAGAATTGCTGTTATCTTCGCGCCGGGAAACACTCAATTCTCATATGAAAGTGTTATTAGGCAGCAAACATCCATCCATCCGAACATTCACATTTGTAGTGTACAAAGCGTTTCTCCGTTCGCATTTCATTTAATTGTAAAAAGCGATGTTAACAGAATCAGAAGTCAGTGAAACGCGTCATGAAAAGAGCGTGGCGGTCGGTCGGGGTAAACGTGAAGGCATCCTCACCCGGACCAACCCCCTTAAGGGGCGTTCCCACGATCTCTTGTAAACGGAGGCGAGACGGGACGGAATGAGACGGGACGCCATGGGAACAGGGCCGCCTCTGCTAGCGGAGACGAGACGCAGCTACCCACACTGAGTCGGTAAACATCACAGGCGTGTGTAGCGGTGCGCTGTTGCCATCGGTTTGCAGCAGCGGTGCGCACCTCTTCTGTTGCTGTAAAGTGCTCTGTGCCAACCGACACTAGGCAACGTGGTGCGGAGGTGGCGGCGAGGTAAGCTAGGACTAACCTGCGGCCCGCGGTCGTCCCGTCCCGTCTCGCCTCGCCTACAAAGGATCGTGGGAATGCGCCTGTTAGACGGCCCACCCTCCGACTCCAGTTCTCGATGGTTTCCCCTAACAACTCGAGGCGAGTGCCGCAGCAGTCCCCTCCGAATACCCTACCGCCTCATCGCCCCGAGTCGTGTCCCGCCTATAACCACCCTGACCGCTGTGCGGTGGTTGGCAGGCCATACACTGGTGTGCCAAACACGATCGCACTGTCACGTCTCTACCAGGAGGGAAGGGGTCAGTTTAATTGATTCAGCCTAACGCTGTCTTACAGTAGGCGGTCGCCAGTCGCCTCACGCACAGCTACTGCAGATGACTCCGGAGTACTTATTAGCTTTCTAAGAGAGGTTTATGACTGTAATCACTTCAAACATTTATCTATGCTGTACGGTCGTTGGCGTTTGCCAGTTTTGTTCAGCTGGAAAAAGAGCCTTACTGTGAATCAACAAATTACAACCACTTATAATACATTACTTAGGCATCATTAAAAGCATAGTTTTGATTTAAAATACTCTTAATACATCACGTATCCATTGTTAAAGGTGAAGAAAACATACATACTGTTTAGTATAAAACACATTTCAAACAATTATGGCATCATTAAAAAGGACAGATCACATTTTTAGGCAGCAGTATCAATACATTACAAACATATTTAACACATTGCAATAATCTATAACACATTACCTAGGCATCATTAAAAACAAAGGTACAGTTAAACTTAGTCTTATACATAAAAATTGATGTTGATATATTTATACATCGTAGGGTGTAAGGGATATGTAGAGATGAAGAGGTTAGCAGAAGATAGGAAGGGATGGGGGATTGCATCAAACCAGTCGAGAGACTGATAAAAGTAAAAAAATAAAAAAAATCAAAAAAAATCGAGATTAATATACGTCGACACGTTTTAACCGAGCACCATGTAAATAGGCACATATATGTATTTTTCCATGCTTAAGTTTTTTTTTTATCTGCTTAACGTCTCTCTAACAGCGAGGTCTTTAGAGACGGGAAAGGATGGGGGCCAAGGAATGGGAAGGAATTCGGCCATGGCCTTTTGAAGGAAGCATCCCGGCATTTGCCGGGAGTGATTTGGGAAACCATTGGAAACCCAAATCTGGATGCCCGGACGGAGATTTGAACGGCCGTCCTCCCGAATGCGAGGCCAGAACGCTAACCGTTACACCACCACGCTCGGTCCATGCTTAAGGTTTCTAACCAAATAATTTAAAAAAACACACTCCTTAATGTTTATACAAACCCACAGTTTTTATCCGATATCAGTGGAACTTTGCACACGTTTACTTTGAATCAATTAGAAAAATACTTGCTACTTTAGGTTTGTGAAAGTCCATCTGCTCTCCCCCTTTACCCCATTCCTCTTATTATCAGATGTTCTTTAGAGAAACCCACCGTCTTAATTCCCTTCAAAATCAGTTCAGCTATTTTTAAGTTATAGCAGAACATTCATTGTGTCCTAACGTATCAAAATGTACACCATATTTTAACTTGGACCCTCAGCTCTCACGTTGTGAAAACCCATTAAAAATCTGTATTTTCTGGGTGATGCCGGAACATAAAGATATATTCCAGATACAGATTTATGTATATGGTATGTATCAATGTCCGAATGGTACCTACATGTTTCGACTTTGGAGCAGAAACTTTAGCAGATGTTGTGATAAGGTTAAAGTGTAGCTCGCACCATAAAGTAAACTGATATTCCGTGTCAAAGCATCCACATCACCCCGTTCTGGAAGTTATTGGGGTTCGTACAGCCAGACGTTTTTGAAAGCAAGAGCCTTAACCACCGAGTTACCTGGAAGTTCTGCTGCGGCATATCTAAAATACAAAACAATTTATAGTACCACCAAATATTTAATTAAAAAAATTGTTTCAGAAAATAATAAAAACCGCCTTTAAGAAAACACACTAAAATTTAAAATAACTTTATAGTTTATACCTTTCTTAGAAGAAAATAAATATTAACTGACAATACTTTACGTTACTATCATTGACATTAATCAGCTATTTTGCAGTCGGTGCCAGCAAAAGAAAGAAACACAAAAAATAAAAAAGGAATAACAATAATACATAAAAAAATCATGTTACTACTTATCTACGATTAATGCTAGAAACAAAACTGAAAAATGATGATGATAGATAGATAGATAGATATGTTCACTTTGATCCCATGTGAGAATAATCTCGGGTATGTGGAACAGTACATACACTTATTAATAATGTCAATATTATTATATAATTGATAATATTATATATTGACAAGAAGTTAGTTACGACCCATTAGTATAACCAATATTTCCTGTAATCTACAAATACAATCCCGAGTTAGTTAATACTTATTATGTGGAACAGTGTATAAACTTGTTACCAGCATCTAACAACCAGTTATTTTCTTACCAACCAGTTACCACAACTCATAAGCAGTCAATTACTTAAAAACCTGTTAGTATCATAATTTTTTACAGCAGTTTTTGAGTGCATGCTATACCATGTTAGTTACTATATATGAGTGAAATTTTGTAAACAGTGTAATTACTTCATTTGTAAAAAGTTTCAACAGAAAGAAAAACCATATATCATTTTAGTAATTGTTGACAACTTTGTCACCTTTCCCTTCCATACACCATATATACTATTTTATCAGTCATTCTTAGTTACCAAATTCCAAGAAGAAAATTCTTTCACAGTGTAAAATGGATTCTGAAGCAGAAACTCTTTCAGTTTGGACTTAAAGTAGTTGGGTTTTTGTATATAACATTTAATTTCTGTTGGTAAGACATTGAATAAGGAAGCTCCAGTAAATGTTAACCCTTTCTGTAAAATTGACAGTGATTTGTAATCCTTGTGAATATTATATTTATTCCTAGTATTATGGCTATGTATGTCAGCATTAAGATTGAAGTGTTCAGGATTTTCCACTACAAATGATAGTACGGAGTATACATACTGTGCTGGCATTGTTAGTACACCAAGGTTTTTAAATAGATTTCTGCACGACGTCTGTGGGCTTGCTCCACAAATAGTTCTTATAGCACGTTTTTGCAATTTAAATACCCTCTGTGCTTGTGACGAGTTTCCCCAGAATGAGATGCCATAAGTGAGCAGGGAATGAAAATATGCAAAATATACTAACTTTCTGGTACGCCGATATTATAGTACATGTAAAGAGTTTACCGCATAATGCAGCCTACCAACTGATAATGTAGCGCCAGAGATATGCATCGATGACTTACGAGGCCGAGCCACCGATTACAATACCGTCTAATTTGTTCCACTAAACTGTCTCCCGCAAAAACGATATCCGCTTCAGTACATGCTGTAAAATATTCGGAATTTTCGTTCATACTCTCCGTGTCGCCTCGAACAGCAAATGAAGTGCAGTAATTTATTCCTCGCGATGTGACAGCTAGCACATACTAATTGAGAACCTCCTCTTTTTTTTTTTTTTTTTTTTTTATGTCGGTTAAAAATAGGGAACGGGTAAATCGGTAACAATTAGACCGGGGAACGCCTTACGCTCTGGTAGTTATTTATATTAATCGTAAGTGTAAGCACTCCACCTGCGCAGTTTGCTATGTCTTTTTTATCTTTTTACCTACGGCTTTACGCCTCGTTGAAGTCGTCGTAATTAGAGGCGGGATGGGACTGGGGACAAGGAACGGGAAGGAATTAGGCCATTTCCTTTTGAAGGAAGCATCCCGGCATTCACCTGGAGTGATTTGGAGAAACCATGGAAAACCCAAATCTGGATGCTCGGACGGGGATTCGAACCGACGTTCTCCCGAATGCGAGGCCAGAGCGTTAATCGCTCCCCCACCATGCTCGGTAATTTGCTATTTCATCAGAGCGCATTGTTGCTGCAAGTGACTGATACTGTATGTTAGTTTGATTTCTGCAATAAGTGCCGTGGTGTTTGGTGCCTTCTTGCGATTTGGCTATTTATTTATAACTCCTGATTCATAGATCCCCGCAGAGAAAGGACCTATGGGATCTGGAATATGCCGTGGTTATTATATATATATATATATATATATATATATATATATATATATATATATATATATAACTAAAATTAATTTATTGTACGACCCGAAGATTAGTTTGATGCTCCCGAAGGAGCCATATTAACAGCCCAGGAAATATAGGCAGATTTTAGGGGTGACCTCAAAATAATAATGATACAGATGTGAAATTTAGCACAGACATTCCTAAGAACCTAAGAAACAAATCCTGAAAAGTCCCCACCTCTATGTTGTCCGGTCGCAGTTTTTCTTTTTCAGATCAAAAGGACTTAAAAAGGGCTTGGTTGTCAAATCATTTTAAACTCGTTGTAAACTTTAAAATATCAGTCTTAGTAACGTTTTGTCGCACTATAGACAGTGGGGAGGGTGATTGTATCAGAGGTAGGACGGCCAGTTCCTTTCCTCTGGGACTACAGTTTAGAGCGGAATCCTGGCGAAGCTCAAACAGTTTCCTGGTCACATTTAAATGCAGTAGCAGATCATGAACTTTGAAAGCAAGTGCAAATGGCGTGAAATCCCTGCCAAGGGTCTGGCCCTGCACTTTGTTTACAAATGAAACCTTGATGGGTAATTGTTTTTCTTGTCATTAGCAATAACTATTTGAAAAACAGGTAATTTCAACAACAGTTGTACGTTTTCAAATTGACTGAACGTTTTTGGTATATTAATTTATATATTTCAATTCATACTGAATGGAGCAGCCGCCTGTGTCGTATCCGGGAAAAACTTCGAATTACAAACAGACAGACAGTTTCCAATTCACAGTTAACATTTCATCGGAAGCGGAGAACTTAATCTTTAAAATGGTACCTCGTTTATCGATTTTGATTACATGTGAAGGGAGAAAAAGGATTTGTTTTGAAAAATCACCTTCTGGAAATAATGTACGGTATTCTAAATGTTACTTAACAGCCGCTCAGCTCTCAGATGGTCACAATCTTCCAATGTGACCTGGGGTCGACCAATCAGACAGCTCCGTTCCTAATACCCACACGTTCGAACTTGCAATAACCCAATTACTAACTTCACGGAAATGACTGCTTTCACTAAATATGAAGTGAAATACTCTGAAGATAGCACGAAATTCACGTAATACTTCTGAAAATTCTTCTCACTCAGTTAGGTACAACTTCAGAAAATTCTTCTCACTCAATTGAACACGGAATTTTGCATCTCGCGCGATTACGTCTAACATGCTGTACCATTACAATCTGTTATCTGTAAACACACTAAGTCTATATGAGTGGGAGATATTCTAAATATTTAATGTACTTTTGAACAAGTGAGTTTGGGACACTGGTATAATGAGCGACATAAAACGAATCGACTGTTCACAAAATGTGTGTCTGTCAGTTTAGTGTAACGGGGTGACGCAGAATCTACTGATTGCATTTGGATGTTGGTAAGTACGGTTCGGAACTTAATGACCAAAAAATAGAGAAATATGCAGGCAAATATGACCTTAAAAATGGGTAAATAAGACCTAAAAATAACAAAATATGACCGATAATGTAAACTTACCATACATAAAAACATGTTTAATTAACATCGTTTATTTTATCTAGTAGTGTCTTTCATGTAGACAGCATAATTTACTTCCGTGGTCTTACTGTACCATTGGGAAATTAATTTTTTTTATCGTTTCGTTGAAGTCACTTTAATTTCACATAATTTGCAGAAAGAACTCTTTCTATCTATACTGTAGTACTCCTTAACTTCGCAAACTTTGTTTTCGGCATGGCGGTACTCAGTGATCCACTGCAGATTTAACACTGACTGAGGATTATTTTCAAAAGTATTTCATTGAGACACTGACTGGCGCGGCTCGACACAGGCATGCTGCTGCTGCATTGTCTACATAAAATAGGAACTAGAGAGTGACAAAAATACATAACTTTGACTCTTGATTGGTGGTTTCTGACCAGTTCAGTGACAATTAGTTTGGTTTTTTCTTCCAATGTACAATAGGAATATAGTTCTGTGAATAATTATCTTAATTCTTCTCATCTGTAAGTTGTGAATTCCCAGTAGAATTAAGAAATTAAGTACCACATTTTTCCTCAAAATATGAGTATATGATCATAAATATTACCGTAATATGGTCAAAACTAGAAAAATGGTCTGAATATGCATTTATATGCTATATAAAATACATTTAAATACAACAAGAAACGTCTAATCAGTGTTTAATTGATCTTTACAGCTCAGAAGGAACAAAATATGACTCGTCGTAAAGATCCGATCTCTAGCAATAAGTTCCTCGTTAATTACTCTTCCCTGTTGTTCAGTGCTGTCATGGAAGCCACGATATGCATCATCTGGTTGAATCAAATAACGTCTCACTACAATAACATTCCACAGTACAAACAGAATAGCCATCGACTCGAGCAAAGATACATAGACAAAAGTTCCAGCGATTAAACTCACACACTTCCCGGAACTAGTGACTGCTCGCGTAAACAGACGCTTTAGAAACACCCAGAATAATTCAAAGACTTCCGACCGACGTTTCACGAATTCTAATAATACTTTAACAATTAAATCCACATAAAAACAATCAGAATTATATCAAGATCATTCAGAATCATCATGAAGCACACGTAAATGAAAATCAAAGATATTTACACAGAAAATTGTAAAAAGGAAATGTAGATTTCAAATAAATATTTGAATTGATTATATTTGGACTTAAATTGATCAAATAAAGCGCAATTGCGATGACGGTTAACGGTAATTGTCTGTTGTGTACCAGAGGTAAAGGTCATAATGCGAGGCATCATACCGAGCGTGGTGGGTGAGCGGTTAACGCTCTGGCCTCGCATTCGGGAGGACGGCGCTTCGAACGCCGTTCGGGCATCCAGATTTGGGTTTTCCATGGTTTCCCCAAATCACTCCAGGCGAATACAGGGAGGCTTCCTTCAAAACGCAATGGCCGAATTCTTTCCCGTTCCTTGTTCCCAGTCCCATCCCGCTTCTGATGACCTTGACATCAACAAGGCGTAACGCCATAAGCAAAAAAAAAAAAAAAAAAAAAAAAAAAAAAAAAAAAAGGAGGCTTATGGGAGTGTACAAGGCGTATATTGGTGATGAGGCATGGAAAGATATTTGTGTAAGAATTAAAAGCAATGCATGGAAGGGAAAAGATTACCATGACCACAAGCTGACACTCTATTTCAGTTACAAGGATGTAGAAAGATCTCTTTTTAGGTAAGGGTGTCAGGTATTGGAATAAGTTACCAAGAGAAATGATGAATAATTTATCAAAAACTTTGAAAGAATTTAAAGTTTAAATTTGTAGAGTTCAAATGTAGGTGGGTGCAGGAAAGGGGGAAGATGGGTATGTAGGGAAATTGCCACCGGAGCTTACGCTCCATTGCAATCAAATTAAATTAAATTTTGGGTAGAGATTTTTCTGGTAGGTATGTTAATACCCTTTTTATTTTGTTCGCATATTTTTCAGCATTTTTCCAAACTCCATTAGCATATTTTCGACCCTAGCTAAAAGTAGATTTAGCATAAAATATTTTTTATAGTTGGCAGCACTGTCTGGCTCACCTCAGTTCGACAGAACACACGTGAACTCTTTTGGCTGGCTACTCCGCGCCTACAGACTAGTCTTGTGCAGTTCGCGGACGAACTAGTTCCCGGCCCCTCCCTCCCTCCTGAGCTCGCTACATCGTGCGCTCCTCACCTGAGGCGCCGCTTGTGATGCGCTTCTCATCGCTCAGCTCAGCTCAGTTAGTGGAGTGTTTTACCCAGGGTTCGTGGCGAGACTGACAAGTTTGGGCGCGACACGGCGAATGTTGGTTTACAATAATAATATGTAGTACTATATTACAGGGCTAATATGTTTTGCTTTAGGTTATTTATTACGATGTCATCAAAAAGTTTGATCCCATTGGCCACCGATACAACTATCATAACAAACAAAAGAGCGCGTGCAGTAGTGGTGGCAAAGCGAGCGAACGGTTATTACTATTACTATTACTCCGCGATTCACTAAAAGTGTGTGGCGGAGGGTGCATTGCGCCTATCCGAAAGGGTAATGGTTTGGAAGGGATATACGGGAATGGCAGGAGGCGCCCATGGGCTATTTTGAGGAACAATCCCGGCACTCGCTTGGAGCGATCTCGGAAAACCATGGAAAACCAGATCAGGATGGCCGGAGCGCTTTATCGAAAGCTACTCCTGTCTCATTTTAAGTTTACTCGCGCAGGAAATCCTTTCTATTCCATTCCCTAATCGCTTGTGGAAAATATGTATACAGAAAAGAATCGGTTCTGGCCCTGATTTCTCTTATCTTATTTTCGCGGTCATTCCGAGATATGAATGTTGCTGGTAGCAATACTTGTTTGCTGTCATTCCGAAATATGTCAGTCATGAATTTTCCAATTAGCTTCTGTCGATAGCAACGCCTTCGGTATTGCAGGTCTTCACAACCTAACTCCTTCAACATCGCACTTACGCTTTCCCTCCAACTAAATAAACCTGCCACAAATCGGGCGACTCTTCTTTGCACCTTCTCTAATGCCTCCATTTCGCATAAAAATATATATTACGATTTTGATTGATAAATAAATAGATAATTTTGTAGACTTTGATTTATAATCTTTATCAGTTTATTTCCTTTTCTTTGCTATGTCCAAAAATCCTCTCATACCAACATTTTACCGTGTCTGGAGTACTTTTTGCATTGAGTTCGCTCCGAAAGATTAGCAGGTTCTGTACTACTCAAGATCTATCAATTTCTTTCTCCGCAACTATTATTTTCAAGCTTTTCTGCTTCACTTATCCTGATTTTCTCTCCACCTCTACCAACAATTCTCTTAACTTGAGACAATACAAGCTCCTAACTTCTACTTTTTTCAGAGATCATGTATACTTTCAAGCATCTCTGAGCAAACAATATTTATTAATCTTACTATTCTTTTTTATAAGTTCTTTTAACTAATAATTTGCCAATATTATTGCCTTTATGAGTAAGAATATATAATTTTACTTGTTTTTAAAGATCTGCTATGTTACACCCCATACACAACAACAATATTCTAAGTGCGGACGCACTAGTGACTTGTATGCAATCGATTTAACTTCCGGAGTGCATTGTTTTAAATTACGACCTAGAAATCGGTCTGTCTTTCTGGAATCCGAGAGGGCAGCGACCTAGTTGGCTCAGGAGCTGCGATCTAAACTGAGCGCTAGCAGTCGCGAACTATTGCGCGCGAGAATACTACAAACCAGCGCACCGGGCAGTAATTCATCGGAATCTCGCCGACACGTGGTGGGTGTCGGTGTTTCGGGTGGTCAGTGTGTGTGTGTGTGCGGTCTTTGTGTGCGCGTGAAGCGGCTGTGGGGCCCGGCGCTCGTTACCGGACAGACCGCGTGGAATCGGGGATAATGCGTCCATTACGACTGCAAAAACACTGCGCGCCGTAAAACAGGACAGGACGAGGCAGGCAGACGGAACACGCGCAGTAACGACGAGACGGCTCCAGCGAGCCAGCCTCACAGCGGGTAACTAACTACACGGAACTATTATCACATAATACTCATAAACTGTATCTCGTTTCCAGTTTACAAATCAATACAGTCGTAACAAATCAGGCAGAAGTATAGAACCAATTAGTTAAAAATAAATTAGGAATCCCAAAAATGTTTGCTGTACCACGTCATATCACTTTTATTCGTGGTCCAGGCACAGTTGAGCACGATAAATATGGAACTACTTCCATCCGCATTAAGTAATAACTTCGCTAATATGGCGGCTATGATTGCAGTTTAAATTGTTTGTGAAACTGATTTAAGAGTGAATTATGCTGTAACAAAATGAGTCATTTGCGATTCTGGTCAACGTAACCACAATCTCCACTAATATTTCCGTTAGAAAATGATATCTTCACTTACCCCCATATGAATAAATTACACATATCACCTATGGTGGTAGTAGAAATTTATTCTGTAAAAGCTTGTAAGGAAAAACGAATAACAATAATTTTTAATGATATTTTTCGTGATATAGTTAGATTCTCGGAGTATTTGGCAAGGATTTTTTTTTTTTTTTTTAGTTAGTTAAATGCATTTATTATACATTATAAATGACGGAAAGTATAATTTCGAAAACTGATAACTGTTATTTATTTGATTGATATATGTCGCGGTTACATACGTTTCGTGTAAATTTTCTCTGAGTTTTTATTAAATTTAATTGTTTCTCATCTTCTGTGAAAAAATTCTTTGGTTATGTTTTAACCTAGTTCTCATAACCAATACAGATTATATAACGTAAATATCAAGTACCCTTCTCCTTACTCCAATTTCTGCATCTAGGTGTAGTAAATAAACAAAAATCAACATGTAAATTTAAACGAACGTACCACTGCAACATTATAGACTTTAACGTACGACTGCCTGGCGTTAAAATTTTTTAACCCTACTCTTCGTATTTTTGTGAATTTAATTCTGGAACAAACAATTGCCTTTCAGTTAAAATCGCTGTTACTGCCCGTAAAGGTGCTTTATGTAAGAACGGAGACTTTCCCCGCGTATGCTTGAAATGAAGTCTTCACGGGTGTACTGCCGGATAGTGTTTTGAAAACACGATATTTCGACGACTAGCTCCGTCGTCTTCATCAGGTGTCGAGACGTCTGCACAGGTCGGCTGACCGTCGGATACTGACAGTAGTATGGGGAGTAAAGAATGGTTCATCTACACCTACATATATACTTTACAATTCGCAAAATCGGGGTGGCAGAGGGTGCTCAGCACAAAAGCTAATCTCTTTGTTGTGCTTTCCAATCCCGAATGGTACGAGGGAAAAAAGAATTCATGTAAGAATTAGTGTGGCATCCTATTTCTGTAATATTTTGTTTCCTGTCATTCCGGCTCAAATAGGTTGGTGGACGAAGTATTTCAGTACACTCGTAAGTGAAAGTGGGAGTACGCATGTTTATCAATAAGTTTAAACGAAACGTGCGTCGTCTATCTACCAGAAACTCCCAGCCCAGTCTACTAATCAGATCTGTGACGCTTTCATATGGACTGTAGCAAGCGGTCACGAATCGAATGGTTATGTGAAAGATCAATTTTAGCACCGAGTAACGAAACTGTTGGACAACTAAATGAAAACATTATGTCGCAAGTACAGGCCGAAATAATAGAGTACCTACGTATCGCTGGACAGTGTTGCGGATATTGCGCGAGTTACCACATACCCTACAGAGTTCCTTAACTCCCTGGGGTGCCTTCTCACAGAAGGTTCAGGTTCCCGTGGTACTGCTGCGCAACCTGCATGCACCGCGACTGTGCTACGGCGCACGGCTACAAACATCACAACTGGGGCGCAACACGATAAGAGTTGTGCTCATGCCTGGGATGGCAAAAGGTGACGTACTGAGTCCCGATGATAGACCTACCATTCCACGTTAAAAGGCTGCAGTTTCCGTTAAATTCTGCGTTTGTAATGAATGTAAATAAACCCCAGGGACAGACGCTGGTAGTGGCAGGGGTACACCTAGAAAAGGCGTGTTTCCCATATGTAGCTACCTCACGAGTATCCAACCCCCAAACGCTGTATATTCTAGCAATGGACGGAAAAACTAGAAACATTGTCTACCGAACGGTTTTGACATAAGATGACCCCGCAAATTGAGATAATCTTAAAACATAAACAAAAAACTTCCAGAGGTGGTAGGGAGTTTCCCATCATTTTTACGACCCTGCCCCATCAGCAACTTTGTTGTCGTCTTGAGAGAGGTTCAGTGGTAGAGTGGTAGGTTGATGGCTGCTCGGCCATATAATCGCGACTGCTTGTCTCTTAAGACATCTCTCACGCAACTATACCCAGTTGCAGCAATAAAATTCTGAGTACACGCGTACGAAATCGCGGGTACCAACTAGTATTTTTCTAAGCTGAAGATGTTAAAATCTCGCCCTTTTGTATTTTTCGATCCCGCGTTACTGTGCGTCTATTTGACGCATCATATTCAATAACCTCCAACAAAAAACTTCTGCTAGCAACGAAACACGCACTAGTGTGGAACTCACTAAGCCGCAGCTCAAGTGCATTTGTTTCTACACTACAGGGCGCGTAAGTTTAACCGCAGCGTGTTTGGTTTGTTAGAACTTTAAATGTCCGGGGCTGCCAGAGCTTTCCGTATTTAATTTAAAATGAGACGCTACGGAAACCAAAGGTGATGGGAGTATGGTGGCGGTCCATTTCCCGCAGTTGGTTCGCTATTGGATTGCAACGCGTCAAGAGACCTGACGACAGCGCGCGAGATTGATTGGTGAGCGGGCAGCAATCTCCTGCGCGGGCGAGCTGCTAGATGAGTGTGTAAATAAGAAGGGAGCGCGGTAATTATTCGTTGGGTCTGGGCGTCGTTTTTGTGGGAGGGTCATTATTTCGGGGCGAGCAGACAGTAGTGTTATTAATTCTGTTCTGCTCTGTGTTTGATTAAGAGAGCAGCCGTCTCGAGCGCTGATGGTCTCACAGATAAGCCCAACAAATTAGGAACTATTACCTTCTGAAGTGGCTCGGCGCTATCCAATAACCGCCACTAATTAAAAAGTAGCGTCCAGTTATTACCCGCGGCGGCCGACAAGTGGTTCAAGTGCCAACACTCTATCCCCCCCCCCCCCCCCCACCACCGCGCTGTCCTCAGTCACAGCTACTCCACTCAATCCTCTTAGACTCTACGTTACTTTGTTTCCAAACTAAATGAATCGTCGTTGTGTTCAGTGCAGATATTCGTTGCCTCTACTCCATGATTCTCTGCTGTCTAACCTTGCGCAAAATATATCGATGAATCTACAAATCGATATTTTTTCATAAGATAATCGATATCTATCGTTATATTTTTGCTGTCGATATTTCAAAAATCGATAATTTATTTTGTGTATCAATTAGATATCTTATGTACCAACGGAATTCAGTGTCCAATTTAATACGTTACATATATATTGGATAAGTATACATACACATTCCATCTTCTGAAAGCGTCTTAAAAATTGAATTCGTCGCCAGCTTTTCATGAACGAGAATCATGACACACGAAACAATTATAAAGCGAGTGAGACAAGATTGTAGTCCATCTGCATTAATATTCAGCTCGTATCTAAAAGAATCAATAAAGAAAGCGAAATAAAGATTTGAATGTGGCGTAAGTGTTCAAAGGAGGAAAATCAGTAGACTACGCTACGATTTGCTGATGACATTTTCTTGTTAAAAGAAAACTTTGGGAATATTGAGAAGTTACTGAATGGCATGAACAAAATACTGATAGAAGATTTTGGAATGAATATAAATCAAAGTAAAACAAAAGTGATGAAATGAAGCAGAAATGGTACCAATACTAGTGGATTAAATATAAAAATAAGGTCGGATGCAATAGCAGAAGTTAGTGAATTTTGCTAGTAGGGAAGTAAAATTAAAACCGATGGTCGAAGCAGGAATGATATTAAAAGCAGAATAGTACTAGCAAAAATAGCCTTCATCGAAAAATAAATCTTTTAGTTTCAAATATTGATCTAGGACTAAAAAAGAAGTTTTTAAAACTCCATGTGTGGAGCACAGAACTTTATGGCAGCGAAACATGGACTTTAGGAATACCAGAAAAAAGGAATATTGAAGCATTTGAAATGTGGTGCTACAGAAGAATGCTGAAAATTAGGTGACGGAAACGAAAGAAGTTTGTGGAAGAGTCTTATAGAAAGAAGAGACAGGCTGGTAGGTCATATTTTGAGACATGCTGGATTGGTTAATTTGTTAGTGGAGGGAACAGTCGAAGGTAAGAACTGTAGAGGAAGACAGTGATTAGAAAATATGAAGCAGATAATTGAGGACGTGGGTTGTAAGGGGTATGTAGAAATGAAGAGGTTAGCACAGGATAGGAAGGGATGGAGGATTGGATCAAAACAGTTGAGAGCTGATGACAAAATAATAATAATAATAATAATAATATTGTTGGGGAAATGTGTTTCATAGTAATAAAGCAAATCGGAAACAACTATGTCCCTTTCTTTTTTTTTATGGCAACGTGCGAGGTTAGCTAAAATTGTTTCATTTATTTTTTCCTGTTAAAATGAAGACATGAGCGGCTGCCGAACTCGTCCACTGTCGACTTTTTCAGTTTATTCTCTACGAACTCGAATATCGACGACGTCTCCAAAAGGTAGAGACGCTTACAGCTCGCATAGTTTCACCAGCCGAGGTGGCTGAACCTGTGGACGCGGATTCGAATCCTCGTCGGCGCATCCAGATTTTGGTTTTCCATCCTTCCCTGGAATGACTCCAGTTGCTTGGCTTCCATTTCTTCTTCCGCAGTCGTTGCCACCTCAAGCCAGATTGGCATCGACGAGACATGAAACCACTGAGTATCCAGCCAGCGTTACAAGCAAAGTCTTTATGTTGCAGTTACTCTGACATGTATCTCTACTCTCCTGTTAGAAGTGCTCTTAATTGAGAGCAGGTTACATTTTCTTTTCTTTTTATTTTTACTTATGGCTTTACGCCTAGTCGACGTCGAGGTAATTAGAGGCGCGATGGGACTGAGTACGAGGAACAGGAAGGAATTCGGCCATGGCCCCTTTGAAGGAAACATCCCGGCATTCGCCTGGAGTGATTTGGGGGAAACCATGGAAAACCCAAATATGGATGCCCAGATTGGAACCGGCGTCCTCCCGAATGCGAGGCCAGAGCGTTAACCACTCAACCACCACGCGTGGTTCATTTTCTTCTTCGTCTTTTTGGTTTTGGCCTGTATGGACCACGTGGTTCTTAACTGTGGTGACCTTTGCGTTTGCTACATGTTGTTAGAGTTAAGAAAAAGCTTCAAAGTGGTCACCCGGAGGATACATGTTGTTCACTATCAAAGTTGAATAACAAGTGAGAATGGCGGTAGAGATTGCACGCCGAAACGTCGTGTTTGATCGACAAATTAACTAGTCTTGTTACCCGAGAAAATTTTATTCACTTACAACGCCGAGAAAACCTCCAGTCTTGTATACTATCAAGCTTGTAGACCTTCATCACTGATTGACTCGCTGACCCAATTTTTTTTTTTTTTTTATTATTATTTTTTTTTTTTTTTTTTTTTTTTTTTTTTTTTTTTTATTGGCATTCGGTTTGAGACCATACAGCCATTCTATATTTTTACTAAGCTTCTTACATCCATTTGCGTAACTTATCTATTTACACATTTCCTTATCTGTATTAGGTTAACATATTACAATCTTGTAGAATGAATAATAAATAATGGTCACTAAATTAGAACATAGTGAGAATATAATGTAAGTGATGCTATTTTCAAGTGCCATCTTGAGGACCGTAATCTACAAAGCGTTGCTAGGCAATACATCAACCAGACTTAGTAATCATCATTTCTGTTTTAATGTGTAGATCAATTATTATCTATGGATTAGTCTTAATCGCCGTTTTTCTTTGACAAGTCAATTGTAGTGGGTTGATCTATCTAGTGTCGGCCTCAATCGGTAGATTGGTGAGGATACTGTTAATTTTGCTATGCTAATTGTTGTGCTTGCGCGGAAATGGGGTTGTGCTGTGGTTTGGGCTTTAGGTTTGAAGTATAGTCATTTCCTGTTTTAACTTCCAAGGTTGGTTAGAATTCTATCCCTCCATCCTTTAAGTATCTGGCGAGGATGCTAAGTATTACTTTGTTGTTGCTGGAAAGTAGGAGGGTTACGTTTGTCGGAAGGGGGAAGCCGTTCTTGGCAAGATATTTCATCATTTGGTCCTGGAGTTGTTGGTATTTATTGCATGAAAACATTATGTGATTGATGTCTCCTATTGCTTGGTCTGAGCAGTCGCAGTATGGGGAATCTCTCAACCCTATTCGGTGTAGGTGGCTGGGGAAGTTACCGTGGTTAAATCGGGCTCTCGATATCGTAGTGATTAATCGTCTGCCACTGTTCCAGTTGTAAAACCAACGTTTTGGAGATATGCTCGGTTGAATGGTTGCGTAATATGAGGCTTTGATTTTTGAGGAGATCGTCCATTCCTCTTGCCATTTTTCCTTGGCTCTTACTTTGTATTATGTGTTATATCCGAGATCGGGAGTTGCATGTTGATTGCCTCTCCCTCATGGATAGCTTGTTTTGCCAGGCTGGATTCCAGTGCGTTACAGTTGCAGGTGACAGGCATTTCACTCCAATTTGTGCGGAGCCGGAAGGACTCCTCCCAGCTTGATTCCGTTACGTATTAACACACGTCTAGTAAATTTTATTACACCGGCTAGTCATTTCTGTTCTTACGGCTGTATGCGACGTCCACGCTCAGGTGATGAGAGGAGGCACAGCTTCGAGAGCGGAAGCGCTGGCCATCTCAAAAGTCCTGCAACGCGGATTACGGTCGCCCAGAAAGACCATCCTAATACTAACGGACTCCAAAGCATCCGTGAAAAACGTCTTAGCTTTCAAAAATAACAATCGAATTGATTTTTTGATAATGAAGATAAAAGAAGCAAAGAAGTTATATTTATATGGATAAAAGCACACGTGGGCCTGCCAGGATACGAAGAGGCAGACCACCTAGTAAAGAATGCTATGAGTAGTGGTGAGGAAGAGAAAAACATATTACAAACTTCTTTAAGAAAGACTGCAGGGAAGAGTGGGGTAGAGAATGGTGGGAGACATCACAACTGAGAAGTCACCACTACGCTTGCATCCACCCCCAGATACCAACATCCTAGAGGCATCAAAAAGGCGCTCCACCAGGAGGACTAATCACTACAACAGCTAGGTCAAAGTTCAACCACGGCTTCATTCCCTCGCATCCGCACAAAATTAAAGCCATTGGATGTGCACTGTGTGATTGTGAAGAAAATGTAGAATGCGACCTTAACGACATGTTCTTCAGTTGCAAGATATACTTGAACAACATCACAAACTTCATGAAAACACTTTCACAAGAGGGCATCCAGTCACTAATCAACATGAAACATTTACTGGCCGCTGAAAATGTTGTTATTCAATGCTTAATCCATTTGTCAGACTAATAACCTAAAAGTTTAGCAGAGTACAATTTTTCTTGCTGTGGCTGTATGGCCGAAAGGTCAAATGCCAATAACTAAATAAAGAAAAGGCTTCAACCATGGCCTTTTGAAGAAACCATCCTGGCACTCACCTGGAAAGATCTGGGGAGACAGAAGTCCGGAAGGGGATTCGAACCCGCGTCCTCGGAGCGCAACGCTCGACTCGGGAGCGAACCAACGCGACATCTGACGATCGATATCACGCCTCGCTCGTTTAATCGTTCCTGACTATTTGAATGTTTTTGTAGGGTCCACGTTCCTGACTCTTGTTTACAGGGTCTACGTCGTTTGTAGAAGGAATTCAGGGTTTAGACTACCTGTGAATGATGCTGAAGGGTTCAACTTCGGGTGGCTACGGTCGGGTAGCAGACCTTGATGTTGCAGTAGTATGTGATTGAAGAGCACTGGTGCCAGAACAGATGCGTGAGGAAGCAGCGGCCGCCGTACTGTTTCTCACACGAGCATATTGTGTGCTTAAGCTTAACAACACAATTAGAAACGAGCGGAACAAAAAATATTGAACACATTTTTAGGATATCATGAAGGAAATAAGAAACCTGAAAGGTCATAAACGGCCTGGTGTAGATAATATTACTACAGTTGTCTTAAAGGTAGCAGGACGTGCCATTGTACCTTATCTTGAAATATTATTTAAATTCTGTATGGATACTTCTGTAAACCAGAGGGCTGGAAAAGTGCGATAGTAGTGACAGTACATAAACGAGGGGTGAGAAATAGAGTCGAAAATTGTAGGCCAATCAGTTTGACATCAGTGGTAGATAAATTAATGGAGACATTGATATGCAACCACATCAGAAACATATGTGACGAGCATAAGTGGTTTTCATGTAGGAAACATGGGTTCAGGCAAGAATATTCGTGCTAATCTAAGTTGGTTGGATATATGCACGATATTTCGGATGAAATGGACAAGGGAGGCCAAATTGATAGTGTAGCACTAGAGCTTTCAAAGGCTTTTCAAAGAGTGAGCCATAAAATGGTACTAAATAACGTAAAAACTATTGGAGCGGATGAAAAAGTGATTTCTACATATACATATATACTCTGCAATTCACAAAATTGTGGGTGGCAGAGGGTGCTCAGTACCAAACCTAATCTCTTTGTTGTGCATTCCAATCCCTAATGTTACGAGGAAAAAAAGAATTCATATAAGAATCAGTCCGGCACCTTATTTCTCTAATTTTATCTTTTCTGTCATTCCGACTCAAATAGGTTGGTGGACAAAGTATTTCACTACACTCGTGAGCGAAAGTGGGAGTACACATGTTTACCAATAAGTTTAAACGAACCGTGCGTCTTCTATCTACCAGAGTCTCCGATCCTAGTCTACTAATCAGTTATGTGACGCTTTCATAAGGACTGTAGCAAGCGGTTACGAATCGAGCGGCTCTTCTCTGTTGTTTCTCTATACTTTCGATCAACCCCTTACGAAACGGATCCCAAATGGGACAACAATAGTCAAAATGTGGACGCACAAGAGATTTGTACGCTATCTCCTTTGTTTATTCATTGCAATTTTTCAAGATTCTACCTATGAATCGCAGCCTATAATTAGCTCTACCTACTAACGAATTAATGTGTAAGTCCCATTTCATGTTCCTTTGTACTGTTACTCCCAAATATTTCATAGAATCAACCATATCAATGACTGAATTGTTTAACTCGTATTTCTGAACAATTGAATTCTTTTTGTTAGTTATGCTCATTGTCTTGCACTACTTACAATTTAGCGTAAGCGTGATTTGCTCAGTGGAAGAATAAAAATTAGTAGAAAACAAAAAGTTACGGTAGGAAATGAAGTATCAAAAGAAGAGGAAGTAAAATTGCGAGTGCCACAGGGTAGTGTATTAGGACCATGGTTATTCATTATTCTAATGAATAATTGTGATGATTCTTTATTATCTGAAATTGCATTGTTTTTAGACGACATAAGCTATAAAAGGATTAAAACGGTAGAGGACTGTAAACAGGTGCAGGGTGATCTGGACAGGATATCTAGTTGGGTTGGTAGACATGGGATGAAGATAAGTGCAAAGAAGAGTCAGCTTATTAGACACAGATACAAAAAAAAGCAGTAGATGTTGATAATGCTTATAAGATGGAGAAAGAATTGCTTGTTGAAGACTTCAGATGTAGATATCTTGGCATTACATTTCATACCAAGCTTAACTGTGCAGGACACAATGTGCGAACGGTATGAAAAGGTTTAAAATTTCTGCACTTGTTGGAGAGAGTGATGAGGGGATGTACTAGAGAAGTAAAGGAATTTGGTTACAAAACTTTGGTTAGACCGTGTTGGGTACATTTTATTTTGTATATAAGGGAAAAGGTAAACAATCTATCAAAAATTGTGAAAAATTTTGAATCTAAATGTTGTTTATAGCAGCGTTAGGTGTGTGTCGTTGGACTATGTCCTGTTAGTGGTCGCCATAGCGCACGCGCCGCTGTGGTGCACGGAATTCGTGGCAGGTAGGGCCGCGCAGGGCAGGGCCGGGCCCTACCTGCGGCCCTGCGGGGGGCCCTCCACTACCTCATCAGGCGTAATAAACTGGCGGTAGCCCCCGGACGCGTTTTTCCCCCTTTTTCCACCAATCTTGTGTCACTGGGACCGCAGTCCGCGGGGGGCCGACCCCCGTAAAATGTCTGAGCGAGGGGGCAGGCATTTCGAGTCGTTAATCTGAGATTCCAACACTTCGGCGGCCTCACGTCTGCATCAGTAGCGCCTCGACGGGGGGGGGGGGGAGAGGGGGGGCTACTTCACCGGCTCGGCGGCGCAGATAAATTCGACTGGCGACAGTCGCTCCGTGCGTTAACCTTCACCGCCAAACAGACTCGTGGTGTAGTAGGCTTGGGCAAAATATATCGACATATTTCATAAAGTAATCGATATCCATCATCAATATATTTCCTCTCAATATATCAATAATCGAAATTGTATTTGGAGTATAATTTTTCAGTACCAATTCGATATTTTTGCACGAACACAGTCCCCAGTTACATGTGTTGTTTGAACGAGTCTTAAAAAAATAAATTCGTCGTATTTTAACAATTTTTCATCAACGGTTAACGATTTTCAAAGGAGGTTAAATTTTTACAGGTTTACGTTAACGTCAATGTCATTTTTTTGTTAACATATTTGAATGTTATCGGTTAGATTATTTTTAACCAAGTTAAACAATACTGTACTGATTAAGCATTGAAGCTGAGGGTTAACGTAAATTTACAGCTTCTGTTTTCAGTTGGTTTCAATATTGATGAATGCGTTGGCGCAGTGCCTGATGTGCCAAGCCTCTTCTGTGTCGTCTGGAAGAGTGTCTTCTGCAGTTAACTAGGCGGCACCAGACAACAGGGGTAGACTGACGGGGGGACACGTAACACAGAGAGTTCTACATAAGACGAATAATGGTTTGATTGATTGTAAAAATACAAAAAAAAATAAAAGTTTCAATAATTTCCACATATGTCCTTAATTTTCGAAATTTTCTTAAATATTTTGATATATTTTATAAATATTTTTAAAAAATTACTGGCTTTAAGAAAAAATTCGATATATTGATATTCTTCTCTGGATACACTTTCTTAATATCAAGACGATATTCATCGATATGTTTTTCATTTGCCCATATCAACATGATGCTGCTTTTCTATAGTGAAACTAAAACGTGCAACTTCCAAGGCGATCTGGGAAAACCATGGAAAACCCAGATCAGGATGGCCGGAGTGATTTATCGAGAGCTACTCCTGTTGGATTTTAAGTTTACTCGCCAGGTAAATCTTTTTTATTCCATTCCCTAATCGCTCCTGAAAAAAAAAAAAAAAAAATCAGTACAGAAATGAATTGGTTCTGGACCTGATTTCTCTTATCTTATTTTTGCGGTCATTCCGAGATATGAATGTTGCTGGTAGCAATATTTGTTTGCTGTCATTCTGAAATATGTCAGTAATGAATTTTTCATTAGCTTCCGTCGAGAGCAACGCCTTCGGTGCTCCAGGTCTTCCAAACCTAACTCCTTCAACATCGCACTCACGCTTTCCCAACAACTCGTATGTACCTGTCACGAATCGGGCGGCTCTTCTTTAGAACTTCTCTAATGCCTCCATTAACCCCTTTTGATGGAGACCCCATACAGAGCAACAATATTCAAAGTGAGGACGCACTAGTGACTTGTATGCAATTTAACTTAAATTACGACCTTAAAATCGGAGCGTAAGATTTGCTTTTTCAATTACCGTCTCGATATGCTCATTCCAGGAGAAATTATTACCAATTGTATTTATATTTAGCGGAATCTACCGTTCTAAGGACAGTACCATTAACTGTATATTCAGAGCTAAGTGGTGTAACCTTTTTACCTACACGCATGACTTTAGCGTTTAACTCCAACAGCCAGTCTTTACAAAGTATGTGATAACGTTAGGTAGGGCAAGATGTTCAAAACTGTAAGAAGTCGGGTCTAAAATAACGAGATAGAATAATATTTTATAATCTTTATAAGAATGAAGCAGCTACTATAAAAGTAGAGAATCTTGAGAGACAAGCATCAGTTAAAAAGGACGTGAGACAAGTTTGTAGTGTATCCTCATTAATATCCATACTGTATGTATCCTAAGGAATAAAGGAAGTGAAAGAAAGATTTTAACGTGGCATAAGTGTCAAGGACAAAAATTAACTAGTAGCAATTACAATTACGATTTGTTGATGACAGAATAGGCTGAGGATATTGAGAAGTTACTGAATGGCCTGAAAAAATACTGCAGGAAAATTTTGGACTAAATATAAACCAAAGCAAGACAGAAGTGATGAAATGTAGCAGACATTATACCAATCACATTAGAATAAATATATATATGTATATAAGGTCGAAAGCGATAGAAGCAGTTAGTGAATTCTGTTCTTAGAAAGTAAAATTACAACCGGTGGTCGAAGCAGGAATGATGTTAAAAGCTGAATAGCACTAACAAAAAGAGCCTTGATGAAAAAGAGAAATCTTTTAGTTTCAAATATTGATCTAGGAATTAGAAAGAACTTTTTAAAACTTAAAGCGCTTTGTGGTAGCGAAGCATGGACTTTATGAATATCAGAAAGAAGGAAAATTGAAGCATGTGAAATGTGGTGGTACAAGAGAATGCTGAAAATTAAGTGGCCAGACAAAGAACGAAACGAAGGAGTTTTGGAAATGATGGGTGAGGAAAGAAGTTTGTGGAAGAAGCTTACAGAAAGAAGAGACAGGCTGGTAGGTCATATTTTGAGACATGCTGGATTGGTTAACTTGTTAGTGGAGGCAACAGCCGAAGGTAAAAAATGTAGGGGAAGACAGAGATTAGAATATATGACGCAGATAATTGAGTGTGTGGGTTGTAATTGATGTGTTGAGATGAAGAGTTTAGCACAGGATAGGAAGGAATTGAAGGTTGCATCAAAGCAAATGAGAGACTGATGATAGAAAAAAAGACAGTACTGTATCCAATTTAAGTAAAAACATTTAGTGATTTTTTATTTTTTTTTGATGTGATGTCTTTAGTTAGAAATAAACTTTTGGCATTCTGCCTGCGGAGGAGTTATCCCGTCTAAGGGATTCGTTGGTGTACCAAGGAACAGCTCCCGCGGTGCCGCCTGCTGGTATTAGAGATGGGCGCCGCTTGGAAGAGTCTCAGCGCCGGCGGCGTGGCTAGTTTATGTATTGGTTTTATTATATATATAATATTTAATATTAATAAGAAACATTAAATAGTGTTTCATTTATTTATTCGAAATTTTGTATGTTTTTGCACTCTTTGTAGTTATTGTGAATAATGATAATTTTATTTATGAAATTTAAGTAGCTTAGTCTAGAATCTAAATCTTTTCGCAGAAATGACTATTCCAGCCAGAAGAAATACTCTTTCCAACAACTTAAAAAATTTCCATCTTTATGTTCTGATGGATCGGACGAAGCTACATCTCTCCAACATTCTTGTTGCTCGATCGCATCATCACTGCCAGTACCATCTGGCCTGGCATAAACACGATGTTATGTATCATTGGAGGAGCTTCAAGTAGCAATAGGGTCCGCACCCTCGTTTCTTTGCTTCATAAATATATGGGGCAAGTTCTGTTCGTTCGTATTGCCTATAAATAAGTATCTACGTCTTTGAGACCCACAATGCGGTAAACAAAAGTGGCCCTTTTACGGATGATCTTCTAACAGGGAATCGTTTGTTAATGTTACCCTTAAATTTAAACATATTCAACGATTCGTCATCTGAGACAGAATTTGCTATATTAATTTTTTCAGAACGAAACAGAAGAGCTACATTATTACAACATGTCTTTTGAGACAACATTACCTAAACTGGTGAGGGAACCTTTTTTTAAAAAAATTAGTAGATCCTCTAAGAGCTGCTACTCACTTTGGTTAATCCTTAGCTCATCTTGTTCAACCATTTCAACATGTTGTCTGATGGGTCACAATTGCAAAATTTCCAGCATCTCTAAAACGCTGACTTGGTATTGAAGTTTTGATAGAAGGAATATATTTCATACTAACTGGTGCCTACGACTTCTTTCATATTTGTAAGGGAATTCTGAAGATTTTTATGTTTTTGTACGGAATCTTAAGTATTCCCAACGTATGTTACACCAAATCAGCAACCCTCCAGTGAAAGTCCGTCAAAATCGGTTCACACACTAAATAACTTGTATATAAATTGTTAATAGTTGAACAACGTGTCGTATTCTAGAACATTTTTTCAGTATATTCTAGAACATTTTAGTATATTCTACAAGATAACAAAAAAAAAAAAAAAAAAAATAAAAAAAAACACTTTGGTCGAAATAGGACCAATTTCAACCACCATATGTCCCATACCTCCCCCCCTCCCCGGTTGCCGACAAGCAACCACCATAGTGCATGATACAAGACTGATACAGGCTACCACCACAGACAAACAACAGTGGTCTACTAATAGGTAGTTGTGGCTGCAAGTCAAATATGGGGATATATATCAGGAAATCTTATATTCATATATATCTTATAAATATACATGAATATATAAGATTACCTGAAAGGGATGGTGAGCTCTCATCAACTACTCGATCCAGTCTTTCTATTTGCTCTGTTCCCGTCAAATCATTTTCTAAAACGAGTCGCTGTCATCACCTTCTACGGATTGAACGACATATCAAAGGAGTCCAAAAACTCTTTTTCTACCTCTCTGGAATGTTCCATATTAGCTAACGAAAGTGCCCGTCGCACGTTTACTCCAACATCACTAAACTTGCGAAATATTTCCAACAAAAACTAGTTCGGTTTTGAAAGTCATATAACTCAGATACAGAGGATTTTTTAATTTTAGTTTAGCTAACTGTCTTCTTAGTGCCTGATTATTCAATCAATTTAAGCAATTTTTTTTTTTTTTAAATGTACTGTCGTGTTAGGACATGTTGCTCAAGGACACGCCGCGAAGCAAGTGTCGGCGGCGGCGGCGCGCCACTGAGACACGGCGGCGTCACGCCGGCGCGGCGCCCACCTCTACACGGTATACAGAGCCCACGTTTCTTCTGGGCTGTAACAGATGAGGCCGAACAGGTAGCACCGAAACGTCTGCAGTGATTACGAGCGCCGTCGCGGTCTGATTCCACTCGCGGCGTCGTTTGTTTTATCTCTCGTCGCCGCCATTAACGATAAGCTGTCTCTTCTTTGCATTTATCTTCATCCCATGTTTACCAACCTGACTAGACATAACCAGAACAGTAGGAGTATCTGAAGTTAATATTCGTGAAGGCCAAAGTTGAGGGTGTGATATTTGAGACCAATAATTAAATATGTTTTTCACATCATTTTACCGAGAGTGGTGGGTGAGCGGTTAACGCTCTGGACTCGCATTCGGGAGGACGGCGGTTCGAATCCCCGTCCGGGCAGCCAGATTTGGGTTTTCCATGGTTTCCCCAAATCACTCCAGGCGAATACCGGGATGTTTCCTTCAAAGGGGCCATGGCCGAATTCCTTCCTGTTCCTTCTTCCCAGTCCCATCCCGCCTCTAATTACCTCGACGTCGACGAGGCGTAAAATCAGAAGAAAAAAAATATTATTTTAATTAAATCAGTGGTCAACATTTAAATTAGCAACAATGATAATGTTTAAGACAGAATACTAACTATGCTTGGCTACACTCTACTGGTGTTAACATAAAAAATGAAGCATTTAAAGGTTTGTATTTTGTTTAGCGTTTTAGAATACAAGGAAAAAAAAACTAGAAAATTAGTGACTTCACAAAACCTAGCTGCAGATGTTTAGTATTTACGTTTAGGAACCACTAGAGAGCAATATTCTTACTAATAATCTTAAAATAATTATTTTTTTGGTCATAAAAGGTTTACAAATTCATACTTAATCGTAACAGTGTATGTTTAGAGAAATTGAGGCCATTCTGTTTATGTATATTGAATAATTCTGGAAAATAATGTCTCAACTGTAGGTATATCATGTAACAACAAAACTGAAAGTTGTGTTGTATTATTTTTATGTATTTATTTGTTGATTAGTTCATACACGAGTAATGATATTCTGTGGAAAATAACAGGTACTTAGTTCATAAGAACGGAGTTGAGAACTAATATAATGTTGTCGGCTGACTAGCCAATTTAGGGAAGAATCTTCTGAACCTTAAATCTTCTATCGTTGTTCTAAACAGATTCAAATATGATGTTTTGAAAACATTTCCAAATCCTTTTCCTTACTATTTGTGTTAACGTCTGTAACTGTTCTCCGAAGCACCATGCATAAGTCACCCTCAGCGAACTATTTTTAAAAATAACACTTCTTTTATTTGCTTGCTAACTCAGATTTAGTCAATTTAAAAGACAGTGCCCCTTACTTCAGCCGTCGCAACTGCGCTTGTTAATTTCACCATTACAGGCAGTGGCAGATCCAGGGGGGGGGGGGGCTAGGTGGCTGAAGCCCCCCCCCCCCTCCCCGAAAGCACCAAGGTCTTCATGACAATGCAGATTTTCATCACGAGTTCATTACTGCGAAGGAGTGACATATAACAAAAGCTCAGTGCTCGTAATCCTGTGGAGCCAAGACAAGAATATATCCCGAGTTCATTGACATAGAACAGACACGCTTTTCAGTCTCGAAACTGAAAGCTTTCAATTGGGCGATATGACTGACTGAATAACAAGTGTCGACGGTAATAGTGTGAGAGAATTCCTCTCTTCCTAACACCCTGAGAATTACCGAAATGGAGAAATATGGTTGTATTTAAAAAATGGTGAAGAAATCCTGTGCGTTATACAGAAGAGGACAACAGTTTAGTTGTTTTTTGTGGTTTCTGGTGGTATATGGTGGAAACATCGGAGGCTGCCGAGGAGGCGGGCAGCTGTTGGGCCCGTGAGGTTGGCATTCCTGTGGCAGGTACAAAACAAACTGTCATTAGCAGAACAGTAGTGGCAGGCAGGCAGGAAGCAGACGCAAAAACACGGCCTCGCGGCTCAGCCAAACGACTGAGACACCGATCTCTAATCACCTCGACGTCAACCGAGCAAAACACACAGCAACAACGTCACTGCACAAACAATTACGCAGCTGTATTTCAGATTGAACCGCAGAGAAACAAAGAAAAATAATTACCCTCTTGGTTAAATTTCTTTGAAGCAGTATTAATCTCTGCGGTTAGTTCGAACTACACTGGTGTGCCAAGGCATTATGACTAGCTGCTTAGTAGCATGGTGGTTGACTTTTGAAGCGCAATATTGAAGCGGTTTGGCGTGGAAACGATCCGACAGGCCCTTGTTAGATTTCCGGAGTTGTCTGGTACCAGAAGTGACTCAACCCCCTTGAATTATTGGCCGGGGGTTTGTGGGTGCGGAGTTGGCGCCCGATACCGCCCCAGATGTGATCTACGCAGGGTTGAGAGTAGCGAATTTGGTGGCCAAGACAGCACCGTGAGTTGAGTAACGTGCTGCTAGAACCAATGCATCACGGACAGTTAAACAGCTGGAAGATGCCATCGCTGTAGTTGAGGACGTGAAGCATGGAGGGTAATAGTTGATTACAGCTGTCATGGTGGACTCGTGTCAGCGTGGTACCGCCCCCTGCGGCCTGCAGTGCGCGGCGTATGCGCACACGACCACCCCCGACCTGGCGCACGGTCCAGTCTCGATGCTCTCCTGCCCACTGCAGTCGTGAGTGACGAAGTCGTTGGGTCAGCGTGGGAACACGTAGGACGCCGCGGAGCCCCAAACACCTGCACCAGAGGGCTCCCTATCCTGCTTTACAGCCTCCGACCTCCACGTTCTGTGATGCGGCGTGGGTGTCCACCACATTGCCGCCTACTCGTGGTTTCACCGTCCTTCAACCACTTTCCATAGATGCTCACTACAGTAGCACGCGAACAGCCGACCAGCCTCTCAGTTTCGGAGATGCCAGTTCCCAGGTGCCACTCCATAACATTCTGCCTGTATAGTTACCTTACCGCATGACTCACCAACCACGTCACTAGTCGACGTCCAGTCTCGCAGCACGCAGTGGTCGAAATGTTTTGGCACACCAGTGTACGCGTTACCCGTCAACTCGTTCTCGCGGACGGTTAGTGTAGCTTATTACTTCGTCAGCGAGGAAAAGGAAAAAAAGTCGAGATTTAATTTAATAGCGCTCGTACGCTAAAATCAAGACAAACATTCATACTTCGACACGTAACTCACCTGTATGTTGGTACCAACTTGTAGAAACTTTCATCTTAAATTTCTCTGTATTCCAACTTCACAACGAAATTAAATATACCGTCGTTTATCCGCCTTACATCATTCAAAACCAAATAGAAATGTGCGCGGGTCCTTTTTCAGAGAACCCAGACAAAGCGGTAGTTGCTGCACGCTGTCTGGCTGTCTACGACCTGCCATATATATATATATATATATATATATATATATATATATATATATAAAATAACAACATATCCCTCACCTGAGCTTCACCTCGGGCGAGGAGCTGTCGACAGGGATGGACAAATGAAAATATCGATAAATATTGTATATTTACAAACTGTATCGATATGCATCGAGAGAACAATATCGATATATCGATATTTTACCTAAAGCTAGTAATTTTCTAAAAATGTTCCTAAAAAAACCCCAAATATTTAAGAAAATTCAGAAAATTAAAAACATATGTGGAAATGTTTCGAGCAGTATTTTCACAATAAATCAAACCAGTATTCGTCTGATGTAGACATCTTAAGAACTCTCTGCTTTATTTGTCCCTCGTCAGTCTACTGCTGTTGTCTGGCGCCTCCAAGTTAACTGCAGAAGACACTCAGAAGAGGCTCGGCATATCAGGTACTGCATCAACGAAAAAAACCAAACAAACAATTACAAACAGAAGTTGTAAATTTACATCTCTAATCTTCTCAACACAGATGCTTAGTGAATGTTTTTGAACTTGATTAAAAATAATCTAACCGTTAATATTCGAATATGCTAACAAAAATGACGACTTGTTTTTTAACCTCTTAACCGTTAATGAAAAGCTGTTAAATTACGACGAATTCACTTTTTTGAGACGCGTTCGGAAGATCAGATATGTATATATATATTTACCCAATACATATGTAAAGTATTAAATTGGATACTCAATTGCATTGACACGAAAAATTGGACTAAAAAATGAGACTCTAAATAAAATATAGATTTTTGATGTTTCGAGAATAAAAATGTCGACGGAAAATATCGATTATTTTATGAAAAATGTTTCAATACGTCGATATAATTCGCTGAAGCCTAGCTCTGTATGATAAGTTGACATGGCGACCGCGCATCCAGGAAATCAGGCGACGCGGCTTCACAGGGGTGTACATCGACACCACTCTGGGAGTTGCCTTATACTGGCATGCCTGCCACCTGAGAGGGCAGCGCTCAACAGAGTCAGGTCTGCGACTGTGGGGAGGAACAACAAGCCACCATCTGCTCATTTCCAGTCTTCAGGGGATCACCGGAACACTTCAGACATTTCAGATGAAGCGTTACACTCACTGCACTATGACGACCTTGTATCCTAACTATAGTTTTAACATGGACTTTTAAATGTAATATTTTATTATTATGAATGTATTAATACAATTATATGTAAAGTATTACTGATTATGTGCTATGGAGCACGACCGTTTTCCTACTGACGCAGCCCACGAGGCGTCGGGAACAACGAAGGTCGTCGGAAGATCCCGGCAACACGCCTGTAAACTCTACAGTAGACGACCTACCAAGAGTTGAGAGACGACCAGCTGCGCGGAGCCGGGCGCTGTTAATTCCTCCAGGCACGTAGCGGGATGGTTTCTTCAAAAGGCCATGGCCGCACCCCATTTAGTTTGTTTTCTCTTGGGTTAGTTTGGATGAAAATGTCCCCTCAAGTGCTGCATCAGCGCGCTGCCTCATCTTCACCTGGAAGCAAAGGGAAAAATAAAAGCACCCCGTCACAGTTAATTACAGGTAAAGGTAATGAATCGAGATACAGTTTCTCCGCATGACAGGCGATGAAAATTGTTATTAAGACTTTCGAAATAAGGGTAACATGTCAGTTCTCCTTCTCGTGTCGATGAAAGCGTCAAATTCAAATATAAGCAGACACCTAATGACACAAAAACACGCCTGCAATTCGTATCTGTATTGTTAAAACCATCTGATGATGAGCAATGTACGCTTGAAACTGGTAATGGTAAAATAAAATATAGCAACACCATAAACTGTGACTGGTCGCTTTATTCAATTATCAACCAAATTTGATATCACAGTCGCTGTCCACCATGGACAAAATATTACTAAATATCAGGTCGCTTTTCTCCAATGCGATGGTTTAATTAATAGCTAATTGGAGGTCAAATTAGGATACAATCATTGCGATTTCTGAACAAGACAATAGATGCACCATAGTTTCTCCCTCCCCGCACGAACATGTGGTATCTGGCTGTTCTGCCAGGTATCCCCGTGAGGTAATAGTATCTTTGGAACGGCCAACTCCAACTCGAAGCCTGTTTAGCGACTTCCATATGTTATAGGCCCTCTTTTTGCTTGATCCACTCGACATTATGTTGTACTCTATTCTCCCAAACCAATATTCCTTCATTGCTTGGTCCTTTATTAAGTGTCTTTGAAGTCCGCAGGAAGCTTGACCGGGACGTTAGTCTCGATGGCGCTGGTGTATAGCCATGTAGAGGGTGTTGGGTGTCTTCGTCACTGAAACGTTCGAACGTTCGTATGAAGCGGAACGCCAGTGATTTTGCGTTCCCTTCCTAGCACAGTCAGTGACAAGCCTCCTGTCGCTTACCGCAGGCTTTCAAATACTGTACTACCAACATAACATTCAGCGTGCCAGTGATTAAACTTTCTACTCCGCTGTGAATCTCCGAAACATTTCAAACGGGAATTACCAAAAATACTCGCTTCGTAATGAAAATAACCTCGCAACGTTGGACGTCCCCCGTTTCATGAACAGTTTCCAACATGACGATGACGGTACAGCGCGCGGTCGAAACGTCGTGTCCCGACGACGGCAGCGGAGCCTGCGCTGTTTGGAGGCGGGCGCTGTGGATGTTGTCCGTGATGGCGCGGTGTTTCTGCAACCCCGTTGTTCCGGTTCCCAGGAGCCCTGCGGGGCGTGTCGCCGGTAGATCACAGAGCCTGTCATTAGCCGCTCTGGGTCGGCTCTAATAGCCGGTAAGGCGCCGGCGGGGACACGTGGGAAAACCACCTAGCCCCCGCGCACACGGGGCGGCCGACCGGGAATTAAACCAACCGCTCGTTTTCGCCTCCTCGACGCCGCGGTCATTAGGGGCGGTGCAGAGGAACTCGGCCGTGGACCATCTCGATACTCAACACAACTGAACCCGCGTGCTTCCGAACGCGAGCCCAGAGCGTTACCACTCTCCCACCAGCCTCCGTCGCAACGGTCCTTCCTTCAAGCATGAAACACTAAGCTCGTGTACACAACATAATTTAAAATCATCATCACATCCGGCTAGAATTTAATAGGAACCAACTTGTCCAGGAATGATATCAGACCAACTAAACGAAGGACTTAGAAAATGTCCACAAAACGTTGATATATTTAATTTAATTGCAATGGAGCGCACGCTACGGTGGCAATTTCCCTACACACCCATATTCCACTTTTGCTGCACCAACCCACATTTGCCCTCTACAAATTTAAACTGCAAATTTTTCATCATTTGTCTTGGTAACATATTCCAATCCCTCACCCCTTTACCTAAAAACGAGAATCTTCCTACACCATTGTGCCTGAAATCGAGTGCAAGATTGTGGTCATGGTCATCTTTTCCCTTCCATGCATTACTTTTAACTCTTACACCAATATATTTCCATACCTCATCACCAATATACGCCTTGTACACTCCCATGACCCTCTTCACCCTCCTCCTGTCTTGTAATGAATCCCATTCCAGCTCTTTTATGATATCTGTTACTGATTGCATTCTGGGCTAATTTCCAGAAACAAATGTAGCAGTCCTTTTTTGCACCCTCTCGAACTCTTGTATTTGATACTCAAAATGTTGGTCCTATACCACACCACCTTAATCAAATTATTAGAAATTTTTATGACTCTTTTGGAATTTTTTTTTTAAAACTTTGGTAATGGTTGCAAATCTTTGAAAATCTTTGGAAATCTTAGTAAATCTTTGTAAATCTTAGGAAATCTTAGAAAAGGTATTGCTTGAAAAAGCGATCTTCAACAATGACTTTAAACCTCCTGCGAGTGCCTCGCCGAACACGATACAGGTCCACCAAAATAACCAAACCGACGGCGCCACCACGAAACACCAATACACACTTCAGACAGCCAACACACAGCGCCCATACATCCAACTACCTCGCACACGAATCATGGAACCACCTGCTTCGGACACTCCGTGCCTACTCTAGGAAATCAACTATGACCTGGACTCAATATTCTTTTTCCTCTGCATTCATCAGCCTCTCGACGGGTATGAGGCAGTCCTCCAACATACCACTTACAACCCACGTCCTCAATTATCTGCTTCATCTATGTCTTCCTCTACAGTTCTTACCGTGGCCTGTTGCCTCCACTAACAAGTTAACCAATCCAGCATGTCTCAAAATATGATCTACCAGCCTGTCTCTTGTTGTTGTTGTTGTTAGGGCTTAAGGGTGCGTCGACGACGGGGTCATTAGCACCCTGCCTGTCTCTTCATTCTGTCAAACTTCTTTCCTGGGCCATAACTTCCGAACTCGTTCATTACGTAGTTTATCAGTCTGTTTAATTTTCAGAAATTCTTTAACCACAGTCTACTGAAGGTCGACACCGCGGGTCAATTTCAGGTTTCTAGCGCCGCACCGTGCCTGGTGAACGCTCTGGCCTCGCTTTCGGAAAGACGTCGGCTCGATACCCCGTCCAGGCATCCAAATCTCAGTTTTCTATGGTTTCCCCAAATCACTCTAGGTGAGTGCAGGGATGCTTCCTTCAAAAGACCATGGCCGAATTCCTTCCCGTTCCTTGTCCCCAGTGCCATTCCGTCTCTAATGATTTACACGTCGACCAGGCGTAAAGCCAGAAGTTAAAAAAAACAAAAAAACAATCTGGCATCGCACCGCAACGTATAAACAAACTCATTGTTGTAAAAAGCACAAAGATTCATTCAGTTTATGATTAAAGCTCCATTTAGAGTGAGTAGCATAAATTCGACATCATTGTCTATTTAAAAACGTGCAAGAATTTACGTAGCTATGTTAAACTTTTGATAATGTTAGGTGCGACAAGATGCTCCAAATTTGAAATTTGAATACTTCTAGAATACCGAGATAGAAGAATATATAATCTATATAAGCATCAAGTAACTATAATAAAAGTATAGAGACACGCATCAGTTAAAAAGGGCGTGAGACAACGTTGTAGTCTATCCCCGTTAATATGCATGAAGAGGTAGCAATAAAGGAAGTGAAAGAAAGATTTGAATGTGGCAAAGTGTTCAAGGGTGAAAAAATCAGTATGCTACGATTTGCTGATGACATTGTCCTGTTAGCAGAACGATCTGAGAATACTGACAAGTCACTGAATGTCACGAACAAAATAGTGAAGGAAGAGTTTGGTCTAAACATAAACCAAAATAGGACAAAAGTGATGAAATGTATCAGAAATGATACCAATCACAGTATTGGATGCGATAAGAGAAGTAAGTGAATTCTGGTACTTAAGAAGTAAAATTGAAACTGATGGTGCAAGCAAGAATAATGTTTAATGAAGAATAGCTTTAGCAAAAAGATTTTAGTTTCAAATATTGATTTAGGACTCAAAAAGACCTTTATGTCGAAAAGGTCTATGATAGCATTGCAATATCAAAAATGTGGGATTGCCTAGAACCAAGAAAGGTACCAGGATCCTTAATCAACAAGATTAATATGCTGTATGAATACACAAAAGCCTGTGTGCAAACAGGCAACGGAGAGAGCAAGAGGTCTGAGGCAAGAAGAGGGGCAGTGCTCTGTCACCCCTACTCTTCATTGCTGTGACGGACGACAGCTTGAAGAAATTCAAAGAAGTGTGTGGGAAAGAATGAAAAGCTCTAGTCGTTGCTGATGATGTAATGCTTTGCGGTGGAAGTGCAGAAGAGGTGCAAGAGAAACTGGAGACTTGGAACGAAGTGTTTGAGGAGTATGGACTGAAAATCAGCCGGAGTAAGACGGTGGCCATGGCAACAGGCACGGGGACTTCCAATGTGAATATTAACCTAAACAAACAACAACTACAAAATGTTGACCAATATAATTATCTTGGTAGTACTCTCAGTAAAGACAACACCAGTAAATATGAGATTACAAACAGAAACAATAATGCTGCAATCTCTTATAACCAGGTGAAAACTCTGTTGTGGGACAACAAAGTGCCCAGAAAGTGCAAACATACACTATTCAAAACCTATTACATCCCCATACTGACTTATGCTCTGGAAACATGTACCGTGTACAGAAGAGACAATACTGGACTTCAAGCCTCTGGAATGAAGTTTGTGCGTACCATGCTTCAGAGAACACGAAAGGACAAAGTGAGGAATGAAATCAACCGTGCAGAGGCCGGTATAAACATCAGTGTGGCAAAATCCATGCAGCGTTCTCGCCTGAGGTGGTATGGACAAAGGATGCAGGAAGAAAGAAGAGCAAAGGCCTACTTCAATATGAACAGCCAAGGGAAAAGACGAGTGGGAAGGCCCAAACAGAAAAGGACGGACCAAATCAAGAAGGATGTAGAAGACTTAGGGCTTGACTGGAAGAGACTGTTCATGAACAGCATCTATTCATGTACAGGAAGAAATGGAGAGAGCTATGATCAGCACCAGGGAGACTGCAGCCGGAGAGAGATGATGATGATGAAAGAACGTTTCAAAACTCTATGTGTGGAGCACAGCACTTCATGGCAGCGAAGCATGGACCTTAGGGATATCAGAAAGAAGGAAAATTGAAGCATTTGAAAAGTGTTGCTATAGATGCCTGCTGAAAATTAAGTGGACGGATAAAGTACGAAATGAACGAGTTTTGGAAGTGATGAGCGAGGAAAGAACTTAGTGGAAGAGTGTTACAGAAGGAAGAGACAGACTGGTAGGTCATATTTTGAGACATGCTGGCTTCGTTAACTTGTTAGTGTAGGGAACAGTCGAAGGAAAGAATTGCAGAGGAAGACAGAGGTCAGAATACGACCACGCTGTCGTCTACGAATTTTAATTCTAAATTCTTTCTGCGTTTTTGAAAAATTATTATCACTTCCTTTAGTAATTTATTCAACTCTTTTACACCTGAAATCGAGTGCCAGCTTGTGATAATATTCAGTTCTTCTTTTCCATGTACCTCTGGTTATCTTCTACCAATATCTTTCCAAGCCCACGTCTCATACGCTCCGAGTACTTTCTCCTATCATCCAGTGACTCGCAACCTCGTACCTTTATCATATCAGTTACTGATTGCGTCCTGTGATATATTCCAGAGACAAATCTAGCAGCCATCCATTACATGTCCTGTGTTTGATACCTAAAATGTGGATCCCATACTACTCTACCATATGCAAGCAATGGTCCGACACAAGTCTTAAAACAACTTCTCTGCTACATCACGCTCTCAAATAAATGGAGGATTCTGAACGTTTTCGTATCACGTGCCAATCGTGTTCTACCCAGCTGACTTTATTTATGTCAAGCAAAATCTTATCTACCCTACAGTCGCAAACAACCTTTATTTTTCTTGTCTGTATGGCTAATAAGCTGAATCTTCTTTGCTTTAATCTTCCAACCAAGTTGACGCATCCAGCTAGACATATCCACCCTGCAGCTGTTTACAGTCCGCTACCGCTTTCATGTTATTATATAGAATTATGTCATCTGCAAACAATCCAACTTCTGACAACAATCCAACTTCTGACAGTAAACCATCAACACAATCATTAATTAGAACAAGGAGTAGCAATGGTCCCAATACGCTACCCTGTGCGACCCCCTTGTTTACTCCTACTTTGATAATGAATTTCCTACCTTTCAAGAATTTATCTACCCAGCAAGTAATTTTTTTTAACCATTCCAATGATTTTTACAAAATTCATCACCATTTCATACCTCACTCTGTCTGATACCTTAGAAAGATCCGGTACTACATTATCAATTTCGAGTGTGGATGCTTGAAACGCTTTTATTTTGTCAGTTTGTTGTCTATATGAATATGAATATTTTCTACTTTCATTTAAAGTCATTTTCTTATGATTTCAGTTAAATTAGAACAAGTATGAATCGTTGTTTGACGGATTGTCAGCACTCTAGTAAGCACGGGTGGCGTCTTTATTGTTCGCTAGGGGGCAAGCTCGGTTCGATCATTGCACTTTAATCTTTGGAAAGGAAGTCTGATGTAAGGTATTTGTATGCTCACGTGAACTGTTTCCAGAAAATAAATCTCAAGTTGAAACTTTGTCTCGACGCTGCGATTGTTTGAGAAGGCAGTGTCATTTTAAAAGTTGCAAGGTTTAAGTTCCGTTTTTTTCTTTTTTTTTCTGTTGTCATTCTTTCGACTGGTTTGATGCAATCCTCCATCCCTTCCTATCCTGTGCTAACCTCTTCATCTCTACATACACCTTACAACCCACGTCCTCAATTATCTGCTTCATATACTCTAATCTCTGTCTTCCTCTACAGTTCTTACCTTCGACTGTTCCCTCCACTAACAAATTAACCAATCCAGCATGTCTCAAAATATGACCTACCAGCCTGTCTCTTCTTTCTGTAAGCTTCTTCCATAAACTTCTTTTCTCACCCATCATTTCCAAAACTCGTTCATTTCTTACTTTGTCTGTCCACCTAATTTTCAGCATTTTTCTGTAGTATCACATTTCAAATGCTTCAATTTCCTTTCTTTCCGGTATTCCTACCGTCCATGTTTCGCTACCATAAAGTGCTGTGCTCCACACAAAGAGTTTTAAAAAGTTCTTTCTAATTCCTAGATCAATATTTGAAACTAAAAGGTTTCTCTTTTTACATGAAGGCTCTTTTTGCTAGTGCTATTCTGCTTTCAACATCATTCCTTCTTCGGCCATCGATTGTAATTTTTACTTCCCAAGTAACAGAATTCACTTACCTCTCCTATTTCATCCGATCCTATTTTTATATTTAATCTACTAGTATTGGTATCATTTCTGCTTCATTTAATCACTTTTGTCTTGCTTTGATTTATATTCAGTCAAAAATCTTCCTTTCAGTATTTCGTTCATGCCATTCAGTAACTTCTTCAATATCCTCAGCCCTCTCTGCTAACAAGACAATGTCATCAGTAAATCGTAGCATACTGATTTTTTTCTCCCTGAAAACTTATGCCACATGGAAATTTTTCTTTGACTTTCTTCATTGCTTCTTCTACATACAAGTTGAATATTAACGGGGATAGACTACAAGCCTTGTCTCACACCCTTTTACCGATGCATGTCTCTCGTTATTCTCTACTTTTATTACAGCCACTTGATTCTTGTATAGTTTATAAGTATTCTTCTATCTCGATACTTTAGACCTGACTTCTTTAAAATTTTGAACATCTTGTCCCACCTAACATTATCAAAAGCTTTTTCTAAATCAACAAACGCCATAGTTCCGCAGTTTAATGAAGTTACAAATCGTTTGGTGACTGCGAAAAGAAACCCGTGAAGCTTCGTAACACAGAATAAAGGAGTTATTTTTTTTAAAATATTTACTTACATTTATTCTTTGGATCATATAGCCATACAAAGTAGAACTGAATTCCTGTAAACTTTTTGGTTATTATTTTTCACAAATGCTAGAATTAGGCGACATATATGAAGTTAAGCCAGTAAATATTCCATGTTAACCGGTAGTTGGATGCCCTCTTGTGAAATAGCTTTAATGAAGATTGTTATGTTGTTCCAGTATTCCTTACATCCGAAAAACATGTGGTTTACGTCACATTGAACATCTTCTTCACAATCACACGGTGGTGTTCCGGCTGCTTTGATCACGTGCAGATGAGACGGAAAGAAGCCATGGCTCAACTTCAATCTAGCTGTTGTAGTTGTTAGCCCTCCTGATGTAGCGCCTTTGTGACGCCTCTGGGATGTTGGTATGCAAGCATAGTGGCCACCACTGAGTTGTGATGTTTCCGTCCATTCTCTATTCCACTCTTCTCTGCAGTCTTTTTGAAAGAAGTTTGTAATATCTTTGCCTCTTCCTCACCGCTTCTCATAGCACTCTTTGCTAGCCGGTCTGCTTCTTCGTTTCCTGGTAGGCCCACATGTGCTTTTAAGCCTATAAATATGACTTTCTTTTCTTAGGTTGGTGATTTTACTGCAGGTCTGTATGATCTTCATTATGAAAACGTCATTTCGATTGTTATTTTTGAAAGCTAAGTCCTTTTGCAGGGAGGATTGGGAGTCCGTTAATATTACAATGGCCCTTTTGGATGACCGCAATCCGTATTCGAGAGCTTTTGAGATAGCCAGCGTTTCCGCTGTATAATTTGGGGCTTCCTCTCGGAGCTTATTCATTCTTCATAGCTCCTCTTTCGGAATACTCCCCTGCCTGACTTAGCCCCATCCGGATAGATTTGAGTAGCCTGTGTCCATTGTGCCAGATATTTCGTCACTAATTATTTGTTAATTCCAGCATTTTCAGTAAATGGCGCGTCAAGACGGACTGTAAGATCCAGGGTAATTGTCTCATAGTTTACTTCGAAGGAAGGTAGTTTGCTAGTTCGGGTAGCCGAGGACAATTAAAATTAATTACAAATAAAAATAAAGAAACACATTTTCTGTCTTAATTTTAATCTTGAAATTAAACTGGCAACTTCTGTAATCATATTAATTAGAAGTTAGTAATCATAATTTTTTTCAACTAATTAAATTAAAAACACTTAAGCCTTAATTCATTGGCAACACAAAAATTGTCGGGTAGACACAATAATAAATGGTGACCTAATCGGTTTTGGCCTTACAAAAATTGATATTTGAAGAATCTATATAAACACAATCTTCATTGGCCCTGTCTTTACTTCATAGCACTGAATCCAGTCTTCTTCGACAATTTCTCCACGTACGATGCATTCAGTCTGTTTTACTTGATTTGCTTCTGCCTTTACTTTTTTGTCCGCCGTCTCCATATTTTTTATATGCTGAAGATGTTAAAATTTCGCCCTTTTGGATTTTTAATATGCGTTTATTTGACGCATCACATACTATATACTAAATATATAATTCCATATACTAAATATATAATTCCATATAATATATAATTCCATATAATATATAATTCCATGTACTATATAATTTCCTAAGCTCACTCTCTCACCTCGATAACTATTGGTTGGAGAACGGTGACGTCGCGCGCCAGCCTTGGCGCGCAAATTAACAGCGACCAGAGATATCATTAGGAGAAATTCAAGGTTAAAGCCACAATTTAAAATTATTTGGCGTAATACATTTATTAAGTTTGATTTTTGTAGTTAAAAAAAATTTCGGTAAAAACTGAGAACTGCTTTTCAGTAACATGCCGCTAATGAAAGTGATATAAAAAAATTAAAAACTTAAATTAATCATGTTTTTTGCTGTAATCGCGAATGCCAATTGTCATTTTAATATTCAATAATCTCCAACGAGTTTTGAGAGGAGCGATCAAAAACTTCTGCCAGGAACGAAACACACACTAGTGTGGATCTCACTGAGCCGCAGCTCAGGTGCACTTGTTTCTACACTGCAGGGAGCGTATCTACAAAGAAGTTTTACCGCCGCAGCGAGGTTGGTTTGTTAGAAGTTTAAATGTCCGGGGGTACCAGATCTTCCCCATAGAGATATTACTGCTATTTCGTCATTTTCTGGAAGGTGGTTGCGTATGCGGGTAGCTTTTTGTGTCTCCAAAATCGTTCGTGATCGCATGATTCACTGAGTTCCTCGATCTTTTTGATAGGTTTGCTATTCTCAGTCTGCATGTATTTCATTATCAATTTATCTGCGAGGATTTCCCTCGGGATGTAAAGAGGGAGTTCCACTGTCTCGACCCCAGCATGGCGGACTCGAGACAGGACTGCGAGGAAGCAATGGAGTTGCGAAACGTATTCGGTCGCCGGTCGTGCGTACGGGTGATTGAGCGTCCGTGCGGCAGAGTTATTTTCCTATCGGCAGCTGGCAGCCCTAATGTAAGGCGCCATATTCCCCGATACTCTGAGGAGCCATAAATCAAGGCGCGAGCAGTAATTAAAATGGATATGAGGCCCGTGATGAGCTGGCCCTAATCAGAAGCGTCAGCGCGGCTAATGGATTGTTTGGCGAGGCCTGAGTAACCGACCGGTCTACTCCGCTCCGGACTCGCCAACCCCACAACACCACCGCAACCACTAGCCAAAACATGCAAGACGGTAGCGCGTGCAAACTCGAAACAGCGGCTTGTGCAATCGTTGACTTGCTAAAGATTTGACTGCACGGTTTTTGGGTTTGCACAGTTTTTTCAACAGATATATCTCTGAAATGGGTGACCTACGAAAGTATTCAAAGGAATTTTTAGTTCAGTTTAAAGAATTGTACAAATTGTTGCCAACATTGTAAAAGATGACAAAAAAAAAAAAAAAAAAACCCGAAGCTTATTATTTAATGACTTAAAAATTAAAAGAGGTACGTATACTATGTGTAGTTAATTATCCATAAGTACCTTCATTGTAATTCAAATAAAACTGTTTTTGAACGAGTACGTACATTTAATTTAGATATATAACAATGTTCACATTGTTATGTATTATTTACATTATTGTACGCAATATTTCCTTGAGAAGTTGTCGTCCGAAAGAAATGATCAAAGTTAAGAATTCTCTCAAGTGACGGTACAGACAACATTTACCACACATCCATGTGGTACTACGACTTGTTAGAATTTTCACATGGCCAAGAAGCTGCTAGGACCTCAATGTCTAATTTTCAACAAGTCCTGGAATCCGAGGTAAATAATTACTGTGTTGTAACAGGGTTTTGGTGCTTTAATAGGAGATGCTACTGCCACAGAGCTCATTATTATTTATTTTTCTTGGTTTGTTTGAATGGAAAAACATGGATAATTTTAGACAATTGATATATTCACTTATCTGTCTGTTGTTTCTATATAAGCAAACAATAAAATAATGTTTCCATTAAGAAAACCACTTCTGTTAGCCACATCGCCACATACTCGCAGCTGTCGACACACTAGGTTTGCACAAGTTTACCTGTACCGTGTGGCCACTCTTCCGTGTTCCTTCTTTTTGTACAGTTTTCCACTGCGCAGTTTACCTGCACATGCAAGAACAAACGTGTAGCCGGGGCCTAAAGTAGATTCTACGAGTCCTTGGTAGGCTTCCAGAGAGGTATCTGACACCAGATTTCTACGCATAGGTCAAAAAATTCCATGAAATTACGGACGAGCGGTTTTTGGGCGCGGCACTGGGAACGATCATCTCGGAAACGGAGAGGCTGGTCGGCTGTTCACGTGCTACTGTAGTGAGCAACTATGGAAAGTGTTTGAAGGACAGTGAAACCACGAATGGGCGACAATGTGGTGGACACCCACGCTACATCACAGAACGTGGAGGTCGGAGGCTTGCCCGCTCTGTAAAGCAGGATAGGGGGCGAGCTGTGGCAAAATCGCGATTCTTGTGATCTGAAACACATCTCGAAGCACCAGACCTCTTCCGTCTGATCTGCCACAGATCACCCATTATTTTGCTTTACAGAGAGGGCAAGCCTCCGACCTCCACGTTCTGTGATGTGGCGTGGGTGTCCACCACATTGTCGCCTACTCGTGGTTTCACCGTCCTTCAAACACTTTCCATACACGCTCACTACAGTAGCACGCGAACAGCCAACCAGCCTCTCCGTTTCCGTGATGATCGTTCCCACAAACCGCTGGCCCGTAATTTAATGGAATTTCGTGACCTGTGCGTAGAAATCTGGTGACAGATACCTCTGGAAGGCTACCAAGGACTTGTAGAATCCATGCTACACCGAATCGCTTGTGATTTTCTTGTCCTGAATTTGTAACTTCTGATGTTTTCTGTAACCAAAGTAAACTGTTTACATTACAGATACAGTTAGTACATGCTTGAAATACGTTTAATTGCTTTTAATTTCGTGTAGTTAAATGTTTGTTTGTGTATCTTTCTCGAGTGACCTTACCTCCCTGACCTAAACCGTGTCCCTGGGGCGCAACGGGGAAGTACCCCACTGCCCCGCTCTTGGTGTGCTCTTGCATGACAATTAATGACAGGGCCTCTTCATCTTATGTTCAACCTGAAATTCCAATACCTGTTCCAAGAGTTAAACAAGGGACGAATAGGAGGAGTCTGAAGAGGCCGCTCTATTAACACATTCCCCATACAAAACGAGAGACAGACACCACTATTAAGGAAAAAGAGAAAATAATTTGCCCAAGGAGAAAAAGCAAGGACAAAGCCATTTAAGAAAGAGAATGAAATTAATATTAGAAAAAAACAAAAACAAAGCGACCGAAGATAAATGGAAAAAACGATCTCAAGAGAAAACCCAAAACTAACGAGACTGGTTCCGAAGATTGTTCTGACTGTGATAATTTATATTGCGGTGAATTTTACTGAAAGTCAGTAGAGGGTTGGCTAACTTGTTCCATGTGCAAAAAGTGGGCACAGAATTCCTGCGTGACAATACATAGCTAAGATGACGAGTCTGTCGTAATATGTCAGTTTTGTGATAGGCTTAAGAAAAGGACAAAGTCGATGAAAATTACAGTTAGACCTGTATAGTCACTGAAAACTAAATAAATAAAGAGCAAACTTATCTTTTATACTTTTCCACTAGTTTTGTATGTTTTTTTATAATTGGTACTTGTTCTTACCACCCCGTTCTGCCCCATACCCATGGCAAAACGGGGCAAATGACATAAAGTTATGTTTTTGAAAAATATATATTGCTCTTTTTTTCTCTCATAATATATATTTTTTTTTTTTGTAAATAATACATTATAATGTGTTCATAGAAAATTTTTTTGCTTTCTTATTAAAACCTTTAGTATTTTTAAAACATGTTTTAAACGTTGTACCCCATTCTGCCCCCGGTCCCCCTATACGTGTGCAATCTGATCAGGTCTGTGGGTTTGTATACGAGTAGAGAACGTTTACAAAAATAATGGGTTGGAAAGGGGAGAAGGGTAGGGATTCTGAAAACCAAATGTAGACAGTTTTTTTCTGTTGCTTTTTAAGCATACATAACCAAAGTTTCGTCTATACGGTGGTGGAGTATTTTGTGGGAATGTGTAAAGAACATTGACAAAAATTAAGGGGGTGAAAAGGAAGAGAGGGGTTGGGTTGGGTTTTCGCAAATGAAATATATATATAGTATTTTTCTGTTTATTTTAAAGTATATGTGTGAAACGCTCCATCGATATCGGATAAAAATTGTGGGTGTGTCTAAAAAACATTGGAAAAATTATGGGGAAGGAAAGGGGGACAAGGGTTGGGTTTCTGAAATTCTACGCGTGCAAAGTTCCATCTAGATCAGATCAAAATGTGGGTTCGTATAAAATTAGGGGTTGTAAAAAGTAAAAAGTATTTTTTCCCCCTCCAGAAACCTTTGCACTCGTGTATACAACAACTCCCCAAAGCTACACCGTAATCGGATGAATGGTATAGGAACGCATTGAAGACGAACAAACAAGCTTTCACTATTATATATACTGAGGACCCAAAGAAACTGGTACACCTGCCTAATATCGTGTAGGGTCCCGGCGAGCACGCAGAAGTGCCGCAACACGACGTGGCATGGACTCGACTATTGTCTGAAGTAGTGCTGGAGGGAATTGACACCATGGATCTTGCAGGGCTGTTCTTAAATCCGTAAGAGTACGAGGGAGTGGACATCTCTTCTGAACAGCACGTTGCAAGGCATCCCAGATATGCTCAATAGTGTTCATGTCTGGGGAATTTTGAGGCCAGCGGAGGTGTTTAAACTCAGAAGAGTGTTCCTGGAGCCACTCTGTAGCAAATCTGGACGTGTGGGGTGTGGCATTGTCCTGCTGGAATTACCCAAGTCCGTCGGAATGCACAAAGGCCATGAATGGATGCAGGTGATCAGCCCGGATGCGTACGTATGTGTCACCTGTCAGAGTCGTATCTAGACGTATCAGGGGTCCCATGTCACTCCAACTGCACACGCTCCACGCCATTACAGAGCCTCCACCAGCTTAAACAGTCCCCTGCTGACTTGCAGGGTCCATGGATTCATTAGATATGTTGGACGCGTAGGCTGGGCAGACTGGTAAAACAAGACAGGCAGCGAACTGTGGCGGAACTAACACCAGACTTTAATGCTGTGCAGAGTACAAGTGTGTCCCAACACTCCTAATGATGGGCCTCCGCAGCCGAAGACCCATGCGTGTGCCAATGTTAACACCACGACAGTGGCAACTACGACTGTCAAGTGACAATCGTCACTGGACGTTGGAGCAGTGGCAGAGCGTTGCATAGTCTGATGAATCCCGATACCTTCTTCATCATGCCGATGGGAGGGTGCGAATCCTTCGTTTTACAGGGGGACAGCTTCTTGACATCTGTACTGCGGGACGGAGACAAGCTGGCGGCGGCTCAATTATGCTCTGGGGAACATTCACGTGGGCATCCATGGGTCCAGTGGAGCTCGTGCAAGGCACCATGATGGCCAATAAGCATCGTACACTGGTTGCAGACCACGTACACTTATTCGTGACGACAATGTTTCCCAACAGCAGTGGCATCTTTCAACAAGATAATGCGCCATGTCACAAGGCCAGGGGTGTGATGGAGTGGTTCGAGGAACACAGTGTGCAATTGGTGTGCTGGCCCCCCACTCGCCAAATCTGAATCCAATCGAACTCATCTGGGATGTGACTGAACATGGCGTCAGAGCTCATCGCATCCCTCCCCGGAATCAGGTGACTTGTGTGTGCAGATGTGGTGCCAACTCCCTCCAGCGACCTACCAAGGCCTCACTGCTTCCATGCTAAGACGCGTCGCCGCTGTTATCAGTGCCAAAGGCGGACATACAGGCTGTTGGATAGGTGGCCATAATGTTCTGGCCGATCAGTGTACATTGAAATGTAAAGCGAAACATCCGCTATACTTCCACCTTAAAAGTTGCGGATGCGAAAGTGGAGGTAGGATTTCAAACGTAAGTTCAGTGCTTCTGGTTGCGGAGCTCCGTTACGTCACTAGTTCAGACCTACTCTTCCGAAGGAGACCCGCAATCTGACGAGTGTTACGTGCACGCCTGTCGTATATAGTATCGTATACGCTCTGCGGAGGTGGTTAGTGACCCTGGGGTTCGTTGAAGAATGTAGTGATTAGGAATTGAGCACCAGCACTGCCACCAATGGGACCAGGCACTAGCTGGGTCGGGGGGGGGGGGGCATTGATTCTGTACTATATATCGTCACAGTAGTGGTCTCGAATCTACCGATTATTCGGTATTTCTACCGATATGAGGCCTGTCCTACCGAAATGTAACGATTTTTCTACGATTTCTTAGAATACAAGAAAGCTATGCAATTTTTTTTACCGGTTTTTCATTTTCAAATTTTCAACCCATTTCACTTACGTTTTACGGGGAATCGTTTCTATGATAAGTAGTTGTTTATCGCAGAATGTTACGATATATTTTGGGGAATACCCTGGTACCCTACATTTTGGACATTTTCCTACACTGCGGAACTAATTCACTTGTCTCTATAAATGAAAATTCGGATTTTATTTGTTCAGTTGTGTGAGCCCTTGACCGTTTTTTTGCGTATCGTCACGGGTCTAGAATAGTTCCAGTTTTAACATGAAAGATTATGACAGGTTGACCTGACTTGACCAAATATAAACGTGACCTGTGTTTCAGGGTGAATAAAATCTCTGAGCTTGAAGAACTCAGAAGCATTAATAGAGGTAGGTATTAAACTCGAACAGGGACGATAGCGCAATCGTATAATTACTTAAATACACACTTGATCCTTAAAGTTCCCTCTGAAAAGTTTAAAAAATTACTGTTTGTTTCGAAAGCATCACGTTGTTTTTTATTGAGACTGGGCAAAAACTCGTGATCATTGGTCTTGGTATCTGTAGCGGCCAGAGATCTTAATGCACATTCCATATTATTATTAAGCAGTTCAGCAACTCCGAATTGTCAGATTTGGTGACATATTTGGTCTGATGTCCACTTAAAATAACCTAATAACTCACGAACAGCGAACATGAACAAAGACCACTAACGAAATTTGTCAGTAAAATATCTAAAAATCATAAACTTTGGTCAAGCGACAACTTTACTGTAAGTTTTAACTAAATTGGAATTTATCCTTAGCCGGAATGACAATTGGCCATCGGTTTTACAGCAGAGACCAGGAGTAATTTATTTTTTATATAGTTTTGTTATGTTGCTTTCATTAGCAACAAGTCACTGAAGAGCAGATCCACGTTTTTTAGACGTGAAGTTTATCGATATTTTTTAAGTATAACACTACGAAAAGTAAACTTAATGAATGTATTACGGCAATTAATTTGGTTGCATTTTCTTAGTTATTAAATTGTCGACATAACCATGAATTTCTTCAAATGGTATCTCTGGTCGCTGTTTTGAGAGCGAAGGCTGACACGTGACACCGTTCTCCAGCCAATAGCTATCGAGGTGAGTGAATGAGTGAGCTTAATAAATTATATAGTAGATTAGTTTTCATCATTTAGAACAGAAACTTTGTCCGAGTCACTAAGTCAAATGTCGTCATACGAAGAACCGGGTGCAAACGCGAGTGTTAAAAGAAAAACAAACTACAATTTTGTGGAAAAGAATGGGAAGAACAATTTTTAAGTTAACTTAAAAAAAAAGTGGTAAAAATCAAAATATGACAATCGTAAGAGATATAATAAGGATATTAATATTGCATCAGTAAACATACTATCAAGAAATACAATTCTTCACAAACACATTCGCCGTAATGAAAGAATATATAATATCACAAAGATATCGTCATTCACTGTGACAAGAGCACAAAAATCTGATAAACCAATCAAACAAGTTAAACATATTTCATTATTTTTGGCTAAGTCCGAGTACTTTCACTGTCATATTGCTTTGTATTTTATCACCATCATAGTATACATACATCTTTTATAATTTGGAGGTAAAATAATATTAGCCTCGTTTGTTGCTGAGTATGATCAAACATTTACCATTATGAAGCACCTACCAAAACTGATACAGTCCTTTTATCGCTATTCAAAAATTGCAGAAGAAATAAAATGATCGAAGACGAACATTCACGCTCTAATCGGCCAGATTATAGACAAAGTAAGTTTTGATAATTTAAGTGAAGGTCTGCGGCAAAACTAAGTTTCCGCTTATTGTTGACGACTCCAGTTATTTTAGGTTAATCGCGAGGTACGCGAAGAAGCTTCGCATCAAGGATTGTTCCTTAGCTCTTACCGGTATTCCCTTACACGCTGCTGATGCACATACCTTATTTCAACATATTGGAAACTTTTTCTAGAAGCGATGATATTCCCTGCAAAAATAATCAAATGGGTTTTGCATTTGATGCGGCCAACGTAATGGCAGCGTGTAATAATTCTGCTGTAAAATTGTTACAAAACTAAGTTCCTGGTATTTTTAAGCTAAGTACACATGGCATTCGGTCCATCTTTGTGCGTCGTACGCTTGTGCCACGCTTATGGTGTCGTACCGATTTTGGGTTCGAATATACCGACATTAGAGGGCTGAGCTACCGATTCAAGACATGGCCGCCGCCGCCGCTGTAATTAGGAGCGGCGTGCGGAGGCTTAACCCCCCGCCGCGCCCTACTTTGTCGGACGTTTATTTTTCGGGGTGGGCGTGCGTCGTAAACGTGTAGTCTTCCTGCTCCGCGCCTAATCTAATTAGGTCACGTGATCACAATTAGCAACGCCTTATTAGAGATCCGCGACCTACGTCAAAGAATAGTGAGTGAGCTTATCAGATTCACAAATAAAAAACTAAAGGTTCATTATGATTATGAGACGGGGAAAGAAATGCGTGTTGAACACTTGAAATATAAATACCTTGGAATTAAATTTCAAAAGAAGCTTAATTGGGCAGAACACATTGGACAGGTAGTAGGAAAAGGTTTCGAAATTCTGCACTTCCGGGAGAGAAGTAAAGAAATTGGGTTACAAAACTTTGGACAGACCATAGCTTGAATATGGTAGTATAGTATCGCACCAACATTTTTGAGTATCAAATACAGGAGTTGCAGAGGATCAAAAATAGGGCTGCTAGATTTGTTTCTGGAAATTTACGCAGAACGCAATCAGTAACAAATATCATAAAAGAGCTGGAAATGGGATTCATGAAAGACAGGAGGAGGGTGAAGAGGATCATAGGAGTGTACAAGGCGTATATTGGTGATGAGGTGGGGAAAGATATTGGTACAAGAATTAAAAGTAAATCTAATTAAATCTTAAGAAAGACAGCAGATGAGATCACGTCATTGTAGGACAGTTTGTGATGTGGCTTGAGCTGAATTAATCTGTCTAATATATTTTATGTATTTTATTTGATTTCATTGTTCTTATTCTCATTTTTATTGTTTTGTGTACCTGCGTGATGCACTTTCTAGTTTTTAGGACCAACAACCTTATGTATAGACTAATTCATATGTATCTTTGTATAGGCGAAGACTTGGATCAGCTCCCTGAGAACAACGTCAGCCGTTTGTAGGTCTCTGTGTTAAATTACTCAATGTGTTTCTTAATTTGAACAAGAGACCTGGAAGGGGTTGTCATATTACAGAGCGATAAGCTAACGAACTCTCAAAGTTCATCTATGTCGATAGTCGATATCCATCATAAGTACGGCGTAGCAATAAACTCTTTGTAAGCAGCAAGCAGTCGGTGTATGATTGTCGCTGGTGAAGGGAGCGCGCGGCAACGAGATTGTCGTGTAAGTGTGGAGTAGTAGTATTCTCCGGAGCGTAAATGGATTTCAAATTCCCGCTACCGCGTCGGCACCGAATATTGGCTGTCGTTCACGACTCGATCGGACAGACCAGGTTGAACTAACTGCATGAACATTCCTTCAGTGAGTGTATATTAAGTGGATAACATACAGTGATTGTTGTGTGAACAGTGGACACGGTAGTAACTGAATTTACGGTACTTTTCACTCTCGCGAGCCTGTAATCACAGATTAATATTATTTTCAGTTGCTGGTCGGCGTATATGTGTTCTTTGAAACTAAAACTGTGTGAATAAACTTGCTACAGCTTTAAAGGACTGTGTATGTGTTCAGTGGTATAATACCCTGTACAGTGCTGAATCTTTCAATTATTTATGGGATTGATAAACTGTTTGACACTACTTTGGCTATCAGCTGTGGCGACCGCATTGTTAAAAATAAATTTAAACGAAGTCACAAACTTTCCATTAGGTTGGTAAAAACATCAGCACAAGTGACTATAATTTTCATGAATTAATCTAACCCCAGTAAAACGTGAGTTGTGTTACAAGTCCTACCTAATTATGAGTTACACAGGTGAAATAAAAATTCGTGTCACGGAGGTAATGTTTATTCCCCACTTCAGAACTTGTAAGTGTATGAAAACACACACACACACACACACACACACACACATACACAAATGTTTTGGTTTCGACTGTCTTCCAGATTTGGGAAAATTCTTTGTCTTTTGCAGAAAAAATTTTGACCGAATTAAGTTTTTTCGTAATTTTTTACTCATTTTTAATTATTGTTAACAGAATACTCACCGGTTAAGCCGAATTGATCAGCAACATCTTTCTTCTTTTTACAGTTCTTTACAGCTTCGAGCACTTCTTACTTCTCAGAGAGACTCAAAGTTTTGAATTTACGTTTCACAGCAGTCATTCTTCAGTAATAATTTCTTTTGTATACTGTGGGCGCTAATGACCCCGTCGTCGACGCTCCCTAAAACCCAAATAACAACAACAACAACTGTATACTGTATCCGAAATTGAAGTGTATGTCAGTAGAACCAAACTGATTATGCGATATTTAAGACTTGCTTTGGTAGAGCACAAACTAAAGACACAGCAATACATAGCAATAAAAGCCCAATCTGAAACAAAGGGACACTTGATAAACACGTGTTGAATGTCAGTCGTAAAAATCGGTAACCAAGTTAATTGATGTCTCGTGGTTTAATTATTACTAGTGATCGCCCAGCGATCGAAATTCGCCTGTAATTCATTAAGTTGTTTAGTTTCTTTCATGAAAGAGTAATAATCTAGTAATTCTCTGCATTACACTATAAAATTAAAACGATAGACTCCACGCGTGACTGTATGCTAAATTTTAGCTTCTAATCTAACCATAGCAACTGATGAAATGTATTTATCGATGGTTCATTTGAATTCAAAATATTCATTTTGACTTAAGGTCGGAAAACTGCTTTAGCTTTATGAAACATGCGCATTTAAATGTATCTATCAAAATAATTTCGTCATTACGTGTGTTCGCTATTTAAATTTGGTCTATTATCATTTTGAATTTCACGCAAAATAAGTATTCCTTATTTCTTGTCTCTCTCTCTCTCTCTCTCTCTCTCTCTAATGTCTCTAATGAAATTACTGAAATTAAAAAATCAAAAGACACTTAACCAAATTATTTATGTATTTATCAATCTTGTTCCATGGATCCCTGCTGAGGAAGTACCTCTGGGATGTGAAACATGTCATTGTTGATACATATACACATAATATGAGTCATATCATAGTAAATATATATATATATACATATTTTACAAATACAAGAAATAATAATAAACATACATTTTTGCAACTGAGTTTTGCAAACGTCATAATGAGTACAATTAATTATTTTCTTCAAATTCTTGAATGGAGTAGAAGGAGTTGCCAATAAGATAATCTCTAAGTTTTTGTTTGAATACATCTTTATTATCTGAAAGCTGTTTTATACGATTAGGTAGTTTATTAAACAGATGTATCCCAGAATATTTAACTCCTCTTTGTACTAATGACAGAGATGTTTGTGTTTTATGCAAGTTATTTCTGTTTCTTGTATTGAAACTGTGTACCTGTGAATTAGGTGTAAACAGGTTAAAATTTTCTATGACAAAGCTCATGAGAGAATATATATACTGAGAATACATTGTAAGAATATTGAGTTTCTTAAAGAGTTGTCTGCAAGAAGTTCTTGGTTTTACCCTACACAGAAACCTAATAGCTCTTTTCTGTGCTATGAAAACTTTTTTACTTTGTGAAGAGTTTCCCCAAAAAATTATGCCATATGACATTACTGAATGAAAATATGAGGAGTACACCTGTTTCATTAATTCTAGATCTGCTGTTAGAGAAAGTGTTCGTATTGCGAAGGTGGCACTACTTAACTTTGCCAGTAGTGTAGTGATATGATCATGCCAACAGAGTTTCTGATCTATTTTAATACCAAGAAATTTTATACTCTCTGTTTCTAAGATTGTGTTGTTTTTATAGTTTATACATATATCTGGCTGTGCATAGTTTTTTGTTTTAAACCTAATATAATGTGTTTTTTCAAAATTTAATTTTAATGAATTTGCCTTAAACCAATTTGCTACTACTCTAAGTACTTCATTTACATTAAATTCTATAGTACTGTTTGGTGTTTTACGCACAGTCAGGTTAGTGTCATCTGCAAATAAAACACTCTTAACTTTGTTGGATAAATTTCCAGGAAGGTCATTGATGTATAACAGAAAGAGGAGGGGACCTAAGACAGAGCCTTGTGGAACTCCAAGTTTAACATTTTAAATAATCAAATGACCATATAGAATCTGGCAGAATCGCTACATTCCTTTTCAAAGTATTCCTTTCATAACTTCAAACATTAATCTCTACTTTATCCCAGTCTTTCCTTTTACCAAAGACCACAGAGTGTCTCAATGCGGGTAATTCACGTAAGAACGTTGGCTCCGATCCTATTTCACGCGCACACACACGATCGAAAATTAATTTTTTATTTTAATTATCTATTTGTAACATGTATTAACTATGCTTATTATATTTTTGGGTGGGGTTGAACATTCTCCACCAGTGAAAAACTGTTACTGACTTGTTGAAATTTGGATTAACTGTTTCCTTATAGTGTCCTCTTCACGTTTAGCACTCTCCTTTCCCGGAAAAGTCGCCAGGATTTAAATTAAAAATGCCGAAATATGGGATGCTCCACAACCGCGAAATGTTAGCAGCACTGTACAAATGACACAAAAATTATCGGTACAGGGATCATATCAATCTAAATAGGTGATCATGGTTAGGTTGAAATTCGGCCTGGACGAAGAGTAAAAAGTTTACGGGAAATTCGTTCTGCGCAGCCCATGTCGCAAACCAGAGACAAACTGCGCATTTGTTTACAACTGAAGCAATCGATTATCTCTGACTGCTTATATCGATTCCAAGGTTTGTAAAATATATTGTATATAATTTTAACTTTCTGCATTTCTTTAAGTTCCTCCGTTCGCCCAATAATCTGGCCGCTAGCTGCACTATCTACCAGCCCTCGAAATGTTGCTTCTATATAAGTTCAGAGATTAATTTCGACTGTTTTGTTTCACCAACGAAGACAAAGTAAGGCTGCTAGCTGCGCCATCTACCAGCCATCTGAGGGAACTACATAGGCGAGCGAGCGTTTTATTTTACTTAATTTAATGTATTTGTAACGCATATTATATATAGATTTTAGCTTCCTTCACTTCTTCTCCACATTATCTTTAACTATACCAAATCTCACACTTCTCCGTGCGCGCAATATTCTTAAAAATGTAACATAAGTTTTCGCTTAGCGTATTAATATATAGATATGAAATAATTAATCCACGATCCCGTTTAAAATTTTAACTGTTTATATTTCTCGAAGACTAAAAAGAACATTCAATAGAGATCTACAGGCACTGGTGTTTGCAGATGATGTAGCAGTATGGGATGAAACAGAAGAAGGAATACAAAACAAATTGAAGATGTGGAATGATAAGTTTGAAGAATATGGAATGAAATTGAATCCAAAAAAACTGTAGCACTAAAAATAAGCCGAAAGAATACAGACTGTCATATAAAATTAAAAGACCACGAAGTTGAAGTTGTTGACCAATTCAGTTACCTGGGGAGCATAATTGCCAATAATGGTAGAAGTGATTTAGAAATAGTGAGTAGAGTAACCAAAGGAGCCAACTTCTACAGTACTGTGCGAGGCTTACTATGGGACATGAAGGTTCCCAGAAGAGCAAAAATCGTCTTGTACAAATCATATCTCATTCCTATTCTCACATATGCTTTGGAAACATGCACACTAACATCAAGGGACCTTAGCAAGATCCAAGCATGTGAAATGAAGTTTCTTAGAACAGCCCTCCAGAAAACTAGACTTGACCGCATAAAGAATGATGAAATTAGATCAAACCTAGAGCTAAGGGAATCCATGGAAGAGAGACTTAGGTCATCTAGACTTCGATGGTTTGGGCATGTGAAGAGAATGACTAGCAAAAGACTGCCAAAACTTATTTGGAAAAAAGGATACTGGGCAAAAGACCAGTGGGAAGACCAAGAAGAAGATGGACAGACCAACTGAAGGAGGATGTAGAGAGAAGAGGCTGGAATTGGGAGTACATCACAGACAGAGAAACCTTTCTGGACAGGAAAAGGTGGAAAACAATCGTCTATAATAACCAAGGCTCGTAAACCACACCCGGGAAACTGGAGATGGTCCTCAACGATAATGATGATACACAACTTCAAAGATACTAGTAACATGTATTAGTAAACTCCAGTGATTACATCTAACACTTCTTCCAAAGACAATATTGTCATACACTCTCACGGTACTCGTATATTCTGTCCATAAACTGCCTCTGTAAAAACTGAACTTTAACAATACTTACACAATTAAATACATATTAAAAATGATAATTAATACATAATCATTTGCAATCATTACAAAACGCTCAGAAATGAAAATTAAAGATACTCAAATACAAAATTATCCATATAAATCATTTTAAACTGTAGTAAATCATCCTTTAAACATCGTGGCTCACCTTAATACTTGAAATTACAAACATTTAAGTAATTCACTTGCATAGTTTTGACCTTGAACATATTAAACGGTATTTAAATTTCTTTTAATAAAACAAAGTCCATTTACACTGAATTAGAGTAAATTGCAAGACAAACATACAAAAATCATATTCAATCAAACTCCAGCTTGCTACAAATGCTTCATAAAACACAATTCCATTTTAAGTGTAGGTTTGAGGGCTGTTCCAATGACTTTGAAAAAAATTTGCAAGAAAACCTGTTTACTGCACACTCCTAAAAATTACTTCTAAGAAAGCATTGCCGGCAATATTCTTTAAGTCTGTACCTTACGTATTTTTCTTCTAGCTTTAGGGGTTATTAATTTAAAGTCATCGAGTTGTAGAGGCAGTAGAATCAAACATTGATATATTCGAGATACAGAGGTCAAATATATTTTTTATCTTGTAGAGGGAAAACGAACACTGAAATACCTTGTAGGGATATGCTGATTATTTCGAATTGTCGAGGTCTCAGATTTCGAGTAATCGAGGCTTTGAGACACAAAGGGAAGAGAACAAGGGTTTATTTCGAGTTGTTGAGGTTTTAGACTTGTCTAGGTTCGATTTTCCGACGTATATATGTATATATTAGCCCCGCACCACAGGTATACCCTAGGGGCCCTGGTGCGTTGCAGTGGCGTTGTTCTTGTTGCTGTTACGTCGGCAGGTACCATCATGCACTGCGGTTGGCAAACAAGAGCGCAGCGACCGCAGGGTCAAGGCCGTCGGCATAGATCACAGCTCGTTACGGACCACGTTGAAACCACCTCAAACACAACACGTGTGTTCCAAAAGGAAACGGAACTCTGCAATGAAATTACGATTCGCACGATTTTTTCGTTGTTGCGTTGGCAAACATGTCTCAAAACTGTCTATACTCTTATTTTATTATTGATAATTTTAATTGTGATGGAGCTAACGCTCTGGTGGCAATTCCCCATGTCATCTTACTATCCCTTTTTATATTATTTTTTCAAATTTTCTTTTACAATTGAAGCGCTAGATTCCTCCCCAATTTACTTTCCCAATTAACAAATTTTAACTACAAATGCCTTCAGCGTTTTTGGTAAATTATTCATCACTTCACATGGTAATTTGTTTCAATACCTGATACCCTTATCAACAAAACAAAATTTTCGCACTACCTTATGCATGAAATCGAGTGCCAGCTTGTGGTCATGGTCGCCTTTCCCCTTCCATGCATTATTCCTAATTCTTTGAACAATATCCTTCCAATGGCCATCACAAAAATATGCTCTGTAAATTCCCAGCACTCTCTTCACCCTCCTCCTTTCCTCCAATGACTCCCAATCCATCTTCTATATCATATCAGTTACTGACTGGGTCCTGCGACAATTTCTGCAAACAAATCTAGCTGTTCCTCTTTCCTCACCTTCCAAGTCCTGTATTTGATAACCAAAATGAGAGTCCCAAACTACACCACCATATTCACGAAATGGGGCGACTAAAGTTTTGTAACCCAATTCCCTAACTTATCTGGTACATCCTCTCATCACCCTCTCCAGTAAATGAAGGATTTTGTAACCTTTTCCTATCACCTGCGAATGTGCTCTGCCCGTTTTGTAACATGACGCGCTGTCGCCACGTTACAAGGTGCATTTTTATTATATATGTCATAATGTTAGAGTAATTTACATAAATCTTGGGCGACCACCTAAATAGATTTTTGTTGTAATTTTATAAAGTACGCAAGATTCCAAGTGAGGACTGTAATGAAATGGTGAACATACAGTGTATCTTGGTATAGCGAATATTAAAGAATTATTGAGCTATGTAGGCTTGAAGCTAATCGTGGTCTTCCCGAACCATGGCGACAAGAAGTCGCGGATTTGGGGTTTGCCGGACCACACACTCTGCTCCCTGGGGATGGGCGGTCAACAAGGTCACTCACCGGGCGGGAAATGCCTGCCGCCCGAACACAAGAGTCATCCCCGAACGCAGCCGAATATGTCCGACGTCTGTTAGATACGCTGGGCAAATCACATATCGGGGATGTCACGTGACATTAGGTGCCGACCTGAAGATCCAATCCAAATGAGCGTATAACTTAAAATCCTGGGAATTTCTGTTATATGTGAGCTTCGAGACTACAAGGGGCGGAGCGAGAAGTTTCCTCGCGAGAGAGAAGAGCGACGAGCTTCAATTCGATCTACGAGTCCATGCTATGCGATTCTAGTCTGAGGTTGACTTGGAAAGTTGACTTCTCTCGCCAACTGCCGTTGTACGATTTCTGGCTGCCAGCTTGCCTTGCTGGAGCAAGCTTATCACGGCAACACAGCCAGTAATGCGATGACGCGCATTGTCATACCAGAGATGCCTGTAGCCGCCTTGTCAGATAGCCTCACATGCCGTGGGTCATCTCCAGTCACCGCAGACATCAGACGCATAGCTACAATGGTAACTTATTACGACCAAGCCATCTGATTGTGCATTCCGTGAAACAGAACCCTTAAACGACTTTGAGAGGATAGATCCATGTTCTCACTTTGTAATTGTAAAAACCCCTGAGCTAGCGGCATAATTTGCCAGAACTAGTTATTTTCGAATGATATATTGTTCATTCGTGGCGCCCATGATTGCCTTTTTAACTGTAAAATCACAGCATTATGATGCCTTTGTCTGAGGTTGTCATAACTTGTATTTTTCATTGTTTCCAGTTGTCATTATTTCTTGCATTTTGATTCTGAGATATATTTAAAAGTAAATATACAATAGTTTGCTTGCTCATGACGGCTAATTGTACCTCTGAGCGTTGCTTTTATGATTTTGCCAGTTTGTGTTAATGTTAACGGTAAATTCGCTCAGACTTGTAATCGCCAGTGATAAGAAAATAAATGTCATATTGTGACAATTTTTCCTAAATTCCAACTAACGTCGAGATTCTTGCAAAATTAATAAATTTTCACTCCTTCATAAAAATTAAAATTAAAAATCTACAATTATTAATCATAAAGGTATGAAAGATAATTGTAACGTAGTTTGCCCACCAAGGCACCCACTACAATTTGCGTTTCTTATCAAACGTTACGCCAAAATATTTACACTTCAGTCCTTCAACAAGCAATTCTTACCCCCACCCTATAATCGTAATTAACCTTTAGTTTTTTATCTGTTTATCTAATAAATTGACTCTTCTTGGCATTTATCTTCTTTCCACGCTGGCCTACCCATTTAGCTATTACATCCTGCAGCTGCTAAATGAGGTCAACGACAATGCAAAACTTTTGTAGCGTGTGATAACAGGTGATGAAATATTGCTTTATCGGTGTGATGTCGAAACTAAGGTTCAATCGTCCCACTGGAGGCATTCTGGATCGACAAGACCGAGAGAAGCTCGACAAGTTCGGTCAAACGTGAAGGTTACGCTAGCTGTGTTCCTGGTATTTAATGGGGTAGTTTACCATGAGTTCTCGCCACAAGGTCAAACGATCAATAAGCAATACTACCTTTAAGTTCAAAGCCGTTTGCGTGAACCAGTCCGAAGAAAATGCGTGGATTTGTGGCAAAACAATTAATCACGATAATGCAGCTGCTCGTACATCGTTGCTTCTTTATGAGTTTTTGGGAAAAAGAACACTATTATGATGGTCCAGGTTCCATATTCGCCACACGTGGCTCCGTATGACCTTTTTCTGGTCCCCGAAATAAAGAGAACTTTTAAAGGTCGTCGTTTTACAAGCATTACACCTTTGAGTGGAAAATGAACATCAAATTGGATTCAAGAGTTGAAGAAAGACTTGAAGAGAAATAATGCAATAGAAGAGGAAACTACTGAAAGAGAGATTTTTGGAAAGAACGAATTAAATATGGAAAGACTCGAGGACAGAAGAGAAAACAAATACTGGTCTGAGGAGAGAAGGAAGCAACACGGCGAAACGATGGAAGAATATTGGAATGAACGAAAAAAAAAAACAAAAAAAAAACAAACCTAGAAGCAGAAGTTGAAGAACTGAAAGAGGACGGGGTGCTAGCTGGTCCTGTCTGAAAGAAGAAGGAGAAGCGACGGGACTCTTCATTAGGAACAGTGATAGTGCGTGCTGTAGTGGTGACAGGGAAAGTAACCTGCCGGTCCCAAGGGAACTCCCTCAATACAGGTAGACAGTAACTTCTATCCACACTACAGACAAGACAGGGAAAAAAACAGGAAATACCTGGGATTCTTGCCTGTCTGGGTACATATCGGGTGAAATGTAATCAACGGATTTTATTTGAACTTGTTAGTATACAAAGTAGTCCGTCCGGGCATCCAGATTTGGGTTTTCCATAGTCTCTTCAGATCACTCCAGGCGAATGCCAGGATGCTTCCCCAAAAATGCCATGGCCGAATTACTCCCCGTTCCTTGTCCGGATTCCAATGACCACGACGTCGACGAGTCGTAAAGCCATAAAAAACAAAGTAGTTCCTAAAGTGTCATATAGTAGTTCCTATCAGCCCCAGTTGCTTTGTACCTGTAAACACTGTGTGAGTTTCAAGGAGATGCAGCACACTGTTCAGATACTTTCAAGTTCTCATAGTAATAATCATAAAAAACTATTCAAGTAAAAAGAATCGTTGTGTGTTGTTTTCAGCTGTATGTAGGTATGTGTCGCTCTCAAATATATAAGGCAGTCTATTTACTTGCCAGCAGACGGGAATATTGCTTTTTATAGACGACGATGCTCAGTTCAAATCGTTGAAACTATAACAGATTAACTTTGATATTCAAAAAGGGGTTTTATATCACTTATTTATTTATTTTTCATATGGCTAAGTAACTAATTTAAGAAGAACGTTGGTAGCATTCACAAACTGAAGTCCAGTTGTTGGAGCCATGCTCTGAAGGAAGCTGCACATGGTCCATCGTACTTCCTCAGAGGGCATTCCCTGATGATGTGCTCCATACTCTGGGAAGGAGCTCCGCAGTCACAGACACGTGAATCCTGGAGTCCCCACTTATACAGCATGGCGCTGCATTTGGTGCGTCCTGTTCTAAGACGATGTAGTTTGACCCACTGGTCTATCTTCCGGTAATCTCGGAAGTTATAACCCGGCTATATTTTATTCAACCTCACCAGCAAAGACACATTATATTTGTTTTGGCAGGTTGTGCATATTAATGTAAGGCATTTAGTTGGTTATGATATTTAATAAACAAAAAAAACCACACATATACACCAACAACATGAAACGTTTTATGAAAAGCAGATAGTTAAACACACTCGCAATCTTAATACAATCCGTGCTCTATTTATTTTCCCAGCGATCACACACATCTCTCTCTTACTATATATAATTTTCTTTGGCCGCGCCCGTGGACCAAAGATTATTGTCACTTAAAGTTAATACTTACAAACTAGTCTTAGCGTAAATGTTACAAAGTCTAGTTGCGGGATCTTTAATATCTGGATGTTTCACGGATGCAGAGTTTCAGCTTTGTCGTCATTTTCCGTTGCCATACCAGATTTCTGGATTTAAGACCAGTGGGGGTAGGGTATTTAGCACGTCGTGGATTGGGAGATCCTGTGGATGGTCAGGATGGTGTAGTTTTATCCACTGACGTGCCGTTGGTTCTTGGCGTCTAGGTGGTATGTTGCTGATGATGTGTAACCAAGGGACTGGGGTGGATTTTAGGGTGCCAGTTATTACTCTCATACACTCGTTCAGAAGTACGTCGTTTTTTCTAGAGTGAGCACTACGTTGCCTCACTGGAGCACAGTACTCAGCAACAGGGTAAACCATGGTCAGTCCGCATCAGCTCCACACGAAGCAACAGCTAGCTTCTTCACGATGATGTTCCGCGTTACAAGATCCAGACTTGTATTTTGGAGATCTTTTTTGAACGTTGATATACAGTGCATACGAATAAAGCAATCTGTTGGAACAGGCGCCAGGCAGCGCCACTGCGGCGTGGGGGGCAATTGAGAGGAGACAAATGACGCGCGCAGACGAGTTCGACGAGAATTCGGAACGAGAGGAGGCGACGCGGTAGTGCGAGGTCCCGCTGTCTGGTTGGAGGGGTGTGTCTAATTAGCGACGCGTGCCGCACAAAGCGGCCTAATGGAGCTGTCCGCACACAAAGAGGCCGAAACGTCGACTCACAGCCGACTCCACTCAAAGGCATCCACCATAGAAAACCGCAGTCTGGCTGGCCGAGCGGGGCTTCGAACCCGCGTACTCCCGGATGCGAGCCAGCTCCGTCCCTTCTGCTCGGAGCCCTTTTAAACCCTCACAAGTTCTCAGCCCTTTAACTGTGCTGTGCTTTGCTAGTTATTCATATTAACACGATTACAACTTGAACTTTTAAATTTGCTGACAATATTTATAGATATATATAAGTTTGTATACAGTTCGTGACCGGTGAAATTCGCTAGAGTGCAGCCTACAAAACTTTGGACAGTAGTGATAGTGCGAGAATAGTAGGTGGTATGGAAACACGAACTTGCGCGTGTTAATGCAAACTGGCACTGAAGATGCCTCGAATAAAGGCGAAATGCGTCTGCCATCAAAAGCATTTGTTTAGTTGCAAGTCAGAAACATAACCAATAAAACAATAGTTGTATACAGTTTAACAGAAGGGATGGGACCGAGCGGGGCGGTGTAACGGTTACCGTTCTCGCCTCGCATTCGGGAGGACGGCGGTTCGAATCCCCGTCCGGGCATCCAGATTTGGGTTTTCCATGGTTTCCCCAAATCACTCCAGGCAAATGCCGGGATGCTTCCTTCAAAAGGCCATGGTCGAATTCCTTCCTATTCCTTTGCCCCATCCTTGCCCCCCATCCTTTCCCGTCTCTTAAGACCGCGATGTTAAAAAGAGACGTAAAGCAGTTAAAAAAAAAAAGAAGGGATGGATAAAGGCACGGGGGGAAGATTGCCTTAAACCAACCTTTCCCAACCTTTTACAACGTAGGGTAGGGTAAAACCGAGAACTTCTTGTACACAACTCTTTTTAAAAAAATTTAATATTCTTACGATGAATTTTCAATATATATGGTATATTCTCCCGTGTGCTTTGCCATAGGGGGGCATCCACAAATTACGTGAAGTGTTTTTCCGGATTTCTTGACCCCCCTCCCCCCCTGGCGAGATTTCGTGAGATCTGGCTGGTCCGTGACAACCCCAGAAACCCCCCCCCCCCCAGAAATCGCCCTGGAAACTTTTTTTAGACCATTTTTTTTAGGTCACACACGAACTTTTTTAGACGAAATACCCTCCTAAATTCGACTTTGGCGCAAATTGTAGACCTTTTTCTTTTGGCTCTAGTGTCCCCAAATTTTTCGCAAAATCTCACGTGAGATTTCCGTAGACCCCCCCTCCCCCCTGGTGAGATCTAGTGAGATTTTGCCGGATTCCCCCCCCCCCCTCTATTTCACCTCACGTAATTAATGGATGTCCCCTATACCGTTTTAACCTGTTTACTTCTAATTCGCAGGCACACAATTTCAATACAAGAAACAGAAATAACTTGCACAAAGCACAAACATCGCTGTCATTAGTACAAAGAGGATTTAATTATTCTGGGATACATCATCTGTTTAATAAACTTCTGAAGAGTGTAAAAATTTGTAGATAATAAAGATATATTTAAAGAAAAACTGATTATCTTATTGGCGACTCCTTCCACTCCATTCAAGAATTTGAACAAATTAATTAATTGTATTCAATATGACCTTTCGCAAAATTAGCTTATAGAAATTATTTTTATTCTGTTTATTTGTCTTTCTAACGTATGATTGTCTTCATTACGATTATGACTCATATTGTATGTATGTGTATTGACCATGACACGTTTCACATCCCAGAGGTCCTTCCTCAGCAGGGATCCATGGAACAAGATTGATAAATGAAAATAAATAAACTGTGTACCAACATGAGTAGACGAATGTGTCCCTATATTTCACTCTGCAGCCTTCATTATTCCCCATTATTGTTCAATTTATACCTAGAAGAAATTACTGGAAAGTGCTTAAATGGAAAAAAAAGGAGTGGGTATTGGTGGCAAGAGAATAGAGTGCATACGATTTGCTGATGATATGGTATTGTTGGCAGAAAGCGAACAAACTCTAAACAGAATGCTGAAAGATCTAGACGAAGCTTGTGAAGAGTTGGGAATGAAAATCAATAGAGCAAAAACTAAGAGTATGGTGATTGAAAAAGGAAGGAAAATAATAAGTATTAAGTTAGGAAGAGCTGATATCAGGCAAGTAAGATCGTTCAAATATCTTGGGAGTATGATGACCGAAGATTTGAGGTGCCATCAGGAGATAAAATCTCGCATTGCCGTAGCGAAGGAAGCGTTCAATAGGAAAAGGCGGATACTAACTGGAAAAACAGACAAAGCGCCTCAGGAAAGACTCTGCAAGTGTTTTGTATGGGGTGTGGCTCTTTATGGGGCAGAGACTTGGAGGATGAAAAACGGTTAGAAGCATTTGAGATGTGGATGTGGAGGAGAATGGAGAGAATAAGCTGGGGGGATAAAATAAGAAATGATGAAGTGTTGGATAGGGTTAGTGAAAGGAGAAAATAATCCAAGTCATAAATGAGAGAAACAAGAACGGATTGGGACACTTGCTGAGAGAGGAGTGCTTGTTAAAAGACGCCTTGGAAGGTCTAGTTTGTAGGAAGAGAATGATAGGAAGAAGAAGATGCAAAATTACAGACAACATCAAATACGTGGACCTCAGGATAAAGGCAGAAGATACAACAGCATGGAGAGCAGCCAAGTGAAAACCAGCCCTAGGATGATGATGATGATGACCTGCACTACATAGCGCAGATCCCTGGTGCTTGTGTGTGGTATTAACCTCGAGTCTCCCATCGTGCAGTATGGTGGTTAGATGTCGGTAGCTTGTCTTTACAAACACGAACGAAGTCGTGGGCATTGCTACTGTAATGATAGTAATTGGCTATTCTACATATAGTCGACTCACATCTCACCCATTATGGGCAAGGTTCACGTGTTCTCACGTCTCCATTTATGATTTCGTAATTATTAATTCTATTTTTTCTTTGTCCGAGAACCACAGACTGGGGAACGTTACCTTACACTGTCAAAATGTTCGGGGGATTTTTTTTTTCACAGTTTGTAGAAGTTCATCTTGAAAAACTATTTTAAAATATACCATTCTACCACATACGGTACCTACGAAACTAGAGATTCGAAAATTGTTTCAAAGTTTAAAGATTCGGGAATTAGTAAAAGATCTAATTGAATGATTTTAACAAAAATAATAGATCAGCAGAAAAAAAATTTTGACTCAAAAATCATATCTATCATTCAACAGAGAACTTCACGAATCAGATACAAATTTGTCGCGAAAAAACTTAAAAAAAAATGTTTGGGAAAACAACAAAACTGTTGTGTTCATTAGATTTATATTTGCCATTTCAAAGTGAATTTCGCAAAAACGCACACATAAAGCGCGTGTGGGACGGAACATAGCTGGGTTTAAAGTTACGAAGGCGGCTGTGTATGGAACTCCAACAGACAGAGTAAGGAAACTGATCCCCCAAGTCGCGCCTCCTACGTTTCGAAAGGTTCAGAATAAATTACCCGACTAAAAAGCAAAAACAGTTGTATTACTGACGAACCACAAGGCTCTTAGGTCTGGTCGGTGGTTCCGTTTACTGAATTCATTTAAGAAGGAATCGAATCTATAACAGATAGCAAAAATCAATAAATTAGTTTTCAGACTGCCTTTTTGTAACAGAAATATCTACTTTTCCTAAGAATTTGATGTACCTATTTAACATGTTGGAAAAACTGTGCTTGTGATTTACATTTTATTCACAGAGCATTAGATTATAAAATTAATGTCTAGTTATTAAATAATATAACCCAAAACGAAGGTTTACTATAATTGAGGGTACTTTTCCAGAAAGGCTTAAGTATGCTGTAGTTAAACCACTCTATAAAAAGGGAGATAAGGCAGCCGTATCGAATTACCGACCAATTTCATTACTAACAGCCATCTCAAAGTTTTTGAGAAAGCAATGTACATTAGAGTTTATGAACATCTAAAAAATAATAATATTCTAACTAAATCACAATTTGGTTTTCTAAAGGGTCATTCAACAGAACAAGCTATATTTGCATTCACTAACAATATTTTAGGAAGAAATAAATTATAAATTAATTACCTGTGGGAATTTTTTGTGACTTATCTAAAGCATTTGACTGTGTACATCATAAAATTCTGAATACAGAAACTTAAGTATTATGGTATAGATGGCATTGTTAATAAATGGCTTAGTTCTTACCTTCTAAATAGAAAACAGAAAGTGTCAATGGAGAATTTTAAGGCTACCTTAAGAGGTCCACTGTTTTCTGAGTGGAAATTAATCAGATGTGGAGTACCTCAGGGTTCTATATTGGGGCCACTACTGTTTTTAATATATATAAATGATCTACCCTGTGTTTCATCTAAAAACTCAAAATTTATCCAATTTGCAGATGACACAAACATAGGAATTAAAAACACTCCAGATTTATCTACAGAATATATTTCAAATTATGTCTTTGAACTGATTAATAAATGGTTTACAGCTAATGGCTTGTCTTTAAACTTTGATAAAACTCAGTATATGCAATTCAGTACATCACACAGAGTAACACCATGACTATAGACATAAAATTTGCAGGCCAGTCCATTCAAGAGGTAGATAGTGTGAAATTTCTAGGTTTGTGTATTGATCATAATTTAAATTGGAAAGTACATGTTTCTGACTTTACTAAAGCTATTGGGAGCAGCCACGTTTGCAATTCGTACAATTTCAGCTTTAGGTGATCTCCGTATGAGGCAGGTAGTTTATTTTGCTTATTTTCACTCCTTATTGTCATATGGAATAATATTCTGGGGCAATTCTACCCATAGAGACTAAAGTGTTCAGAGCCCAAAAGCGTGTAATAAGAATAATGTGTGGGGTTAGCAATAGAACTTCATGTAGAGAGCTGTTCAAGAAGTTAGGGATTTTAACATTAGCATCTGCAGTATATATACACATTAATGTCCTTTGTAGTCACAAATTATACTTTGTTTGAAACAAATAGTAAAATACACAATTACTGCACTAGAAGTAAAAAATGATCTTCACAAGACTTACAAGTCATTGTCATTGTTCAGAAAGGGGTCCGATATTCAGGGATACATATCTTCAATATGCTACCAACACATATTAAATGTCTAGTAGATGATAATAATAAATTCAGGAAAAAATTGAAAGAATTTTTAATTGACAACTCCTTCCTACTCTGTCGAAGAATTTATTTCTAAGGTATCTAAAAATAACTACCAGTAGCTTGTGTAAATATAGTTCACATAATTAATTTACCATGTATGCTATGACTGTACATCTCCTGGTGTATGTATTTAGTTTGTTACGTAATTGTTTATCGGTACCATATATGTTATGACTGTACATCTTGTGGTGTATGTATTATTTTGTTATAAGATTTTTTTTTTAATGTACCATATATCCTATGACTGTACATCTTCTGGTGTATGTATTATTTTGTAATGGAAGTGTTTAATGTACCATGTATACTATGACTGTACTTCTAGTGATGTACTTATTATTTTGTTATGCAACTGTTTATCTGTAAATTGACAACTTTCCACATCCCACAGAGCCAGTCTCTTATATTGGGATCAATGGAAAATGAATGTATTGTATTGTATTGTAAATGTGCTTCGAAAAGTGAAATTTTGTGTATCAATCTAGTTAAAATAGCCTTCGTTAGTTTTTAAGCAAAGGAAAAAGGAAACGGCTTTAGGAAATACTTCCTTGTAATTTATATTGCCTTCCTTAGTTTTAGCATAGATACATTTTTTTTTCTATACAAGCAGAAAAATTAAGGAAGGGAAGTCTGAGATAATCTTGCAGGTAACAAAACTTTAGAACTTATACAAATTATGCGAATGTTGTTTCAGAAGATATACATACTGTTAAGAATTTTTTTATTATTATTACTATAGGCAGAAAAAAACTGAACTAACATCCCCGCTGCCGACTTCCAAACATGAATTCGTTCAGCAGCATTTTGTGTCACTGTCTTTGTTCACGAGGCGTAAAGTCATAAAACAATGTATGTCCCAGTGGCAGTATCCAGGATATCCACGACCAGTTACAACAGCAGTGGGGCAGCCAGCTTGCCTCGGGAGAGGATACGACGGCTTCACGACAGCCGTCAGATCACACATACAGGCCATACTGGTAAGGGGACTCAAACCACCAAGTTCTTACTCATGTTGACTCGATTTTGTAAACAGTGTAGTAACATGACATTTAATTTAAATGCGGAGGAGCGCACCTCCGGTGGCAATTTCCCTACAGACCCATCTTCCCCCTTTCTTGCACCCACCTACATTATCACTCTATAAATTTAAACTTTAAATTGTTTCAGAGTTTTTAATAAAGTATTCATCATTTCTGTTGGTAACTTAATCCAATCCCTGACCCCCTTACCTACGAAAGAAAATATTCTCCCACCCTTGTATCTGAAATCATGGTGGTCATGGTCATATTTTCCCTTCCATGCATTACTTTTCATTCCTAAACCAATGTCTTCCCACCAATCTATGTCTTGTACACTCCCATGGCTCTCTTCACCCTCCTCCTCTCTTCCAATGAATCCAATTCAGGTCTTTTATCATATCTGTTAGTAATTACATTCTGCGGTAATTTCCAAAAAGAAATCTATTAGTCCCTTTTTGCACCCTCTCCAACTCCTGCATTTGATTCCCAAGATGTCGGTCTCATACTACCATATTCAAGCTATCGTCTAACCGAAAGAGTCGTAACTTCTCTCGCACATCCCCTCATCACTCTCTCCAACAAGTTCAAAATTTTGAAACCTTTTCCTACCACCAGTCCAATGTGTCCTGCCCAGTTAAGCTTGTTATCAAATGTAATGCGAAGATATTTACATTTCAAATCCTCAACAAGCAATTCTTTCATAATAATCGTAACTAATCTTTAGTTTGATATTTGTGTATCTAATAAGCAGACTCTTCTTTGCATTTATCTTCATGCCACGTTTACTAACTCAACTAGATATCCTGTTCAGATCACATTGCAGTTGTTTACAGTCCTTTACCGTTTTGATCCTTTTATTTGTCATCTGCAAACAATCTGAATTCTGATAGTAAGCCATCAACACAATTATTCATTAAAATAATGACTAACAAAGGTCCCAAATACGCTACCCTGGTAGTACTGCCATTTCCACTTACACTTCTACTGATACTGCATTTTCTACCCTGCCTTTTTGTTTTCTACGTTTTGCAAACTTGACTGGATTTAGTGATGACTGAAGTAGCACCTGGGTGTTCCAGCGTGTGCTCGGCACGGACACGGCCGTGTGTAGTGGCGTGGCGGTGGCCGAGCGATGGCCCGGTCGTGTCTGATGGTATCTCTGGTCTGATGGGATTAGCATATAGAGCGGCCGCGCCTGACTCAGCGCGGTGACACGGCTATGACACAGCAACTCTCACGCCTCAGCCACTTAGCAGCCAATCCAACATACACGCACATCCTTCAAAGGCTCAGCCATGAAACGGTAGTGGACTGGATGGGAAACTGATTTGCTATTTACAAGAATATATAAAAGGTAGAAAACAAAAAGTTATCGTAGGAAATGCAGTATTAATAGAAGTGGAAGTAACAATGGGAATGCCGCAGGGTAGCGAATTGGGACCATTGCTAATCATTATTCTAATGAATATTTGCGTTGACGGCTTACTATCAGAAATTAGATTTTTTTCAGATGAAATGAATCTATATAAAAGGACATAGAGGACTGTAAACAGCTACAGGGTTATCTGGACAGGTTATCTGGTTGGGTTGGCAAACATGCGATGAAGATAAATGCAAAGAAGAGTCAGCTTGAAAGATACACAGATAAGAAACTAAAGGTTGATTATGATTATAAGGTAGGGAAAGAATTGATTTCTGAAGACTTGAAATGTAAATATCTTCGCACTACATTTGATATCAAGCTTAACTCGGCAGGACTCATTGGACAGGTGGTAGGAAAAGGTTTCAAAATTCTGCACTTGTTGGAGAGAGTGATGAGGGGATGTACGAGAGAAGTAAAGGAATTGGGTTACGACACTTTAGTCAGATCATTGCTTGAATATGGTAGTGTAGTATGGGACCCTGTATTTGAATATCAAATACAGGAGTTGGAGAGGGTGAAAAACGGGCTGATAGATTTCTCTTTGGAAATTACCGCAGAATGTAATCAGTAACAGATATGATGAAAGAGCTGGAATGGGAGTCATTGCAAGACAGGAGGAGGGTGAAGAGGGTCATGGGAGTGTGCAAGGCGTGTATTGGTGATGACGCGTGGGAAGATATCGGTGTAAGAAGTAAAAGTAGTGCATGGAAGGGAAAAGATGACCATGACCACAAGCTGGCACTCAATTTCAGGCACAAGCGTGTGGGAAGATTCTCTTTTTCAGGTAAGGGTGTCTGGGATTGGAATAATTACCAAGGGAAATGATGAATAATGTACCACAAACATTGAAAGAATTTAAAGTTGAAATTTGTAGGGGGCAAATGTAGGTGGGTGCAGTAAAGGGGGAAGATGGGTGTGTAGGGAAATTGCCACAGGAGCGTGCGTTGCATTGCAATTAAATTAAATAAAAATAATGAATTGCTTTAAATGTGTTGCTGTGTTTCCATTACTGTTTGTGACTATTAGTTGAGTAACTGTATTAGTTTTCACGTTTTGAGGTTTAGTTCTGTGTTTTTAATGTGTTGAATAGTCCTTTAATTGTTAAATTTTTGAAGTTATTTATTATTTATTTTCGCATTGCTATTGATTTGTGTATATGATAGCTTTCCTGCACTCTTAGCAGAAGGTTTTTTGGTTATTAATTTTTAATATTTTCATGTCTGTATTTATATTGGTAGGGAGGTGGTTATAGTCTAATAAATAATCGTCACATGTGGAGTGATTTGTCCGTGTTGTTGGTCTGATATGTTCCTTATATCTTATATTGAAGTTTCTGGATGTCTGTCCTCTGGATATAGTTTGGTATGTTAGTTGGTACTTTCCTGCTTGTTGGTCCAGGTCACTTTCTATGCTGGAGTTCAGATGCTTGTATAGTGTGTTTCTTGTCCTGAAAGCAGTTTGTATTCCTTGGTTCGTGAATATGTTGCTCATTCTGTGTGTGTATTAGTGTAGCTCATGGTATAACTAACCTGACCATAAGGCCCATTTTCACGCTATCTGTCCTGCTGTCCGCAGCGAGAGTCAAAATGTCCTGCTCAGCGACAAAACCATACGTTGACCATTGTTACTATTAATTTTAACAGCGATGAATCTAACGCTATGGTGGCAATTCCCCTAGTATACATATATGTATATTTATATATAAAATTGGAATGTTAAATTTCTCCCCCATTTACTTTTCTCATTTAAAAATTTTAATTTTAAATTCCTTAAATGTTTTTGGTAAATTATTCATCACCTCACTTGGTAATTTGTTCCAATCCCTGACACACTCACCAACAAAAGAAACTTTCCCCACTCCCTTATGCATGGAATCGAGCGCCAGCTTGTGGTCATGGTCGCCTTTCCCCCTCCATGCACTATTCCAAATTCTTTGACCAATATCCCTCCAAGCCGCATCACCAACATATGCCCTGTTGTTGTATACCATTATACTATCCGCACACAACCTAGATTCTGACCGTAACTCATCAACACAGTCATTCATTAGAATAACGAACAGCAACGGTCCCCATACACTACCCTGTGGCACTCCCATATTTACTTCCACCGCTTTTGATAATGTGTGTCCTACTCTGACACCTTGTTTTCTGGCTTTTAAGAATTCTTCTAACCAGCAAGTAACTTTTTCATCCACTTCAAAAGCCTTCAACTTATATAAAACCTTTTTATGACTCACTCTGTCAAACTCCATAGAAAAATCTTGTGCCACACTATCATTTCGCCCCCCTTGTCCAAATCAGTCATATAGCCCACCATCTTGGATTCATATTAATAACCTTGCCTACAGCCATTCTGTCAATCTGAAAGCCAGTTTCTTTCCTCACAGAAATTTTTGATATAGTTGCATATCAATCTCTCCATCATTTTGCCTATCACAGCTGTAAAACTAATTGTTCTATAATTTTCACTCTATTTATAACCCCCTCCTTTACGAAACGCTCTTTTCCAATCCTCTGGTAAGCAGCAAGACTCCAAACTCATCTTAAATAAAATTTCAAGTTAAGGTACAATATCGTATCCTACAATCTTTAATAAATCTGTAGTAAAATTATCTACACCGGCCCGTTAACATTTTTTTTTTTTTTAGTTTCCTCATTTATACTTTTAGAGATACTCTCCTCTGATTCATTCCATCCCATCAATTGATGATAGTCCCTAGTTGAATCACTAAACCAGTCACTCAATATACCTGTCATTTTAAAATCCTCAGTGACTTCGTGCAAGGATTTATTAGCAAGAGTTCCAAGAGTTTTCACTTATTTCCAACTACGTCACAGATCAAATCACTAGCCTGAACGCTGAGAGTTGTGCTGCTGGAGACCGTACGAACTTTCGTGTAACTACTGAATACTTCCTGGAAGTAACGCACCTGTCAAAAGTGTCAAAACATAGTTAAACGTCGCAGTTTTGAAAGCCATTTTGATACAAAGGCTGACATCAGAAAAAACATGTAACGAAATCCATTTTTTTTTTTTCGTTGTCATCTATCCCTTCCTATCTTGTGCTAACGTCTTCATCTCTATAAATCCCTTACAACCCATGTCCTCAATTATGTGCTTCATATATTCCAATCTCTGTCTTCCTCTACATTTCTAAGACTCGACTGTTCCCTCCACTAACAAATTAACCAATCCAGCATGTCTCAAAATATGACCTACCAGCCTGTCTCTTCTTTCTGTAAGCTTCTTCCATAAATTTCATTAATCACCCATCATTTCCAAAACTGGTTCATTTCTTATTTTGTCAGTCCATTTAATTTTCAGCATTCTTCTGTAGCACCACATTTCAAATCCTCCAATTTTCTTTCTTTCCGGTATTCCTAAAGTCCATGTTTCGCTACCATAAAGTGCTGTGCTCCACACAAAGAGATTTAAAAAGTTCTTTCTAATTCCTAGATCACTATTTGAAACTAAGAGATTTATCTTTTTCCTGAAGGTTCTTTTTGCTAGTGCTATTCTGCTTTTAACATCATTCCTGCTTCGGCCATCGGTTGTAATTTTACTTCCCAAGTAATAAAATTCACTTACATCTCCAATTTCATTCGATCCTATTTTTAAATGAGTTCCATTCCTACTTGAAAACTTAGACCCGATATTTTGAAACAGATTTGTTCCGCCAGTAAATACAGAACAATTGCCTAGTTAGGCATTAAGTGTGAGAAATTCTGTCTAAGTAACTTAGCTAATATCTAATAATGTCTACTTATTACAACTGTTCGTCAATAAAAAAAAAAAAAAAAAAAAAAAACCCTTGTAAAATACAAAATCCCTAAGAATAATGAAAACGCGAATAAAGATATTCGACTGTGAATATATATATATATATACACCACCCATACTCATAACTGGGATTCGAATCTTTATGACCAAACAATTAGAGAAATATGCAGGCAAATATGACCTTAAAAACGGGTAAATATGACCTAAAAGTAACAAAATATCACCAAACATTTAATTTAATTTAATTGAAATGGAGCACACGCTCCGGTGGCAATTTTCCTACACACCCCCTACCCTGCACCCACCTCCATTTGCCGTCTACAAAACCTTATTTTAAATCCTTTTAACGTCTTCGGTAAGTTATTCATCATTTCCCTTGGTGACTCATTCCAATCCCTGACACCCTTACCTAAAAAAGAAAATATTGCCACACCCTTGTGCCTGAAAACGAGTGCCAGCTTGTGGTCATGGTCATCTTTTCCCTTCCATGAACTACTTTTCATACCTACTACAATATCTTTCCATGCCTCATCGCCAGTATACGCCCTGTACACTCCCATGACCCTCCTCATCCTCCTCCTGTCTTGCAATGAATCCCATTCCAGCTCCTTTATCATATCTGTAACTGATTGCATTTTGCGATAATCTAGCAACCCTTTTTTGCACCCTCTCCAATTCCTGTATTTCATACGTAAAATGTGGGTCCCATACTACACTACCATATTCGAGCAATGGTCTGACCAAAGTTTTGTAACCCAATTCCTTTACTTCTCCCGTACATCCGCTCATCACTCTCTCCAACAAGTGCAGAATTTTGAAACCTTTTCCTACCACCTGTCCTATGTGTCCTGCCCAGTTAAGCTTGTTATCAAGCAAGCAATTCTTTCCCCACCTTATTATCATAGTCATCCTTTTGTTTTTTATTTGTGTATCTAATAAGCTGACTCTTCTTTGCATTTATCTTCATCCTATGTTTACAAACCCAACTATATATTCTGTCCAGATCACCCTGCAACTGTTTACAGTCCTCAATCGTTTTGATCCTTTTATATAGCATTATATCATCTGCAAACAATCTAATTTCAGATAGTTAACAATCAACACAATTATTCAATAGAAGAATGAATAGCAATGGTCCCAATATGCTACCCTGCGGCACTCCCATGTTTATTAACCACTTCTTTTGATACTGCATTTCCTACCATAGCTTTCTGTTTTCTACCTTTTAAAAATTCTTCTACCCAACAAATCACTTTCTCATCCAATCCAATAGTTTTTACCTTATAAATGAATGTAATCTTTCTCGGCGTTGTTTATTTATGCATTAATAACAACATCACTCGGTTTGTTTCCCGAGAAACGTTTATAAAAAAGTTTTTACCATATTTACTATCATTTTATGGCTTACTCTGTCAAACGCCTTTGACAGATCTAGTGCCTCCCTTGTCCATTTAATCTGAAATATGTTGCATATATCCCACCAACTGAGATTCGCATCAATATCGTTGCCTGAACCCATGTTGCCTGCTTGAAAACCACTTACGTTCCTTACATACATTTCTGATGTTGTTGTATATCAATATTTCATCAATTTACCTACCACTGATGTCAAACTTATTGGCCTGTAATTTTCTACTCTATATCTCACCCCTCCCTTATTTACCGGTACTACTATTGCACTTTTGCAGTCCTGCGGTAAGCAGCAAGTATCCAGACCCAATTTAAATAATCTTTCAAGATAAGGTACAATGTCACATTCGGCTATCTTTAAGATATCTGTAGTAATATTATCTTCACCAGCCCCTTTATGTTTTTTCAGCTTTCTTATTTCCTTCATGATTTCCTCAGGATGAATTTCAAATTTTTTATTATCTTCATTTCTAATTGTGTTGTTAACCTTGTTCTCCGAATTAGACCCTCCTGTTTCTAATTCATTATCCCTAATGCTCTCACTTAACCAGTTACTTAAAATCTCTGCCTTTTTCAAATCGTCAGTAACTTCTTCTCCACCCTTATCTATAAGTGTCTCAACACCCTCCCTTCCCCTCAGTTTTCTAACATAGCCATAGAAATTTCTAGATGAATCAGTCAATGGTCCCCTTGCACTGACAATACTCTTCATAAACCCATCTTTAGCCACTTTGTTTGCTGTTATTAAGTCCTTGTTTAGTTGTTTTAAATATTCGCTACTACCCAGCTGTCTCTTATGTCTGTTACGTTCTCTTCGTACCAACCTCTTTAACCTCCTCACTTCCCTATTATAGTATGTATACAGCTTCCTTAGTTCTCTTTATTTTCTGCTTTGGAATAAATTTTTCTTCCCCCTTTCTTATTATCTCCTTGAACTCTTCCCACCTTGACTCTACTGTACTTGTGCCTTCTTTCCATTTGCTGAATCGTTCTCAGAAATATCTCTTCAAATTTGAAATCTGTGCCTTTTTATAATTGTAATTTACTATACATCAAAACATGCACACTATACATCATTTGCTTTATCTAGTAGTGTCGCTTCCATGTAGACAGAATACTTTGCTTCCATGCACTCATTGCACTATTGGTAAATTAAATTTTAAATCGCTTTGTAGTCACTTTAATTTCAAATAATTTACGGTGAAGAACACTTTCGTCTGTACCAAAATATTCCGCTCCAAATTCCCTTACGTAACTCCGTAACTTCGCACTTTCGGAAAATTTTGTTTTCGGCATGTCGGTACTCACTGATACACTGCAGATTAAACACTGAATTATGATTATTTTCAAAAGTATTGGTGATTGACGCAGTTAGATAGAGGCGCTGGTGCTACATTGTCGAGATAAAAAGGCGGGCGCGACAATAACATTTAGAAAGTGACTATAATGTATAACTTTCATTCTTGATTGGTGAATTCTGAACAATTCAGTGACTATTAGTTTTGTTTTTTCCTGCAATGTATAAGAGGAGAACAGTTCCCTGAATAATTATCTTAATTTCTTTTAATCTATAACTTTTAATGAGTTCACGGTAATATTAATAAATTACCAATATTTTCTCAAAGTATGACCATATCACCATAAATATGATCGTAATATGACAAAACCTAGGAAAATGCCTGAATATGCGTATATATGGTGTATAAAATACATTGAAGCACAACCAGAAACGGTGAATCAGTGCTTAATTCAGGATTACGGCTCAAAACGAAGGCAGGAAAACAATATGAGTTGTCTTGAAGATGCGGACCCTACTCATAAGGCGAAACAGTTTAAATGCCGAGCGTGGGTGTACTGCAGACGTGTGAGTAGTGGTGTGCGTGTGTGTGTGTGTGTGTGGTGTGATGGCTATCGTGTGAGGCACGAGGTGTGACTGCGACGCGCCGTGTGGTCTGCACACTGCGTATCAGATGTCCCGTCGGCGCGCGGCATTAACACCTCACGCGCTACCTGCCCGCCCCCCCACACACACACAAACCAGCTCAGTTCCCCACACACACAAACCACTCCACCCACGGCGAGTTCATTAGGGGCCCCCGGGGGACGGCAAGGATTCTGCCACGTCGTTTGGAACGCACCACGCCTCAACTGAATCAATTAGAACGAATTAATAATGTTAGATAGGAAACGTTATGTATGGAAATAGTGTTCCTAAAAAATAGTTGGAGAATTGGTTGTAGTTTTGGCGTAACGC
>JARYHS010008075.1:187326363-187574995 GCA_031002005.1 Vandiemenella viatica
TAAAAATGCACAATGATTATCAACATTACGAAAAAATCATGTCTCTATAATCAATTGATTTGGTTATTTCAATAATTATTATGAATAAAATGGTAATATTCGTGTTTATTTTTACTGTAGAACTTCAATCTTTGCCTCCGAGCGTAGTTTCTTTCTGCGCGGGCTCATTTTTTAGTCTTGGGTAAAGTGCTGGGTATGATAGGTCTATTTTATCATGAATTTAGTGTACCATATACTAGTTATGCTGTCCCATGCGGTATTCATGTCCGGAACAAAGCATAATCGAAAGGCTGTCCCAGACTGTACAAAAATAGCCAAAATCACTACAAGAATGTGTTGACTTGATTTTTGGCGTATAAACTGCCACATGCCCTTTAGCTACAGTTGAAGCAGTAGTCCAGTGCCAATCTTCATCCAAACCAGCTGCTTTAGAATATTTGTGGTTCATATTAAGATGATCCATATTATATTTTGATATCAGAATATTATAATTGATATATCTGTCGTTACAAGTAGATCATTAGTGTGGTAGCTTCTATAAGCTGTTTACTTATCAGAGAAGAGGCGGTGGTGGGAGGTGGCTGGTAGTGTGGGTGCTTGTGTGTGTGTTTGGGGGGTGGGGAGTGATGTCCCAGAGATTCTATGCCCACTCGGCTGGTGTGGGGAGGTGTGGAGTATTGTACCTGTCTGGTGATACTGGCACTGCAGGGCGACAGTAAACGTACTGTGCGACTAAATAATTCTGAGTAAAACTGAGGATCAGTAAGAAGTGCAGTGGCAATTATTGAAACCATTGTTTTTTTACCGAGCATGCTTGGAGTGCAGTAATGCTCTCACCTTGCATTCAACATGAAGTACGTTAGAATTCCAACCAGGCTATCTAGCTTTAGTTTTTCATGGTTTCTACAATCAGTCCCATCAATTGTGATGATGATATAGTAGAATTCGTTCTCATTTCTTATGCCAGCCCTTTCCTGTCTCTAATAACCCAACATGGATGAGGCATGAAGCCATAAGGAAAGAAGTTTGTTTCTTTGCCATGTACCAGTAATCCAATTAATTATCACATTTGCACCTATAAACTTCAGTTCAAATGTACTAATGCTTGTTGTGGTCCACAGTTCACTATCCTGTGGTGCCCTTAGAGTCCAATAGGTATCACACAGAGTCCTAATTCAACTCACTGTAATTTGATCATCGAGTGCCCCTGACCACAGCTTTGATGCCAAATGGCAATATTGTTATGAAAATCTATTACTTGTTGATGCTATTTGAACACTTTGATCAGCCATTCAGTTTTCTTATTTCTGTCTACTCCATTTCTTTTAAATTCTTTTATAGCATCATACTTCAAATAGTAGAGCAGATTAAATTTTTCACAATTTTTGTCACAAGACTATTCAATGGATTATAGATGGTTGCATTGTTAAAAAAACTGTAGAAAGCTAGTTTTTACTACATGCTAGTAATTTCACATGTTATTGATACACTATTTGGCTTCCAGTGAGAGATTTTTCCTTGTGTAGCTTAATTTTTTGCTTACTTCTGTGTATTTATAGCACAACTGTATTAATTCTCTTCCTGGTGTCAAGTGTCAAGAAATATAATATTTTTTTTCTTTCTTACTGATTATTAATTAAAATCATCACTGAACATTTTTATTTTTAAATAGAATATATAGGTTGTCCTGACTCTAAATTTTTATTATTGCAATGTTCAATTACAAATAATCATGAGTTAGCTTTAGATGAACTGAATATCCAAACAAATCTAAATTATTATTAATTTGACTGAATGTATATAAAAGTTTTTATGGATAACATAATAATTGCTGTGCTTTAAATAGGGTCTTTACACTGCGACTGTTATGTTTCTTGAGTGCCATTATACAAAGACTTAGTCCAGCGTTTTCTGATCAGGTTGACTGATTAGTCTAATGTGCCTAGATAAAAACTCAGTTCCTAAATGGGAGCATGGATTCAAATCCCACACATGACGAATTCCAATGATTACATATTGGGTGTATAAAAAGCAACTGGTATATTTAGAAATATCGTAGGGCTCCAAATCACACATAACTGGGGTATGGTATAAAAATTATCTATAGTTTTGTTTCTTGGTTTACCTTGGTATTTGCATTACACTAATCTGTATGCCATATTGACCATTCAGTGACTACATTTGCCTATATTTCTTCCTAATTGCATTCTTCATAGAGCAGCGTGACAGCTCAGTGGTTAATGTATTTGAGAATGTGCATCGTTAAGGAAACTGTCTTCAAAGACTCCAAGAAATTAAAATTAACTACTGATTTTTATTGTTCAGATATTCTCTTTATGTCATTCAGTCTGGTAGCATGACAGTGCTATAACTGTAGATGATCTATCACTCATAAATACACAAAAGTCATCAACATGAGCCATCTGACTGACTGAACCACATATATTCACATCTATACCCACTTACAACAAACACATATATTCTCCAACTCACCCACATGTATCAACTTCCATGGTCCGTCTTCCACCAACATGTGTCAACATGCATATAAACACCACTGACTAAAATGTACCTGTGTAAGTCAACAGTCACTCACACTCCAAAATATCTGTCAAACATACATCAAAACTCACATACAAGTAAGGAACTGAATGTCCTGCATAACATGGACCACTTCAATGCATATCCATTATGACCCACATACAGTACATTTTGATATTTGTTTACTTGTAAATATTATTTGAAACATAATTTTTCAAGATGTATAATAAACTCCATTTAAAAATAATTGTTTAAAATTTTGTTTATTTAATATATAATCTGATGTAGAGAACAGTCAATAGCTCTCCATTGACAGTTTTTGTTTTTAGATATGTGTGGTTAATTTAGGGAAAAATGGAGTTACTCAATACAATTACTGTGTGTGTATTACCGTGATATAATTTCTTTCAATGCCTTGATAAAATATTTATTGTCAACCAGTACTATAGAAGTTGTCAATAGACATAATAATATACAAATATGTATATCACAGTTTCTTAGCATACATGTACTGTCAAATATTTTTTTCATTTTTTGCTTAGAGTTTTACACCCTATCAACATCATGGTCATCAGAGCTAAGAAAGGATTGCGACAATAAGGAACTTGGCAATGACATTTTTGAAGGGGCTATCCCAGCATAATCCTGACTGATTTCATAAAACTATAGAGAACTGAAATCTAGATGGCTGTATGGAGAATCAATCCTGCGTCCTCTTGAATGCTAAGCCAGTGTATTATTATTCACCAACCACCCTTGGTTTTCCCATATTACTAGAAATGAAATACTAATTATTTTCTGATTGACACTAGTAATTTTATTCATGACATCCATTGCTATTCTGTCATCTTCTTGCACTGGGCTTCAAAATTTTAATGCTTATCAAACTGAGAGTTTATGTGCCTGTATACCGGATTTGTGCAAATAGGTTTAGATTCAGTCTTCACATTGGGTTTCTGATATAAGTTCCCTAAAGACATACCAATCTCATTCTAACAGATGCAACCCTTACTGAGATTGCTAAATACTATGTTGCTGTTTTCAGTTATATTTAAAAATCCTTTTCTAGCAACATTAAAACTTCACTGGCAAAGGCATTTAATCATTGCAGTATTAGTATTATGAGAAGTATCTATGTGCAATTTCTAGTCTATATCCCTGCTTAATGGATCGCAAATATAGCTTTCTGTGTGTCCACTGACCAGAGGCATAATGATGGTCATTTTCTGGTATCTCAAGCTACTTACAGGAATCCCAGAAAATAGGCTATGCTATCAAGATGTCCAAAAAGTGATCACTGCCTAATACTGCATTTTACAATCAACACTGGTGGTTATCTAGTAAGCTACTATTAAAAAAAAAAGCAATGGTATACTGATTTACATAAAGATCTCAGAATTATTATTCATTTAATCTTTTATTGATATATTATCCATCAGTAGCGTTTGAACAGTCAGCGAGTGCAGTAGCGTATTTCGTTGTTGTTTTTATATCTGTAGTGGTGTGGGTATTTGAATAGTGTAATCTCTGAGTGTTTACATTTTGTAAACATTGGTCGTTAGTAGCGTTTGAACAGTCAGCGAATGCAGTAGCGTATTTTGTTGTTGTATTTTATCTGTAGTGGTGTGGGTATTTGAATAGTGTAATCTCTGAGTGTTTACATTTTGTAAACAGTGGTCGTTAGTAGCATTTGAACAGTCAGCGAGTGCAGTAGCGTATTTTATCTGTAGTGGTGTGGGTATTTGAATAGTGTAATCTCTGAGTGTTTACATTTTGTAAACAGTGGTCGTTAGTAGCGTTTGAACAGTCAGCGAGTGCAGTAGCGTATTTTGTTGTTGTTTTTATATCTGTAGTGGTGTGGGTATTTGAATAGTGTAATCTCTGAGTGTTTACATTTTGTAAACAGGGGTCGTTAGTAGCGTTTGAACAGTCAGCGAGTGCAGTAGCGTATTTTGTTGTTGTTTTTATATCTGTAGTGTTGTGGGTATTTGAATAGTGTAATCTCTGAGTGTTTACATTTTGTAAACATTGGTCGTTAGTAGCGTTTGAACAGTCAGCGAATGCAGTAGCGTATTTTTGTTGTTATATTTTATCTGTAGTGTGTGGGTATTTGAATAGTGTAATCTCTGAGTGTTTACATTTTGTAGACAGTACTAGTTAGTAGCGTTGAACAGTTGCCGAGTGCAGTAGCGTATTTTATTGTTATATTTTATCTGTAGTGGTGTGGGGATTTGATTAGTGCAATCTCCGAGTGTATATATTTTGTAGGAAGTACAGGTTATTCGAGTTTCTGTTCCTTTTTCTGTACTTTTTTTGTTCCTTTCTTTTACGATTTTCAAAAGCAGTATTCTAGGGACTTGATTGCTGTGTGCAGACGCGAGCTGAGGTGGCTGATCTGCGCGCTCAGCTTGCAGCTTGTGTTAGCGAAAGTTACGCAGATGGAAGCTGCTGTAAAAGGCTGCAGCAGATGTGATGTTGGGGAGACTGATATAGCCAAGCCTATCCAGATTCTCCCATTATCGACTGTCGTACCTGCAACCCAGGCTGAAGTGTTTGGATGCTGTGCCGCAGTCGCCTGTTGGTGACTGGTGTATGGCTTCTAGACTTCGAAGCCGCCACGGGGGCAGTCGAACAGGCTTAAGGCCAAGACGCTGAACTTGTTCAGTTCTGTCCAACCGTTTGATGTATTGTTCGGAGGGCTGACTCAGTCCCACAATTGTCATCCTGCGAGTTGACGGCCCCCCAAGCCCGCCAGGTCTGAGCAAACGCAGAAGGGCATTCTGGTAGTTGGGAGCTCTAATGTTAGGCGGTTATTAGAGCCCCTTAGGGAAATGGCGGATTCCTCGGGGAAGAAATCCAACGTCCATTCAGTGTGTATTCCGGGTGGCCTGATCCGAGATGTGGAACAGGCCATCCCTGATGCCATAGAGGGACGGGGTGTAGCCAACTACAGATTGTGGCTCATGTCGGCACCAAGTGGATGCCTGTCGCCTTGGGTCGGAGGTTATCCTCTCTTCCTTCCGGCGGCTGGCTGAAAGGGTGAACTCTGTGGCCAGTGACCGCAAGATATCGGCAGAGCTAACCATCTGTAGCATCGTAGACAGGTTGATTGTGGACCTCTGGTTCAGAGCCGTATTGAGGGGCTGAACCAGAGACTACGACGTTTCTGTGATGAACATTGGCTGCAGATTATCTCAATCTTCGCCATAGAGTTCGACTCTTGTAGGGTTCCCCTTAATAGGTCAGGTTGTGCACTACACACGTGAATCGGCTACACGGGTGGCAGGGGCCGTGTGGAATGCACTGGGTGGTTTTTTAGGCTGAGGGAGGACGACCCGAAACACGAAATTCAGTTACGGGCAACCCAATCAGATACAACACCGGAATGTAGGAGCAACGTAAAAGAATCTCGTCAGTTAAAAGTTTCTCGTAATTAACTGTAGAAGCGTTTGTAACAAACAACCGGAACTTGAAAGTGTTATTTGTAGTACAGAAGCGGATATCGTTATCGGTACAGAAAGTTGGTTGAAACCGGAAATAAGTTCCGCCGAAACTTTTAAAGATAGCATAAACGTTTTTCGTAAAGACAGATTACATTCTCATGGAGGTGGGGTATTTATAGCGGTGAGTAAATTTCTCCCATGTAATGAAATAGACGTCGATACGAACTGTGAAATCATATGGATTAAACTCAACGTTGCTGGGTCAAAACTCATCATAGGTGCCTTCTACCGTCCACCTGATTCGGATACAGCTATCGTCGAGGAGTTAAGAAATAATGTAAATAGTATAGCTAGCCGTTTTAAAGATCATGCTATGATTCTAGGAGGCGACTTCAATCTGCCTTATATCTACTGGCATAATTACGTTCACATCACAGGTAGCAGGGATAAGGCGGCTTCTGAAGTAATTCTCGATTTGTTGTCAGATAATCATCTCGAGCAGCTAGTTAATGAACCTACGTGGTGTCATAACGGTAGCGAAAACATTTTAGACTTGCTGGTTACCAACAGGCCAGAATTATTCACCGACATTTCAACGACCACAGGAATAAGCGATCACAAAGCGGTAATTGCGACTATCAAATTAATGACCGAGCGAAAAAGGAAAAAAGTGCGGATTGTATACAGATTCAGTAAGGCCTCAAAGGAGTGTTTTAGAACCTACCTGAGGAATAAATACCATAACTTCAAGTCAACAAAGGACACCGTTGAAGAGATGTGGCATCGTTTTATACATATAGTCAGGGAAGGCATGGAAATACATATACCAAAGCGGACAATAAAGGGAGAGAATGATCCACCGTGGTACACATGCGAAGTCAAAAGATTACTCAAAAAACAAAGGAAATTACAAGCACGCTCAAGAAGGAAGGGGTGTCGCAGCGATTTAGAATCCTTAGCTGATTTAAGAGGACGTATTAAGAATGTAATGCGCAAGGCCTTTAACGATTTTCACTCCAACTCTCTCTCTCAGAGTCTCACAGAAAACCCAAAGAAATTTTGGTCGTATGTACGAAAAGTTAATTGTACCAACAGCAATATTCCAGCACTAATTCGTGAAGGTTCCAAGGTTAATGAAAGCCGCGATAAAGCTAACGTACTAAATACTGTATTCAAAAATTCATTTACAAATGAACATAAGGATAGTATTCCCGTTTTCCCACGCCATGGCGAGTCGGTGATGGAATCATTACGAATAGATACTGCAGGTATCGTTAAGCAATTATAGCTCCTGAAGTGGGGGAAAGTACCGGGCCCGGATGGAATTCCAGTAAGAGTATTTTCAGAGTATGCGGCAGAAATCGGGCCATTTCTGTCTGATATATTCAGTAAATCATTAGAAGAGCGAAAAGTACCTTCAGACTGGAAAATCGCGCAAGTAACTCCGATTTTCAAAAAAGGTGATTGAAGTGATCCTGGGAACTATCGTCCCATATCTATAACATCTGTTTGTAGTAGAGTTATGGAGCATATTATATGCTCGAACATTATGAATTTTCTAGATTATAATAATTTGCTTACAACAAATCGACATGGATTTCGGAAGAAAAGATCATGTGAAACACAGCTGGCCCTATTTACACACGACGTAATGAAAGTTATCGATACAGGTTCACAAGTAGATGCAATTTTTTTAGATTTCCAGAAAGCCTTTGTGCTGTGCCACACAACCGCCTTTTAGCGAAGCTTCGAGCGTACGGTATATCGGATCAGCTTTGTGAATGGATAAAGGATTTTCTAACTGGTCGGTCGCAGTATGTTGTCGTTGAAGGAGAAAGTTTTTCTAATCTAGATGTTACATCGGGTGTAGGGAACTATCGTCCCATATCTATAACATCTGTTTGTAGTAGAGTTATGGAGCATATTATATGCTCGAACATTATGAATTTTCTAGATTATAATAATTTGCTTACAACAAATCAACATGGATTTCGGAAGAAAAGATCATGTGAAACACAGCTGGCCCTATTTACACACGACGTAATGAAAGTTATCGATACAGGTTCACAAGTAGATGCAATTTTTTTAGATTTCCAGAAAGCCTTTGTGCTGTGCCACACAACCGCCTTTTAGCGAAGCTTCGAGCGTACGGTATATCGGATCAGCTTTGTGAATGGATAAAGGATTTTCTAACTGGTCGGTCGCAGTATGTTGTCGTTGAAGGAGAAAGTTTTTCTAATCTAGATGTTACATCGGGTGTACCTCAAGGAAGTGTAATAGGACCACTTCTTTTCTTAATTTTTATAAACGATCTCGGAGACAAAGTGAAAAGCCTTTTTAGATTGTTTGCTGATGATGCGGTTATTTATAGGGAAGTAAGAACTTTGGCCGATTGCTTAGAAATTCAGCGCGATCTGGATGTTATTTTGGCTTGGTGCGCTGAGTGGCAACTTACTCTAAACTGTAAAAAGTGCAAGACAATGAGCATAACTAACAAAAATAATCCGATTGTTCAGAAATACGAGTTAAACAATACAGTTATTGATTTTGTCGATTCTATTAAATATTTGGGAGTAACAGTACAAAGGAACATGAAATGGGACATACACATTAATTCTTTAGTAGGTAGAGCAAATTCTAGGCTGCGATTCATAGGTAGAATCTTGAAAAATTGTAATGAACAAACAAAGGAGATAGCGTACAAATCTCTGGTGCGTCCACATTTGGATTATTGTTGTGCCATTTGGGACCCGTTTCGTAAGGGATTGATCGAAAGTATAGAGAAAGTACAGAGAAGAGCCGCTCGATTCGTGACCGCTTGCTACAGTCCTTATGAAAGCGTCACAGGAACTGATTAGTAGATTAGGTTGGGAGTCTCTGGTAGATAGACGACACACATTTCGTTTAAACTTATTGGAAAACATGCGTACTCCAACTTTCACTCATGAGTGTAGTGAAATACTTCTTCCACCAACCTATTTGAGTCGGAAGGACAGGAAAGATAAAATTAGAGAAATAAGGTGCCGGACTGATTCTTATATGAATTCTTTTTTCCCTCGTACCATTAGGGATTGGAATGCACAGCAAAGAGATTAGCTTTGGTGCTGAGCACCCTCTGCCACCCACAATTTTGTGAATCGCAGAGTATATTTGTAGATGTAGATGTAGACCCTTATCTATAAGTGTCTCAACACCCTCCCTTCCCTTCAGTTTTCTAACATAGCCATAGAAATTTCTAGATGAATCAGTCAATGGTCCCCTTGCACTGACAATACTCTTCATAAACCCATCTTTAGCCACTTTGTTTGCTGTTATTAAGTCCTTGTTTAGTTGTTTTAAATATTCGCTACTACCCAGCTGTCTCTTAACTCTGTTACGTTCTCTTCGTACCAACCTCTTTAACCTCCTCACTTCCCTATTATAGTATGTATACAGCTTCCTTAGTTGTCTTTATTGGAATAAATTTTTCTTCCCCCTTTCTTATTATCTCCTTGAACTCTTCCCAGCTTGACTCTATTGTACTTGTGCCTTCTTTCAATTTGCTGAATCGTTCTCAGAAATATCTCTTCAAATTTGAAATCTGTGCCTTTTTATAATTGTAATTTACTATACATCAAAACATGCACACTATAAATCATTTGCTTTATCTAGTAGTGTCGCTTCCATGTAGAGAGCATACTTTGCTTCCATGCACTCATTGTACTATTGGGAAATTAAATTTTAAATCGCTTTGTAGTTACTTTAATTTCAAATAATTTACGGTGAAGAACACTTTCGTCTGTACCAAAATATTCCGCTCCAAATTCCCTTACGTAACTCCGTAACTTCGCACTTTCGGAAAATTTTGTTTTCGGCATGTCGGTACTCATTGATACACTGCAGATTAAACACTGAATTATGATTATTTTCAAAAGTATTGGCGGTTGACGCAGTTAGATAGAGGCGCTGGTGCTACATTGTCGAAATAAAAAGGCGGGCGAGACAATAACATTTAGAAAGTGACTATAATGTATAACTTTGATTCTTGATTGGTGAATTCTGAACAATTCAGTGACTATTAGTTTTGTTTTTTTCCTGCAATGTATAAGAGGAGAACAGTTCCCTGAATAATTATCTTAATTTCTTTTTATCTATAACTTGTAATGAATTCTCGGTAATATTAATAAATTACCAATATTTTCTCAAAGTATGACCATATGACGATATCACCATAAATATGATCGTAATATGACAAAACCTAGGAAAATGCCTGAATATGCGTATATATGGTGTATAAAATACATTGAAGCACAACCAGAAACGGTGAATCAGTGTTTAATTCAGGATTACAGCTCAAAACGAAGGCAGGAAAACAATATGAGTTGTCTTGAAGATGCGGACCCTACTCATAAGGCGAAACAGTTTAAATGCTGAGCGTGGGTGTAGTGTAGACGTGTGAGTAGTGGCGTGTGTGTGTGTGTGTGTGTGGGGTGTGATGGCTATCGTGTGAGGCACGAGGTGTGACTGCTACGCGCCGTGTGGTCTGCACACTGCGTATCAGATGTCCCGTCGGCGCGCGACATTAACACCTCACGCGCTACCTGCCCGCCCCCACACACACACAAAAACCAGCTCAGTTCCCCACACACACAAACCACTCCACCCACGGCGAGTTCATTAGGGGCCCCCGGGGGACGGCAAGGAATTCTGCCACGTCGTTTGGAACGCACCACGCCTCAACTGAATCAATTAGAACGAATTAATAATGTTAGATAGGAAACGTTATGTAAGGAAATAGTGTTCCTAAAAAATAGTTGGAGAATTGGTTGTAGTTTTGGCGTAACGCTGTATAGAGGTCAGCTGCCTGCACCATCTCCACTACTCAAAACTCCCCCCCCCCACCAGTCACACTTCAAGTGACATCACGCCATACATATCTCCAGTAATGGCTACTCAGTGACTACTATTTTTTTGGTAGATTATGATTATTAAACACTGCCTACCACTTGACATATGATTGGGTACTGTAGGACCAAACATGGTGGCTGATTGGTAAGGCTCTCGCCTCGTATGCGGGAGGATGCGGGTTCGAACTCCCGTTGGTTTTCCATGATTTCTCCAAACCACTTCATCTAAATGCCACAATGGTTCCTTCAAAAGGCTATGGTCGAACTGCTTCCCGTTCCTTGCCCCCCCCACTCCTTTCCCTCTAATGACTTTAACATTAACGATGCGTGAAGCTAGGAGGAAAAAAGGAAAAACAAAAAGATTACTGTGGAGCCAAATTACTAGCAGTTTGTTAACTTTTCTGTGAACATTGCGGGAAATAAGGAAAGAAAAATTGCAAAATTAGTTGCAAATGAGTCTCAAAACAGTACAAAACCTCTAAAAATTTACAAACTTCTATCAGTCAACAATTTATCAAGAAAATTCGGCAGGAGAGAAAATTTACCTCAGAGTGGAGAACAAGATTGCATCACTCTGTAATCGAAATAAGAGATTTAAGAAAGTCGCAAAGAAAAGGAACATTTGCAAACTTTATAAGAATTTAATAAATTAAAAAAAAGTCATTTCGGAAAACCTTACAAAACCGAAAGCTGGATGAATTATAACGAATTAATAATGCTAGACAAGAAAAGATGATCGATTTTTTTTTTTTTTTTTTTTTTTTTTTTTTTTTTTTTTTTTTGTAACAGTTTCACGTCCCTTTTTAACAACGTGGTCTTTAGAGACGGAAAGATGATCGAAATTATAAAGAAGCTATTTCTAAAATTTCGAGATACAAAAATAATTTTCAGTCTGTGTGCGAATGAGGTGGTTAGAGAATCACGAGAGACAAAACGTCAGTGGAAAGGGGTGTGAGACAGGATTGTAGCGTATCCCCTTAATTTTAAACTTGTATCTGGAGGGAGGAATAAAGGAAATGAAAAAAATTTAGAATGTGGCATAAGTGTTCAAAGAGAAACAATCAGTATGCTACGGTTTGCTGATGACATCGTCGTGTTAGCAGAATAAGGTGAGGGTGAATGGCATCAACAAAATACTGAAGGAAGATTTTGGACTAAATATAAATCAAAGCAAGACAAAAGTGATGAACTGTAGCAGAAAATGATTGCACTTATAGTAGATTAAATATAAAAATAGTATCGGATGCAATAGGAGATATAAATTAATTCTGGTACGTACAGCTGACGGCTGAAATAGGAATGAAGTAGAAAACAGAACAACACTAGTGAGAAAAGCCTTCTGGAAAAAGACAAATCTTTTAGTTTCAAACATTGATTTATGATTAAGAAAAACCTTTTTAAAACTCTATGTTTGGAGCACAGCACTTTATGGCAGTGAACCATGGATTGGGAAACTGAAGCATTTGGAACGTGGCGCTATAGAAGGATGCTGAAAATTAAGTGGACGGATACAGTACGAAATGGACGTGTCCTTGATTTGATGGACGAGGAAAGAAGTTTGTGGAAGAATATGGGAGATAGAAGAGACAGGATTGTGGATCCGATGTTAGGATAATGCGGGATTGGTTACTCTGTTAGTGGAGGGAACAGTCGAAGACGAGAACTGTAGACTAACACAGAGACCGGAACAAATGAAGGAGATAATTGAGGACATGGGTTGTCAGGGGTGTGTTGAGATGAAAAGGTTAGCACAGGATAGGAACAGATGAAAGACTGTATCAAACCGGTCGAGATACTGATGACTACGAAAAAAATTCTTAAACAAACATAGTGAATCGCCTGACAAACTATCAACTGTATAAAACACGTAGATAGCGTGGCCAACTCAGCAAACAAAGAGGGATCAAATATCCTCTTCAGTCCCGAGCTCATCATAAAAGTGCAAGAGAACTACTATTGTGTTATTTACTTTGTGTTAATGCTAGTTAACAATGAATAGCCATAATTTTTTTTTGAAACAATAATTAATGTTTTATAGATGGTATATATATGATACCTCGGGAGTCAAGCAGGAAAATTATACACACAACTTTACTGCTTCATGTTACTTTATTTCATGGAAAAAATATGTCTTTACCTTTATTTCGAGGAGCCATGTTGTACAGCTGCAGGATCCCATGTTTCCAATCAGGGCTGCCAAAAGCAGAAAACCGAACATATGAGCTGTGAGAAGCGAGATGTATATTTTACATGATACGATAGGCCAGAAAACGTTCAGCTGTGCAGTGGCCCAAGAAAAATTATTTCTAGAGGTATCATATATGATACCTCGGGACTGAAGAGGATATAATTCCAGTACAAGGAGAAAACTACTGTTCCTGCCTGTAAATATAGAAAGCTTCTCGTATTTAAACCAGCACAATAAACATCCTCTCAAAACCACTTACCACCCCATTTTAATTAAAACAGTGTCTAGACAGTTGAACCATCGTATTTTGGTATTCCACATTTTGCTCTAGAATAAAGTTTGTGAAATATCACTATGAAGCTCGCGACATTCAGCAATAACGGAGGAAGCTGGTAGCCGGAGAGAGTTGTTAAGGCAGCCGTCTGAATAACACCAGCTCACAGAATATCAGCAACTCCAGACGCAATATTCCTGCGCAGCGTAACTAGGGAACAATAGTCGATTTCTTCGAGTCGAAGTGTTTTCGTCCAGTAACAGTCATTATTACCAGGGTTCGGATCCTAATGACCACGGATTGCAATCATGCAGTGTTTTCAATCCCACTGGATTTTTGCGGCATTTGCACCAATCGCGCGGGATGGTTAACAAAAATCAAACAAACGTTTGTTCACAAGAGTCAAATCCCAACTGCAAGGGTACAGGCAAACAGTTCAATACATCCGATAGAGACCGAGTTGGGCAGCGAGTCACGCAGACTGACACGCGATTCCGCCAGACCGTCTAATAATGCGGGATCCCGCTTTGCTGGATTGCAATCCCTAGTTGTGCCTGGGGACACCATGGGATGGTTGGGTTTCACTAGGGATGGACTACACCTGAACAGAAGGGCCAAGGGGGTACTTTCTGAGATATTAGCTAAATCTGTGAGGGAGCCCACTATCAGTTATGATGGGGTTGGGACTGTACCTTTTTTATTTTGGTTAGGGGCTGCTGGTGAGGACATTATAGCCACCTACTCACTAGCATATTAGTCCTCCTTTCGAATGCGATACAGCAGCGATTCGGCGTAGCATGGATTATACAAGTCCTTGGTAGGCTTCCAGAGGTATCTAACATAAGATTTCTACGCACGGGTCAGAAAATTCCCTTAAATTATGTGCCACCGGTTTGAGGCGTGGCACCTGGTAACGAGCATCTCGGAAACGGAGAGGCTGGTCGGCTGTTCGCGTGCTACTGTAGTGAGCATCTATGGAAAGTGGTTGAAGGACGGTGAAACCACGAGTAGGCGACAATGTGGTGGACACCCACGCCACATCACAGAACGTGCAGGTCGGAGGCTTGCCCTCTCTGTAAAGCAGGGTAGGGGATACTCTGTGGCTGATCTGACGGAAGAGTACAGTTCTTGTACTTCCAGAAGTGTTTCAGAGCACAGGAACCGCGATTCTGCCACAGATCACCCCCTATCCTGCTTTACACAGTGGGCAAGATTATTTGTAAGAAATTTTAAATAAGTTTGAATTGTTTTTGACTGTAAGTTAGTGTTAGTGTTAGGTTCCTGTGCTAGCAGCCAAGAGAGTCGCTTATGAAGTAACGATAATGTCGTCCTCTGATGTGGCTTGGTAAAGAGTCTGACGTATCTGTTTCGTCAGCGAATATGAAGTGGTGGTTTAGTGTATGAAGGGTCTCACATGGCGACCGGTGCCAGGACTGAGGTCTCAATAAGGCGCCGGGTGGTCGCTGTGGGTGGGCGTGATTTAGGGGCCTGCGATAGCGGCGACACGCGCCCACCACGCCACCTAAATCACGGCTCAAGGCACGGCGCACCAGCTCACTTTTATTGTGGCGGCAGCGAGGTCTGTCCTAACCACGAGCATCTCCACTGTGTGACGTCACCACGCCTGGGAACGGCGCCTCCCTCCACGCAAATCACGCTACTGGCATGCGAAGAGCAGTCTCACAGTACCCTCCACATTCCATCTTACTATATTAAACGACTCTTTGCATTGTCTTGATAGCTTTCTTCTTTCAGTCCAATGCTACGTTTGCAAGCCCACCTTACCACCTGCCGACTGATGAGACATCAATTAAAAGTAACTCTCGTGGTGGAAAACATTCAGCAGCATAGAGAAAAGAATGGACAAAACCAGACTACTCCAGCGTATCTCGAGAATGCCTGCAAGACCAAGTAAAAGATGGGGCGACGCCGCAGCAGGCCACTGCGGCTAGTCATGGAAGGTATGGTTATGGAGAGCGTTTAGAAATTCAGCGCCATCTCCATGTTATAGAGCGGTGAATGGCAAAAAAGGGCTGCTAGATTAGTTTATGGAAGCTATCGCAGAATGCAATCAGTAACAGATATGATAAAAGAGCTGGAATGGGATTCTTTGGAAAACGGAGGAGGGTGAAGAGGTTTATGGTAGTGTACAAGGCGTATATTGGTGATGAGGCATGTAAAGATGTTGGTGTAAGAATGAAAAGTAATGCATGGAAGGGAAAAGATGACCATCACCACAAGCTAGCACTCGATTTCAGGCACAAGGCTGTAGGAAGATTCTTTTTTTTTTTTTAGGTAAGGGTGTTAGTGATTTGAATAAGTTACCAAGAGAATTTATGAATAATTTACCAAAAACGTTGAAAGAGTTTAAAGTTCAAATCTGTAGAGGGCAAATGTAGGTGGGTGGAGGAAAGGGGGAAGAGGGAAATTGAAACCGGAGCCTGTGCTCCATTACAATTAAATTAAATTAAATCTTCAAGCAAACAACAATTTTGAAAGAAGACTTGTGGCCCTGGAGATGGTAGGTTGGGATTCGATGGAATAAGCCAGTGTATGTTGTAATCTGCATCTTATCGATGTACCGGCTTCATTACGAACTCGCCATGCCCGAGTGTTGGGGTGCGTGAAATAATGCATGCTCTCAGGCTTGACTGCCAGTGAAGTTCTTCTGCCATACACCACGTTTCGACAGCTTCCTCCGCTGCCTTTTTCAGGTTGACTGTAAGTCGCAGTAGCAGTTCACCTGATGAAGACGGATGTAACATCAGAACTTTCATATCCACCTGCCAAGCAACAGTGGATACTCTGCTTTCGCAGAAGACGCAAGACCGAAAATATTGTATAACCCAAAGTACCATAATAAACATTTTCAGTTTTAACTTAATGGGTAAAAATCATTGTCAGTTATCTGGTATATGTTAATATATCTGTTTTCTATACGCGTACACACTTAAGAAATAACAATAGGCATTGCAACGCCTGCAAAGCGGACAATGCTATTAGTTAATATATTTTTTGGTACTGTACAACCTGTAAATAGATATTGAACACAAAAATACTTTACTGTAAATAGTTACTGTAATAGCGCACACGGTATAAATAGTAACACAATGCTTAACATTTTTTCAGTTGTGTAAAATGTTAATCATCTTGTATGCAATGTACAGTAAGGGAAAAATGTTTCTTTACTCACCACGTTTGTTTTGTATAGAGGCCTCTGAAAAAGAAACAGAATATTGTAGAACAGAATAAATGTACACAGACTGGTGTGTGTAGACTGTATCTGTCCGTAATTCACATCTGGTTCGTATAGAGTCCATTGGAAAAAAATGAGATAATTGTAAAACAGAATAAGTGTGCAGAAAATCAGTGCTGTACATCAACTATAAGATTGCTGAGTGCTACACCGATTCGATGTGTGTAAAGTTCATTGAAGAAAAACAGGACATTGCAAAATAGAACAAGGGAAAAAGTGTAAAAAGACTAATGTACACTTGTCTGTTGGTCAAAGACTGGGGTAGAGATGAACTGGCTGACGTATATAGACTTTGCTGGGTGCTTTGATCATTGGTTTTGTATGAAGTTCATTGAGGAAGAAAAAACTATTGCTAATAGGGGAAGGAAAAAAAATTGCTTTATGTAATTGAAAAAAAACAACAACATTAGAAATATTATTTTACTTACTAACGAAAAAATGTATATTTTTACTTTTGAAATAGATCTTTTGTATGAATTCATGTGTAATGTGATTTATCAAAACTCAACCATTTCACCAAGGTCGTATTTTTCCTTCTCTTCCTCGCGCTATTAACTAAAAATGTTTACTTAGTTATAATTTTTGCTGGTAAAATGCTCCTCCAATATCTTGGATTTGGTAATCTCTAACTTGCAGATTTGGTAATTTCACTTTACTGACGGTAGCCTTTGACACAGCATTCGCTAAACACATAAACTTGCTCACTTCCTCTTAGTGACCAGTTCTGCCAATTTAGCGTTTTATGGCTAAATTTAGCACATTTTCAAGTGATTTAGCACGATTCAATTTAGAATATTTTTTAGATTTTTTTATTTCCCCATTACTCAACGATTTTTTTGGGGTGAAAAATTTTTGGTATTGTTTATTTATTTATGGGAAAAATCTTTCACAACGAATTGTTGGTAGTTTATGCATTTTAAAATGTAAAGCAAGAATCTCCACTAAAGCAATTTAAAAGATTTTTTAACAAATTTAAATAATTCAGTTGCTATAAAACATCTATTGTTTATTCTTATTTCTGACTAAAATAAATTTTTAAGTTTTGTTTCAGATAATTTTCAAGATAAAATTTACACTTATCGATATAGGAACAAAATTTCAAGATAATAAAATAGTATACATCAAGAATGAAACTCTCAGATACTGCGCTCAAAAGGAAACTAAATTTCTAAGGACTCTGGAAGACTAACCAAACAAATTTTTTATTTCTTCATGGCTGCATAAAGAAGTCTAATTGGTTCGCAGGAAATGGAAAGAGAATTAAAAATTACGGAAAAGTCATTACTGGATAGAACAGCGAGATAAGACCATCATGTGGGAAGAGGAGAGGAAAAGAAGATCCTAGCGATTGAAGAAATACTGGGCGTAAAAGTAGGAACAACATCGAAGAAGTGACTGATTCTTCGTACCACAAAGAGGGTGAAACGAAAGAAGAAGAAGAAGAAGAGACAGGATGTCACATTTTAATACGTGCGGGATTGGTTAATTTTCTAGTGTATGGAACAGTTGAGGGAAGGAACTTTTTAAAAAGGCACAGATATCGAATTTGAAGCGAAATTTCAGAGAACGTTTCAGCAAATGGAAGGAAGGCAGAAGTGCAGTATACTCAAGGGGTGAAGAGTTCAAGTAGATAATAAGAGAGGGGGAAGAAAAAATTATTTCAAAAGGGAAAATACAGAGAAATAGAGAACCTGTGTACTATAATAGGGAGGTGAGGAGCTTAAAGAGGTTGGTAAGAAGAGAACGTAACAGAGTTAAGAGACAGCAGGGTAGTATGGAATATTTAAAAAACTAAACAAGGACTTAATAATAGCTAAGAAGGTGGCTAAAGAAGAGTTTATGAGGAGTATTGTCAGTGCAGGGGAACCATTGACTGATGCATCGAGAGATTTCTGTGGCTATGTTAGAAAACTGAGGGGAAGCGAGGTTGGTGATACACTTATAGATAAGGATGGAGAAGAAGTTATTGAGGATTTGAAAAAGGCAGAGATTTTAAGTAATTGGTTTGGTGTGAGCATTACGGACAATCAGAAACGGGAGGGTCTAACTCAGAGAACGAGCTTGACAACACAATCAGAAATGAGCAGACCAACATTTGAAGACAAAGAGAGGAATATATGAACAGATAGTATTGAGCGCGCAGGTTGTAGTGCTGGGTACGTTGAGATGACGAGGACAGAGAAACAAAAGTAGCCGAGTCATCGGGATGGCCTTCGCAACCATAATGAGTGTATTGTTGGTTTGTGTGTCGGCCACATTAAAGAAGGTACACTGCATGCATTAATAAAACACCGCCTGTCAGCGACTGTTCTGAGGAATTGTTTATTCGGAGACGCGTTTCGCCCTTACGGCGTGCGATATCCTCGGTGTGCACTTGTAACTTCCGCTTTCCGCACACGCGGAAGTTCCGCACGCTTATTCACACCCGTTTCTCCTTCCGCAATTTTTATAACGGAAATTTATTAGGAAGTTTAAACGGGAGGGCGCAGGTGCGGCGTACTTCAGAACAAAATCTTACAGGTAGGTTACGCCATTACTTGAACGCAAGTGCAATATTTGCAGAACTAAACAAAGATGACAAATACACAATTGCAACGTATTGTGATTCGTGGGTATAAATCTGATTTTATCAGCAGTATCTAAATATGACCGAGCGTGGTGGGTGAGCGGTTAACGCTCTGGCCTCGCATTCGGGAGGATACCCGTTCGAATCTCCGTCCAGGCATCCAGATTTGGGTTTTCCATGGTTAATGCCGGGATGCTTCCTTCCTGTCCTTGTCCCCTGTCCCATCCCGCCTCTAATGACCTCGACATCGACGAGACGTAAAGCCATAAGTAAAAAAATGAAATAATAAATACGACGATCAGTAGAACTGGAGAATCCAGAGGAACAACAAACTCAACTCAAAAGCAGCCGAACTCTAACTGGGAATGCAGTCCAGCCTACGTCATGATCGTTGCAGATGTTGGAATCCGTGTTAAATATGAACGAAAAGCAGCAAGTCTCAATTGCAACTTTCGATAGAGACAATGTGCTTCTGGAGTTACAGTCACACCTTCAGGGGTACGAAAAAGATAAGAGCTTACCCTACGTGAGGGTTCCCTTATGGTGGAAATCAAATGCACGCAAATACCATCATCTCTGCTCAGTAGTGCACCAGCATTTGTCAGCTACTACTTGCAGTCATATAGCGGAACTGGTCTAATATATGAAGAATACAGGATCATACTGCAGGGTGAAAGAGCCGTCAAACTACTATTATAAAATATAACTTCAAGCCCGCCAAAAATGACGGTTTGAACGCCATATTCTGGCAGTTTATTTTATTTTTTTCGCAGTTGGTTAATTATACGGAATTGTTATTACATAGCGCTAGTGGCTTTGATTTGGTAATGTTCTACATATTTGATTTGCTGTTCACATAGCAATACAGTAGTAACTTCTACTGAATTAATGACGACGGAAGTATAGAACCAATAAAATTAAAAACAAATTAGGAATCCCGGAAACTTTTGCTATCCATGTAATATCAGTTTTATTCCTGGCCCAGGCACAATTCAACACGTTGCGTATGGAACTACTTTCACCCGCATTAACCCTTCAGTATCATGGCGCTTATGAAAGCAATTTAATTGGTTTGTAAACCTCATTTCAGAATGAATTATGCTGTAACAAAAAGTGTCAATGGGGAATTCTGGCCTACTTAGCCATAACCTCCACTAATATTGCTTTCGAATATCATAGCTTCTATTACCCTCATATGAATAACGACGGGCATCACCTATGGTGATAGTAGGAATTTATTCATGAAAAGCTTGTAAGGAAAAATCAATAATGATCGGGTCTACTGGAGATCGCGATTCTGCCAAAATAACATTCAGTAATGACGTCATTATACTGCTGTAGTCTATCGCAAGACATATTATTTTCAAGCAGTAATTCCGTTGTAATACAGCCTGTAGACTACCATTATTTTCAAGCAGAAATTAGGTTGTAATACATCCTGCACCAGCATAATACAGTTAAATGTCCTTCCGAAAATATTTATATAGGATTGTTGCCTTTTACCACGGCAATTCTTGACGGAATCGCGATCTCCAGTAATCCCGATTTATTTACTTTACTTTATTTTACTTTAAATGACGGAAAGCATAATATCAAAAACGGATAACTGTCATTTATTTGAATGATGTATTTCGCGATTCGTACATTTCGTGTAAACTTTCTCTGATTATTTAATAAACTTCATTCTTTCTTCTGTCCAAAAAATTCTTAGGTTATCTTTTAACTGATACAGGTAACATAAAATAAACTTAGAATACCCTTCTCCTTACATTAATTTTTGCATCTGGTTGTTGTAGATAAATAAAAAGCAATATGCAAATTTAAACGAACGTACTAATTATAACTTTGTGTCAAATAATTGCCTCGCATTAATTTATTTTCCCTGTACTTCCGTATTTCTAATATCTCTGCTCACTGCTATTTTGCGGCAATAATATCGTTGTTGAATTGCGAGTGTCACATCGCTTATACAGTAAATAGTCATATTCTTGATGATTTAATCTAATAAAAAAGTTATCTTAAATCTCATTTAATAGCTAAAACATGTATCAAAAATAAAGGTACCATATATAATGGTAGTAGTAATTTATTATGGAGAAGCTTATAAAATAAGTCATTTTTAATTATATCTTCCGTTATTCGAATATGTTACTCTGGTTAAATTATCAGAGTATTTGGTTACGATTTTACATAAATAAATGCATATTAGTTTAGATGACGGAGACTGTAATTTCTAAAACGGATAACTGTTATTTATTTGACTAATACATTTCGCATTACGTTTCTCAGAGTTTTTAATAAACTTCATTGTTTCTCACCGTCTGCCAAAAAAATTCTTAGGTTATGGTTTAACCTAGTCCTTATAACTGATACAGATAAAATAGCGTAAATATTGAATCCCCTTCTCCTTACATGAATTTCTGCGTCTAGTTGTAAATAAACGAAAAGCAAGATGATGGAACGAATGTAATATGGTGGCTGTTGATTGGCGAGTGAAGGTTGGCACGTGACCGTTCTCTAGCTTATAGCTATAGTAGCTATAGATGACGCACGCCAGAGTCCAGGCTTAGCGTTTTATATAAGGGGATAAATTACAGCTACAGGGCTTTAAGGGTTTGGGAGAGACTATATTGTCCTCTTCCAACGAAATGTCAACCTCTCCTTCACGTGGTGCACCCTGTTTGCACGGACGAGGCTCTGGCGACTGAAAGATTCCGGGTATAAGGAGTCACCCACAGCTTGCCAACGGCCTACGAAAGAAGGGCGGAATAGCTGGGAGCGGTCCAGGGCACCCTCTTGCCCTTGGGGTTGCCAACGGCCCCTACAGGCGTGTGAATCAGAAATGATCAACGGCATGGGGATGCAGAAGGCAACGGGAAACCACTGCATTAAAGACCCAAAGGGTATCCCGAGGACACTTAATCCAACTCAAAAGCAGATAAGTGAAGACGTGAGTTGTAAGGGGTATTTAAAGATGAAGACGTTAGCACAAGAAAGGAAAGGATTGCATCGAAATACTGGTGAGAGCAAAAAAAAAAAAAAAACCTCACACACACAATACTCGTTAAAAATTTCACTAATATTTACACTTCCGTTTCTGCATCCACTGCCGATAAGATTTAGTTCTGACATCTGTTTCCGTATTTGCTTCCGTTATATCCCTACTCGGCAGTGTGGGTTGGGAGCAGGCGTTTGCGAGCTTCACTTTCGCACTGTTTCGCTTCTGCCACAGTCGAAGGTTCCACTGCCAGAATTAATCGTTTCCGCGTGTTTTATCATATCATAATGCTGTTTCGCGGTAGATGAAAGAGGAAGAAGTTCAGTTGAGGCTGGAAACACGTATGACAATGCCGCACCATCCCGTCTCCTATTTCAGCTACTTGCACTTCTAGTCTGAAGTGAAAAGTCGACCATATTTTTAACTGAAAACTTCTATAGTCACGTTACGCTATGTTTTGACGGGGGTAATTCTGTGAGTTCGCAAGAAGCCACCTGTTGCAAGCGTTACCATTACGCTGGACGCTTTTCGCAAAATCTTTACACAGTTTTGATGTAATTTTATATACGTATAATTTACAACAAATAGAAAAACACTGTTAATGTTTGATTTAAAGCAACCGAAATCCTCTCCTCCATTTACCCTTCACCTTAATTGAATCGTTTACTTCAGAAACCAGTCAAGCACCAAGTTTTTCCATTTTGGGAAAACACAAAAAACTGTCCACCGTCAGGCTACATGTTTTGGTGGTGACTTTGCTGAAAGTAGTACATATTGCAAACTATTTTATAAAAGAAAAAATATTTTTGGTATTTTAACATTGCTGTAAACGGAACGAAAAAAAAAATTCTCTTAACTGGTTTCTGCAGCTAACCAGTGGAGCAAACATAGTTATATGCTATATTAACTATCCATACTTTTACGATTTGCAAATAAATCCCCTATTTTTGGAAAAAAAACTGTATTTTTAATGAGATTGAGACTGCATTGCTAATACAATGGAATTACACAGATGAAGTTATCAGCTACTCCAATCATCACGGTAGGAGCTACTGAATCATCATAACCAAATTCCGCAGCATATTCTGCATCTGTAGTAGGCCATTGTAAAATGCTGTCATAAAAGGTTTCATACCCCACCAGGTAAGGTCTTAGGGCATTTATGTCTCGCAGCTTCTTGATATTGATGGGAACCTAAAACAATAACGAAGGAATTAGGGCTCAGATCCAAAACATGAATGGAGAATGGCCAAATCATATATTATTTCGGAGTGAACTTCAATATTTTAGGTAAACATTTAAATGAAAGAATATAATTACATCTAATAATAATATTTGTGGAAGTTATCCATTCAGATGAAATGGACAAGGGAGGCCAAATTGATAGTGTAGCACTAGATCTGTCAAAGGCGTTTGACAGAGTAAACTATAAAATGGTAGTAAATAAGGTAAAAACCATTGGAGTGGATGAGAAAGTGATTTGCTGGGTAGAAGAATTTTTAAAAGGTAGAAAACGGAAAGTTAGGTTAGGAAATGTAGTATCGAAAGAAGTGGAAGTAAAAATGGGTGTGCCACAGGGTAGCGTATTAGGACCATTAATATTCATTATTCTAATGAATAATTGTGTTGATTGTTTACTATCTGAAATTAGATTGTTTACAGATGACATAATGCTGTATAAAAGAATCAAAACGATAGAGGATTGTAAACAGTTGCAGGGTGATCTGGACAGGATACCTAATTGGGTTGGTAAACATGGAATGAAGATAAATGCAAAGAAGAGTCAGCTTATTAGATACACAAATAAAAAACAAAAGGTTAATTATGAATATAAGGTGGGGAAAGAATTGCTTGCTGAAGACTTGAAATGTAAATATCTTGGCATTACATTTGATAACAAGTTTAACTGGGCAGGACACATTGGACAGGTGGTAGGAAAAGGTTTCAAAGTTCTGCACTTGTTGGAGAGAGTGATGAGGGGATGTACGAGAGAAGTCAAGGAATTGGGTTACAAAACTTTGGTCAGACCATTGCTGGAATATGGTAGTGTAGTATGGGATCTTCATTTTACGTATTAAATAGAGGAGTTGGCGAGGGTGTAAAAAAGGGTCGCTAGATTTGTTTCTGGAAATTATCGGAGAATGCAATCAGTGACGGATATGATAAAGGAGCTGGAATGGGATTCATTGCAAGACAGGAGGAGGATGAGGAGGGTCATGGGAGTGTACAGGGCGTATACTGGCGATGAGGCATGGAACGATTTTGCAATAGGTATGAAAAGTAGTGCATGGAAGGGAAAAGATGACCATGACCACAAGCTGGCACTCGATTTCAGGCACAAGGGTGTGGGAAGATACTCTTTTTTAGGTAAGGGTGTCACGGATTGGAATGAGTTACCAAGAGAAATGATGAATAATTTACCGAAAACTTTGAAAGAATTTAAAGATAAAATTTGTAGAGAGCAAATGTATGTGGGTGCAGGATAGGGGGAAGTTGGGTGTGTACGGAAATTGCCACCGGAGCCTGTGCTCCATTGCAATTAAATTAAATTAACATATCATATTATACTATTTACAAACTTACTTTTCCTGAAGGGAAGGCCAAATTGGTATGTAAGTCAGGGGCAGGCGTTGTTTTCAGCAATGTGAAAGTTGACTGAATGATTCCATCAATAACTGGCTTTACTACCACTTTCACATAGGTATTGTTTTGTTCGTAATTAGCACACGTGTACTGGGAAGCAAGGAGGTCTGGTAGCTCATTGGTTAGGGCCCTTACTTCCGAAAGTTCTATCTCCGATCGCGGGTTGAAATCCCACGGCGAGTTGTAATTTTGAGGAGTTGTATTTGAATCTATGAGCTACGCCGGGACGTTGCGTGTTAGGCCCCTGAAGAAGGGAATTAGTCTTCCTGCCTCTGACACAACAGCTTGGTACATCTCCTTCGGAAATATTCGACGAACCGTCGGATTGGGAATTAATTTAGATTTTTAGTTTTTGAGGTGAAAACTTCTTTAGGCGCGATGGGTGATTTTTTGGATGGGTAAAATCTTATGAGTTCGCGTCAGCGACATGCTAATGTTAACAGTGTATATGCTGTGGTCTGGTAGCTCAGTGGTTAAGCTGTCTCACTGGCGAACTAAAGGTCCCCGGTTCGAATCTCTGTCTCGGCGGTGTTTTTCATAGACCCTTAACCCGACCTTCACCTCTGGCACAGCTTGCTGTGTAATGTGAAGTACGCCAGAACACTTCCGTGGTTCGGATTCCACGTTAAACTGTAGGTCCCCTGTACCTGGTAGGACTACCGGGTTAGCGTTCTCCCCACTCGTCCACCAAGTTAGATAAGCAACAGCGAATTTCGCAAAAGTATAGTAGCGTACAGTTGTAAAACTGTTCAATTCCTGTCCGACACTAGGCCTGGGCAAAATATATCACTGTATCGAAATATCGATATTTTTTCATAAAATCAACGATATTTTTACTTTCGATATATTCAGAAATCTATAATTTATTTGGAGTATCAATTTTAAGTACTAATTGGATATTTTTGTACGAAGCAAATCAGTATATTGGATAAATATACGTACGTATCTGATCTGAACGCGCCTTGAATTATTTAATAGTTTGTCATCAACGATTAACAGGTAAAAAAAGGATGTAAAACTTTAACAGGTGTACGTTAACGTCGTCATTTTTTTGTCAAAATATTTTTAATCAAGTTGAAGAATATTAATTAAACATCCGTGTCGAGAAGTTGAGGCTTCTGTTTTGAATTGGTTTTTTCATTGACGAATGGCATTTAATGCGTTGACGCAGTACCTGATATGCCAAGCCTCATCTGTGTGGCTTCTGTACTTAACTTGGCTGCACCAGACAACAGGAGGAGATTAAGGGAGGAACACATAAAACAGAGAGTTCTTAAGATGTCTACACCAGATGAGTACTGCTTTGATTGATTGTAAAAATAGTTAAATTAATAACAGTTATTACAATTTCATATATTTCTTTAATTTTCCGAATTTTCTATATATTTTGGGAGTATATTTTAGAAAATTACAGGCTTTAGGAAAAAATATCGATAGTTTTCTCTCGATACATATCGATATAGTTTGTAAATATCGATATGTATTTTCATTTGCCTATCCTTGACCGACACCGCAAGAGGAAGTCTCGTCTGTGAGGTGTATTGTTCCTTTTGGTTTGGAGTGGAGTTATGTGATTGGAGTGAGCAGCGTGTCGGGTGACGGCGGTGTTGGTCGCTACAAATCTCCCAGATACCATCTCACATACTCACACACACACGACCCGCGTCCTCCATTATCCCTCTCATATGCGCTGCTTAGCGGCGTCTGTCTACAAGAGCTTACAGCACAGCAAACTGCCTGCGAGAGAAACAAGCTAATCTCTACTACGGCTCGTCTTAGCGGATGTTCCGTGCTTGACATACGCGGAAGCTAATGCGGAGGTGGGAAAAAATTAATAATTATTTAGATTTTAATATTTTATCAAAAATATACTTAAAAGTCAAACAAGTAGGTATATTTTTACCATAAATTCTACATTTTGATTAACATCTAAAACTGTCATATTATTTTATGCCTCGTCTTTCAACAGCAAAAAAACGTTGGATGATTTAACGAATGCATTAAATCATTTACATAACTACGCACGCGTCAACAAAACAATTTTTGTCATATAAACGTTCTGGCTCGCCTAATTGAAGCGTCAAGCACAAGGCCACGCCACCGCACATCTCCTTTCCACCGCTCTAGCGGCACATTCACAGTACAACTTGTAGGACCTACGATGATCCGATTTTCCGATGTAGAACTCATGTTGGGCAGTGAAAGGGTGTGCGGTACTACACATAGGACGTGTTGGATGTCGTTGAACTCCCAGACAAGCAGCACCAGCCCTGCCGTTCAACAAGCTATGGCGTTGGATCGTGATTGGAGGAAACATCCTGCGAGTGTGCGATAAGGACACATGGTGTGCCGCGAGAAAGTCGAGTGGAAAGGGCTGCTTGCACTCCTGCTAGTAGCGTGAATAGGTGAGCGCATCCCATGGTAGTTCTATCCGGAGGTCCTACAAGTTTGACCGTGAATAGGCTACTTTACTGTACACGCGAGTTCAGACAAGTAAATTCGTGTTTAGGTAATAACACCGTTCATTTCATTGTTAGTTTCACTACAATATTGTAAGAAAAAAACAAACAAGTTGTTGTTAGCCAATCGACGATTGACGGAATTTCGTATAAAGAGTAAACTATAATATATATTGCAATTTAAACAAAAAATCCGCTATACTTCCGCTTTAAAAGTTTCGAATGCCGATGCGAAAGCGGAGGAAGAATATCATGCGGAAGTTCCGCACTTGTGGATGCGTAGCTCCGTTGCAATCCTACAAAAGCTTATGCAAACTGCCTGCGAAAGGAACAAGAGATTTACGGTTTTGGTCTAGATGTTTGATACTTACAGATAAAAACAATCCTATCCGTTAACCCCTCACATGTTTTTTTACTGTTATTAAATTGAGTTCTAGCCAGAATTCTAAATAAGGTTTCTGTGAACTTATACGTCTAATACAGCCAAATAAAAAACTTCGTTTTTGGGCAGACGCGTTCCGATTTTTTCAGTCATCTACGGTGCCCTAGAACAGTTTTATTTACATGTTTTGTTGTTGATTATAGTTTGTTTATAATTATAATCTGTTATGAAGTGCTATGAATATTACATTCTTTTGTTTCCTATTTTCACATTGAAGTCTGGGGAAGTTCCATTTCAGTGATTTTTCTGTTGCTTTTATGTGTTCAGCACATATCCTGAGTTGTCTTTCTATTCGCACTTACTTTCTTCATTTTTGAAAAACATACTATTGTTTACGCACTTTTCTGTTTGTGTAACCACTGTACGAGCGTTTGTTATTGTTTATATTACTGTGTTCAGAGATGCTTTTAATTTTCGGCAAGTATCTTATCGATTTTGTTTGTTTGTGTTTTAAATTATATCTATGTTTTAGCGTTGTGTGTGTGTGTTTTATATATATTATGGAATTGTTTTAAGTGTTTTGAATAAAGTCTGATTCGTGAGGTGAATTTAGTCATTGATTATATTTTTCGCTTCATATATTGCATTCTGTATGTAGAAATTTTCTTGTACTGTCAGCATGTTTTTGTTGTGGTTATTAATTTTCAGTATTTGCATGTCTTTCCATATATCAGTGTGTTCGTGTTTGTTGTCAAGTAGATATTCTGCAAAAGTAGAGTGGTTGGTGCACCTTAATACGAAGTTTTTTATTTAGCTGCACAAGACGGATAAATTCACAGAAACCTTATTATTAAAGCAGCTAAGGAAAAAGATCTGAATCTCAACATGTAGAATTCCAAATGTTCGAAGTTTGTATGATTCAAACGCAAACTACTATTCAATCTGGTAATAGGCCATCTTTCCGCAGTTGTTGAACAATAATTTTATGAATAACTCCGTCTGCTAACAACTGTTTTGTTGAATTTTATTTTATTTTATTCCCCAGACGTGTTTTGCCCTTATGGTGTAAGGCATCATCATCGCTGATCACGGAGTTGTTCATAAAATTATCAAACTACTATTGTTCGAAAGAGACGACACATGATGGTCATTTACGTGATCTTTGGATCATGAGCTTCCAAGGAGTGGAAACCCGACCCTATCGGTGCTGTGTTTGTTGCGTGGCACCTTAACTAAGAAACACATCCGATAATATAGTTTAGAGAGTAAAGTGATTTGTACGACGGATGGGGCTATCCTAGTAGTGAACGAAGATGAATCAGGAGGAACATGTATTGAATGTGGACTGAGTTGAGTGACTGGGTGTGGTTGTGGGAACCTGACCCTCGCTCCGCCGCTCTAGCCGCGCCGCTCCGTGGTCGCGTCTTCAGGTTCGCCAGCTGAAGGCTTCTCGATACACTAACGCGTCATCCGGCGCGAAGTTGCACATACTCATTTTACTCTTTTTATTCTTCTTTTCGCATCATTCCGTTTGCTACACCTTTACTTCCTCCCTGCCTGTCTCACCTTGCAGCCCTTACTCTTTGTATTTCCTCTGTACTACAAAGCAATATCATCAATCCGTTTATGTATCTCTAACAAGTACTCTTCCTCTTCATTCAGCTCCGTTCATTTTGTTTTTAAACGTTGACAACTCTTCAGTTGATCATGTAAATACTTTCTGAGTGTTAGGGTTTGGGCGAGACTATATTAGTCTCTTCCAACCAATTGTCACCCTCGCCTTCACGTGGTCATCCCGTTTGCTCTGGTGACTGAATGATTCCTGGTAGAAGGAGTCACCCACTGCTTGGCAACAACCTTCTCGAGGGAAGGTGGAAGGGTAGGCAGCGGTCCAGGCACCCTCTTGCCTCGGGGTTGGAAACGGGCCCTAAAGGTGGATGAATCAGAAATGATCAACGGCATGGGGATGCAGAAGACAACGGGAAGTCCGTAAGGGTATCCCAAGGCTATGTAATCCTCTCAGATTACATATAGTATGATGGCTTCTTCCTGGGTAAAATATTTCGGAGGTAAAATAATCTCCCAATCGGATCTCCTGGTGTGGACTGCTCAGGGAGGAGTCATCAGAATGGATAGAAACATTGTACGAGTCGGAGCGTGGAATGTTAGAAGTCTGAATTGGGCAGGTAGGTTAGAAAACTTCAAAATAAAGTTGAAATGATTTAAATTAGATCTCGTTGGGGTTAGTGAGATTAAGTGGAAGGACGCACAGGATTTCTGGTCTGGGGAACACAGGATAATTAACACAAAAGTTGTCAATGGAGTCACTGGTGTAGGATTTGTAATGAACAAGAAAGTAGGAAAGCGGGTGAGTTATTATGAACAGTTTAGTGACAGGATTATTCCGAAGAGGGTAGAAACTAAGCCATCCCCAACCACGTTATTTCAAGTGTATATGCCAACGTCACAGGATGATGATCAAGAAATAGAGAAAATATACGCCGAAATTGAAGAATTGATACAACATGAGTAGGGAGCGAAAAATCTAATAACAATGTGCGACTGGAATATAGTAATGGAAAAGGGAAAAGTGGGGAATAATGCAGGAAGTTTTGGCTTAGAGAAAGAAATGAGCGAAGAAGCAGGTTCTTAGAATTCTGTGAAAAGTATAAACTAAACGTGACGAATACATTATTTAGAAATATTCAGGATAGATATACACCTGGAAACGTCCTGGGGATACAGGCAGATATCAGCTAGATTATATCATGGTCAATCAAATTCTTGACTGTAAATCATATTAAGGAACAGACATATACTCTGATAGTTATGAAGTGCAGGCTGAAATTCAAGAAAAAAAAAAAAAAACAGGAAAAATAGACTGGAACTACACATGAGACAAAAATGGTAGACGTCGCTCTATGAAATAACTCTGAATGGAGTACAACTCATGTCGAAGGAAATGCACTGAAAAGAGAAATAATCAGAGTTCGCAAAGAAACATTAGTGTTTTCTTAAAAATGAAAATGCCGCGCGAGAATCTTGAGATTCAAGAAATGTTGGAATTAATCGATTAAATAAGAAGGAACAAAAATTCTCAGGATGAAGCTGGAAGAGAGCAGTACACATATTTTAGAAATAAAATAAACAGAAAAAGCAAGAAAGCAAAAAAGAATTAGCTACAAGAAAAGTGCGAAGAAGTAGAAAAGGAAACGGTCATAGGTAAAGTAGATGAGGCGTATAGTAGGATCAAGCAAAGCATTGGAGAAATGAAGAAAAGAGCTGTAAACATGAGAGCTGCTAATGGATTAAAACTATGAAGATAGGGAATGATGGGTATCTCGTTTTAGAATGAAATAACGAGTCCAAGCAGATTCTGATTCAAGTCGGTTTATTTTCCTTTAAACATCGAACTCCAAAGATACTAGGTGCAAAAGTAAACAGATGGTTCAGCGACTATAAGGTTCAAGCAACTACTACTCACAATACTTTGAAGCACTGAATACAACCAGGGAGGAAAGAAATATATGGAGAAGAAATAACGTTAAATCTGTGACGCCGCCTCTAAACTCTCGGCTAATACTGCGCATGCGCGGCGGCGGTGGCGGCCATATTACGTATCCCCACAATTGCGAAGTTCGCATTGTGTTTGATGCTGTGATTATTTCATTTTCTAATGTGTCTAAGTTTTTTTATAATGCCATCTTGTGCTTCATACAGTTGCACAAATAGGCCAGATAGTAAAGAAATTGGAATATCATTTCATAAGTAAGTTGGATTGTAATTATTGTTCTTGAAGTGTGAAGTAAATATTGGCAAGTTTGGTGCCTGTCAATAAATATTTAATCATAACTCTCAATAGGATGACTTTGTTCTCAAATTTTTGTTGGTGTAGTGTAGAAAATCAGCATACCTTTCTATTTTGCACATAACAGACTAGCATTACTTTTTAACGAGTGTTGAAAATTAGATTTAAAGGGGTGTGTTTTACATCGCGATTCAGTGAATTTAGTATTGCGCTTTCTTTCGTCACATTGCAGTTTATACTGACAGTGTATGATGAAATTAAATGTGTTAAATTATGCCATGCAATCTAGGAATCTTGATGAAGTAAACGATGTTGTTACCCCAAATGCAGTTTGCATGTGTGGGTGTTTGATTCTGTAGTGGCAATTTAATGGAGATTGTGATTAGGTCTAAATGCAGTCTGCACCAGAATTGTTTTGTTGTTCCTTAAGGGACAAAGAATTTATCTATTACTGTTAATAATTTCATGAGAACCATGTTACTGACAAAACGTGTATCGCGATGTAAACTACTTCTAGCTACTCCCAATTAAGCTTACGATGTATGGTAAGAAGATAACTATTTTTATTCTGGTCTAGGCCGCATTTCAACCTAACCACAAGTGGTAGTAATAAAACTGAAATATCCATTCTGCATGTACACCATGTAATTCATTGTGACTTTGGCAGAATTAATTTTTGTTCCAGGCCGCTCCCAACCTAATCCCCTCAATTTGGAGACAGTATATCCCGAAAATTAAGCAAGATATCGAAAAATGTTATTATTTATTTTCGATTTGTCTCGTCGTGTTACATAAGAATCCATCATCAAATTTGACTTTTGCGAAATTTTTCTTCTGTATTTCAACTCAAGACACCTCACTTTTGAGACAGTATATCTCGAGAACAAGGCGAGATAACGAAAAATTTTAATCTTTATTTTTTTATTTGCCTCGTCTTTATAAATAAGAATCCATCATCAAATTTGACTTTGACCAATTTTTTTCTTCTGAATTTCAACCAAAAACATCTCATATTTGAGACAATATCTCGAAAACTAAGCAGCATATCAAAAAATTTTATTCATTTTTTTTTTGTCTCATTGAGTTACATAATACTCCATCACCGAAATGCGGCGTCACGTTTATCCTAAAGTCCCGTTGAGGGTTTGTTCATATTCCCCGTGTCTGTATGGATAGGTAATATGGCGGCCACACCTCCCCACTCCTCCTCCGCCCTGCTTCACTTCAATGCGTGGTGAAGGTCCCTTGCGTCGTCTCCATATATTTCCTTCCTCCATGAATGCAACACTGAATACTAAAACTCGTCTCTGACCATCGCTCATAGTTTTCATAGAAAATTCCAGAATATTTCAAAGAAATCCGACCGACTTTTCTGGAAGTCTAACAATACTTAAATAATTAAAATCATACTAAATAATCAGAATTAATTTAAAAAAATCATTCACAATTATTATGAAATGCACAGAAATTAAAATTCAAGATATTTACGCACAAAATTATCCACATAAACCAGTCCATACCGTCGCTAATTGTCCTCTAAACGTTTAACTAATGTTTCTCGTATACTAATGTGCTTGAACGTATTACATAGTAGGCTATTTACATAGTTTGTTTGTACTAAACAATGTTCATTCACACAAATGCACTATTAATTGTAAAGAAAAATATACGAAACCATTTTTACTCAACTCCCAGGTTTCTTCAATTAATTCATAAAATACAGTTTGATTAATGGTGTGGGTGTGAGGGGCGTTATAATGGAGCGGATCGATTGATGTATTACATTCAGTAAATTGTCTGATGGGATTGATTTGAACAACAGCGTCCTGGAGAAAGAAGGTGAGGTCGACATTGATGACTTAGGACATTCTTTTTTAAGGACAGCTTTTGTTAGAGCTCTGAAAGATCTTAAATTAGGTAAAGCATTTCGAATTGATAATATTCCTGCAGAATTTCTTAAATCTCTAGGAGAAGAAGGAATCCAAAGATTACTCAATCTGATATCAATATTTCATGAGAAATTCCAAATTATTTTAGTACAAGTATCATCTTAACACTGCAGAATAAACTACAAGCTGACAAATGTGAGAATTATCGCACCATGAGTCTAACATCACATACTTCAAAATTAGTCACCAGAATAATATACAGAAGAATAGAAGAACGGAAAGTAGTTGGAGGTCAGTTTGGTTTTAGGATAAACCGCGGTACGAGGGAAGCAATTCTGACTTCTTTGGTCAACGAATAACATTAATGATCGTTGAATGTCAAGTGCTTTAAATGAAAGACAGCGTGTTATACGAAAATAATAAAACCAGCATTACTCATAATAATTGAGAAGAACATTAATGTGTACTGTTAATTTAAGAAGTGAACTTGTCAATTGTTGAAAGTATGGATAATGTGCAATTTGAGCAACAAATATTGTAATACAAGAAGCAGGAGTATGTGAGTATTTAAGGTAAGAGAAGTAACGATTTAAATTTTACTAAGTTCTATTTGTGTTATTGGTTCAAGACGAATTTTCGAGATTTTATTTTAGATTTATAAAATAATTATATTGTGTGTTTCAGTTCGCAGAACATGTTACATCTAAACACAAGAACCTTAAAGGGAATTGTGATGAAGGAACGGAAACTTTACAACACTCTGCTATTGTTTGTTATCAATATGACGAGAGGCACTGGTAGATACTCTGTTCAAAGTCGCTTCGCAGACCCTTTGCATATTGCACGTTCCTTTAAATAACAGCTGGAATCTTATATATAAAAATGAATTTTGGTTTGTTTGTATGTTCGTCTCCTATGCGTTCCTGAAGTATTCATCCAATTACGATGAAACTTTGCTGAGTTATTGTGTGCATATGTGCGGAGTTTTCTGAGAAAAAAAAAATCAACCCCTCTCCCCGTTTACAACTCTTAATTTTTACGAACCCACATTTTATATCCGATATCAACGGAACTTTCCACATGTGTACTTTAAAACAAAAACAAAAAACAGAAAAATACTGTGTACATTTGATTTGCGAAAACCCAACCTCTCTCCCTATTCTCTAACACCAACAGAAAAATGGTGTCTACAATCGGTTTTCAGAACCCCTACCCTTCTCACCCTTCCCACCCTATTATTTTTGTAAACGTTCTTTGTACATACCCACAGATTTCATCCTATTTCAGTGGTACTTCGCAAACGTGTGCGTTAAAACAAACAGAAACTTACTGTCTAAATTTGATTTTCAGAAACCCAACCTCTCTTACTCTTTCAAACCCCTTAATTTTTTCAATATTCTTTCTTCTACACTTTCTATTCGATTTTGAAGGATCTTTTCACACGTATACTTTAAAGCAAACAAAAAGTACTGTCTACATTTGGTTTACAAAGTCCAACCCCTCTCACCCTTTACTCCCACCCATCTTAATTTCAAAAGTTGTTTGTAGAAACTCACAGTTCCCATCAGATTTTTGATGGAACACTGCTCACGTATACTTTAAAACAAAGAGAAATGTATTGCGTACATTAGGTTTACTAAAACCCATCCATCCTTCATACATTTTTAAAAAAATTTACACTTGAAACAATTTTATTTTTCGCGATGTCCTTCATTTATTTAGTACATGTAAATCTGTTTGTTTTGTATATGCTTACCCACTTAAGAAATAAAAATAGGCATTGCAACGCATGCAGGGGGAAGATAGTGTATATTTATCTTTATTTTCAGCATTTGGTTTTTGGAAACCCTATCCCTCTGTCCCTTTCCACACTCTTATTTTTGTACACTTTCTTCATACATACCCACAGATTTAATCCCATTTAAATGGCCCTTTGCACACGTATCCATTAAAACAAACAGAAAAATACTATGTAAATTTGATTTTCAGACCCATTAACTTTTGTCAATGTTCTTTATACAAAGCTACTATTTATATCAGATTTTGAAGTTTCATATCCACCTGCGGAGCAACACTGGTAACTCTGCTTTCGCAGAAGACGGAAGACCGAAAATATTGTATAACCCAAAGCAACAGAATAAACATTTCAAATTTTTAATTTAATGGATAAAAATCATTGTCTTTCAGTTATTTTGAATATGATAATGTGTCTGTTTTCTATATGCGTACCCACTTAAGAAATAACAATAGGCATTGCAACGCATGCCGGGAAAAGCAAGTCCATGAACCACGAAGCTCCATTTGGACTCCTGTGAACCCCCCTCCCTTCCCCCCATGTAGCCCGACGTGGCTTTTGCCTCTACCTGTTGCTACCCCTCCCACGTGGCACGTAGAATTTTTTCCCTATTCTTTCCAGAAGACATTTTGTACTGTTTTTTATTGTATACTATCGTAAATTACATATCGACATAATTAAATACGGATATTGGCAAGCTGTTGTGTGTTCTGTATCTTATTTTAACTGTGAAAAATAATACGAATGAGAAGCTACGTGGCTTAGTTCGCAACTCCCCCCCCCCCCCCCCCCCCCCAAGTAGCCCAGCGTAGCTTTCCACCAATGCTCGCCCCCCCCTTACCTAGACTGAGCCACGTAGTTTATGGACGTTCCCTAACTGATAATATTCCATTGGTTCCTTGAGCTGTGCGACCACGCATTAGGAACAGAACCCCGGTTTTTTTGGTTTAGTTAGGCTGATGATCTGTGGAGAGGTTTTTTAGTGTTCCATTTTATCGTGTGCTGATTGTATCTGCGGTCCTCGACAAGTGTCGGGATTATCGTCTGTAAGAGGACAGCCGGTAGCCTCAAGCCGACAGCCGCCGGCAGATAGCAGCACGTGCGACTGCCCTCGGAACGAACACGTTGACGTGGGAACTGCTGAGGACCGTCAACTCCCGCCACCACTACTACTCCGCGAGTCACTGTGGGCTAATGTGAGGAACCATGTGAAATATCCAGAACTACTGCTCACGGATTTTAAGTTTACTCGCCCGCTAAATCCTTCCTATTCCATTCCCTAATCACTTCTGGAACAAATGAGTACAGAAATTAATCTGTTCCGGCCCTGATTTCTCTTATTTTATTTTCGCGATCATTTGTAGATATAAATGTTACTGGCACTAATATTTGTTTGCTGTCATTCCGTAATCCGACAGTCCTGAATTTTTTCAATCAGCTTCTGTCGAAAGCAACGCCTTCGGTGTTCCAGGTCTTCCCAACCTAACATCTTCAACATCGCACTTACGCTTTCCCTCCAACTATATATACCTGTCACGAATCGGGTGGCTCTTCTTTGGACCTTCTCTAATGCCTCTATTAACTCCTTTTGATGGGGACCCCATACAGAACAATTGCAGGGGAAAGCATCAGCCACTAGGAGACGATGGAAGGGACAAAATACGAGAAACAAGACGTCGACGCTGATTGCATTCGATTGCAGGAAGATCATCATTTGCCAGTCAGAGTTCTCTAGGAATTGCCCAGTATAGCTTTAATTAGATCAGTGGTTTCCAATCATTTTTCATAGGCCACATGTTTACAACTCAAAAATTTTGGCGACTATCCCATGACCATAATAAACCTTTTTTAATTTAATTTTGATTGCAATGGAGCCCACTCTCCGTTGGCAATTTCCCTAGACAACCATCTTCTCCCTTTCCTACACCCACCTATAATTGTCCTCTACATATTTCAATTTTAAAATTCATTCAACGTTTTTAGTAAATCATTCATCACTTCCCTTGGTAACTTATTCCTATCCTGACACCCTTACCTAAAAAAGAGAATCTTCCTACACCCTTGTGTCTGAAATCGAGTGCCAGCTTGTGGTCATGGTCATCTAATTGGGTTAGTAAACATGGAATGAAGATAAATGCAAAGAAGAGTCAGCTTATTAGATACACAAATAAAAAACAAAAGGTTAATTATGAATATAAGGTGGGGAAAGAATTGCTTGATGAAGACTTGAAATGTAAATATCTTGGAATTAATACAACACTATCATATTCAAGCAATGGTCTAACCAATGTTTTGTAACCCAATTCCTTTAATTCTCTCTTACATCCCCTCATTACTCTCTCCAACAAATCCAGAATTTGGAAACATTTTTCTATTACCTGTCCTATGTGTCCTGTCCAGTTAAGTTTGTTATCAAATGTAATGCCAAGATACGTATATTTCAAGTGTTCAACTAGGAGTTCTTTCCCCATCTTATAATCATAATCAACCATCGGTTTTTTATTTTTGTATCTAATAAGTTAACTCTTCTTTGCATTTATCTTCATCCCTTGTCTACCAACCCAACTAGATATCCTGTCCAGATCATCCTACAGCTGTTTATAATCGTCTACCGTTTTGATCCTTTTATATGGCACTATGTCATCTGCAAACAATCTAATTTCTGATAGTAAACAATCAACACAATTATTCATTAGAATAATGAATACCAATGGCACCTATACGCTACCCTGCGGCACTCCAGTATTAACTTTCACTTCTTTTTATACTGCATTTCCTACCCCAACGTTTTGTTTCCTTTCTTTTAAAAGTTCTTCTACCCGTAAAATCAGCTTCTCATCCACTCCAATAGTTTTTATCTTATTTACAACCATTTGATTGCTCAGTCTGTCAAAATCGTTTAAAAGATCTATTGCTACACTATCAATTTGGCGTCCCTTGTCCATTTAATCTGCAATATGTTGCACACATCCTCCCAATGGAGATTATCCTTGCCTAAATTTTGGCGCAGATCACCTTCTGCCAACCAGAGCTCTCTGCGGATCGCCGAGTATAGCTTTAGATCAGTGGTTTTCTAGCTTTCTGGATACGTGACTCCTTTACAAGTCAACAAATGTTGACGCCCCCACCATGTCCATTGAAAGAACATTGGCGCCCCATCCCAGGCTGATTTTCTTCCTATTGAAAAATCAAATGCTGTGTCAGGTAGTCTCGTGCAGCGATATATTCCTTGCCGTGGTGGCGGCGCGGGAGACAGTCACATGGGAACAGTTTGTTTTCACTCACTTCTGTCAGTTGTCCGAGTACACCAGCTAGTACGCAATAGTTTCGCTGCGAGTCAGTACGAAATGGACTCCATACAAGAGGCAGTGGCGGAAAAAAAATACTTAATGACGACAATTACCTCAAATATGGTAGAAAGAAAGAAATGGGATCCAACTAGAAAATGATTTGGTCGTCTGCAATTCAAAAATACAACAATGAATGGAAAATTTATTAAAGAATAAACAGGCACATCCTTCTCACTGAAAATTTTGTATTAATTGTAGTGTTAGAGCTACATCTGTTGCTTTCTACATTTACCTGGCTTGCGATCGCGCTCCCCGAGCGAGACTTGGCGACCTGCTCTAGTTGCACAGGAATCACCTCTCCTGATTCATTAATTGCAATGCAGAGCTTCCCTCTCTCCTCACACCCCCTCTACATTAAGCGAAATTTCGCCTTAAATTATTTCATTGTTTGTGGCCAATTGTTAATCCCGTGGTAAAATATTCCAATCGTCGACTCACTTCTTTACATTTTAAATTTAAACGTAGACGATGAAATTCTAGAAAACCAAGACGAATATCTGTAAAATTCAGGAATTAAAATACTTTTGTTAATTGAACCAACAGAAACGTCTAGAAAATGACAGAATTAAGCGAAAATAAATAGATAAAAATAGGCTGTCCACTCTGCTGAAATTTAACAGGTCTATGTCATATACATTTATGCATAAAACTAAAATGTGTGTTAAGCGATAATGATGAAACGTTAGGCGTTTCGGGTGGTGTGTGATGTAAAATGTGTGTTGTCACTTAATGTCACAAAAAGTTTCAGCGGAGGTTTCAACAAAGGAGATGTTTAAAAATACTGCTTTCATATCGCCCTTCTGCAAGAAGTGTTTCCAGGATTTTGTTTGAGCCAGAGACGAAGGGTTGGAAGACAGTAAGCTGTCATTCGGTTAGAGACTGCGTTATTTCGGGAACCTCACTCACTTCACGATGCACTCTTAACGGGGACTGTATGAGCTGCCTCCTCTCACAACTCATCCTGGCAGAGTCGCCAGATATGAGCTGCTAGCTACCTTCGTTGTGTTATGGATGACTGGCCCTGTTAGTCATCACGAACACAGCAAGCCGAGCAGCTCTTACTTTAAGTCACCAATAATCGATATCGTGCCAGTAAATATACTAAGAATGCCTTAAACCGACTTCAAGAAATCAAAATACACCGTTTGATTAACTTTGATGATCAATTTAATATTTTCCAAACTGAATTACTGTTTACTACAAAATTCACGAAGATAATCTCGCGGAGGTCACGCTCGAGCTTTCCCGTGCGAGCATGCCACAACTCTTCCGCGCAGACGAAGACTGTGTTATTCCAAGACTTAACAACTAAGATACTATTGCTACCCAGTTCGTTGTACAAACTACAATCTGTGGAACCCTTTATTTAAATTATTGGTATTAATTATAATTAAAACATCACTAAACAGATAATGTTAGTATCTGTTTAATTACTTATTAAGAATAAAAAATATAAATAATAATTATGGTACATAAGAGTTAGAAATAAATATCACAACTGTTCGTGTGAAGGCAGAAATATTGTTCAGGCGTGAGCTGCATTACCATATGCAGTTATGTTAAGGGAACCAGGAAGTGTAAAATGTCAAAAATTGGAACTTTTATTATTTGAGTGAAAAATAATCAAAAAACGTTCCTAACATCAATGATACATAGTTTATTGGATGTAGTACATTTCCTCGTGGTGTTATTGATGGTTTTAATTAACCCTACACTCAGGCGCCACGCTCACATTCCATGTATTCAAAAATGTTAACTTAAACTTTAACCTGATATTTCTCAAAAATCGAAATTTTCCATGCTCTACACCATTTTCGCGCGAACGGAATGTTTAACCAACTTGAAATTTAGCACAATTGCAGAATCTTATAAATGACGCTCTGTGACTCAAAACGAAAATCATCGAAGCAGTAGCTAGTGAGCTGTAGTATAATAACTATATGAAATATTTGCTAAAAATAATTACATAATCTCAAATTTATAAAATATAAACCAGTTTCATATCAACAACAAGTTTACTTCACAAGTCATATCATTAACATTACAATACACATTGAATTTTCTTAATTGTCACCAGTAACATCAGTAATAAAGGTATATAACAAGGAGAACGGTTTTCTTTAATTTTCCAGATATATGCATGTACTAGCTCGTACCCGCGACTTTGTACGCGTTGATTAAGATTTTTTTTGCCGAATTGAATATAGAAAGTTGTTGGTAACGAAGGATTGGTCACAAACAACACCGAGTCGTCATAATATGACAGGAAAGCTATCACTATATCATTCTACCGTCGAACCTGTCTCTTGAAGAGAATCAATTTCCAACATAATTCTGTCACCATTCTATAAGGTCTCGAAATTTGTGAGATAACAACCACAGAATTAGTTAACTGGTGTAAGTAATGATTAAAATAATATAATGGGATGTTTAAGTTGGTAACCGTGTAAACCAAAGATTTAAGCTATGAATATCTCTGACTGTATCTATGTTTTGTTTTGTTTTACTCGATGATTAGTAGACTGGCTTAAGAAATTGTTGGTTTGAGTTTTTCTTGTTAAACTTGTGAAAGTTTTAAATTATTGAGAGTACAATAAAAAGAAAATCAAACCGAAGGAGAATTATTTCCAATGACTGATGAATTAATCATTTTTTTTTAGAGAAAGGCGAGGCGGCTAACGTTTGACATTTTTTGATAAAATCAAAAGTGCATAACGGGCCCAATTAAACAGCAGAAGTAAGTATTAACCTCGCAATTGGCGAACCTGGACCAGGATTATGGGTGTTAATTAAGATGATTAACATAATACCTTAAACGTCTGGAGTTTCTTCTGAAGCAGTGTTATCAGTTGAGCAGCAGCAGAGAGCTGATCTACGGGCAAGTGCATCAAGTAAGAGAATTCCAGTTTTCATTTTGTTTTTGGGGCTGCAGTGTCAACGATCAAATTCTAACAGGAAGGATAACTAAATTTTGAACACTAAGTAAATGATTATGAAAGTGGAATCAAAGTTGAACTTACAAGTTGAGTTACATTTTGTTAAAGGACAGTTGCAAAGTTAATTTATTTTTCATGTGACAAAAGTAATTAAAGGGGTAAAATTTGTGATTTTAAGAAATTGTAATTATATGTACAGACAAATTAGTTAAAAGAGCAAAAGATCAGTATTTTAAGCATTTTCGTATATATGTGTCGGCTTTGTTTCCAAGCCTGAGGCCGTCAAATTTTGTTTTTCCTTTCAGTGATAATATACATGTTTTTCAGCAGTTACGATAAAAGAGTGTAAGTTAATTGGTATTTTTCTGTGTGTTCCTAAAAAAAAATTGTGTTGCAGAGTTGAATGTGGACAGCGTTGTATCATTGTTCTGAATTGGAGTTGTAAGTTTTTAATATCGATTGTGGTATAAGAATTTCTGCTAAGAGTAGTAAAACCGTTGTGTTTGCTTGCATTATGAAATTTTAAATGTCAAATTATTATGGAAAATAAGTGTGGAAAATTGGTTAGTGAGTTGGGAGAAACAAATAGTAATATGTCAGAGGGGGAAACGGTAAGTTCCGGAATCTTAAGTTTTGATGGGAAATATGAAAACCTAATGGGTGTCCGAGGAGATAGTAATTCGGTGCAAAATAATTTCAGTAGTAGTCCTATTAATAACGGGGATAAAGATGGGGTTACCGGTTATTTTCCAAACAATGATCTCAGCAACATTGATGAGGATGACGAATTGGATGATGGAGAAAATGAAATTAATGGGGGGCAGAATTCAATAGGACATGCAGTTTTGCCAAAACCAAATCAACCTGAGTACGCTCGAGAAGGGAATACGGATCTAGGGTTGCTATTAAATGCTATCAGAGAAATGAAACAAGAAATGAATCAGAGCCAAGAAAAAGTTATTCAGAGAATTGAGAAAAATCAAGAGAAATTTAGACAAGAATTGAAACAAGACATAGGAGAACTTAATGAAAAAATCGAACGTAGTCAAAGGAGGACAGAAGAGATGATGGGGAGGATGTCAGACAGAATTGAGAAGGTGGAAAAGGAATCAGAAGAAAGATTACAGACGATTGAGAGCGATATTTTTGAAGTTAAAAAAAATGTACAGCGAGACGTTAATGTTTTGGTAGGCCGCTGTATGGAGGAAAAAGAGAAAATTATAGCTGAAAGAATAGAAGGATCACTAAACCAGAAAATGGAAGGACATCAGAAGGATATTGAAAGCAGGATGGAAACTATTTTAGAAGGCCAAGTGCAATGTGAGATTAAAATACATAGCGTAGCGGAACATGCTGATAATGTAGGAAGACAAATTACTGGTTTGTCGACGGAAGTAGGCCAAATATGTGGGAATATGAGTCACATTAATGAAAGACTGGAAAAAGTGGAAAAGCGGCCAGACACCGTGGTTAGCCGTATACCAAGTTATTGTGAGATTGCTTTACCAGAGACTGTGTTTGAACCAAGCGGAAAAGTACACCCCGCCGATTTTGTAAAGATATATTCCCGAACCTTGCCAATAGAGTGGTCGGATACAAATAAAATCCGCTATGTACAAAGCAAATTAAGAGATGAGGCTTTTTCATGGAGTTTTGAAGTTACAGAGAGGTGTAGGCCTACTAATTATGACGATTTCCTTAAAAATGTTCCGAGATAGATACTGGTCTCAGAGAAAACAGCGCAAGGTAAGGAGTGATTTTTACAACTGTAGGAGATACTATAGAGGCGACGGCAGTATGAGGAAATTTTGCGAGGAGATGAGAAAGGAATTGCGGCACCTGGACCAAAAGATAGGGGAAGTAGAACAAGTGGAGATATTGCTACAAAAGCTGCCGCGGCAAGTTCAAGATAAACTGGTGGTTACTCAATGGGATAAGATGGAAGATTTCTTGGACATGCTGGAAAGACTCGACCGTTTCCAAGAAAGTTATGAAAATAATTTTGAAAGGAATCGAGAATCTGATCACAGATATGGTAAGCCAAGGGACTATCAATACCGGGAGCGAGCAAATATTTGGCCACCGAAAGGAAGTGGAGGATATGGACAAGGATTGCAGAGGCAACAAAGGGAAGAAGGGCGTAATTTTAACAAGAATGCGAGCAATAATGGCTACTGGCATAATACCAATAATTATACATCGGGGGAACGAAGCAGCAATAGTCAACCGCCAAAACAAGTGATGTATGTGAGAACAGAAAATAAAACCGAAATCAAGGAAGGAAGAGGGGCGGAAAACTCAAGTCCGCGACTGTGAAGGTCCGCACGGGAGCGAGTGGAGAAGTTAAAGGACCACCCTATACTGAAAAATATAAAAGTGCAAGCGCGGAATCTATCCAGGGCAACAGGCAAAACAGCATGGCCAGATACTTAGAATGGTGGAAATGTCTACATGTAATTAGTGATAAGAGATGCGAAACCAATTCCACATATGAACGAAGTGGGTGGAATAACCAAGAGATTGAAGAGATGGCCGAAATCAAGGTGCGGGAGGAAGAACCTAGTGAAAGAAAAGTTGAAGAAGAAACGGGTAGGGCGGAAGCGAAAAGCGAATTTTTGAAAGATAAATTCACAGAGGAGAATTTTGCAGAGAATGATAGTCAGCTACCGTTGGATGATGAAGAATACGAATATGGAAGCAGCGAAGATGAGTATGAAAGTAATGAAGAAAACGGAGTAAGAATATTTTTTATAAAGAGTTATAATGATGATAATAGAAATGAGGATTTATCGCAAATTGGGATAAAAAGGAATAATGAAATTGGTAGTTTTAAAGAAATGAATATATCTGGTTTACAACCTAATGCCGACGCACCTACGTGTTTCGTACTCGACGAAAAGGATCAAAGCAAAGAAACTAAAACATTGTTGCGAAGCGCAAACGAGGATGCCCGCCATCAAGTTGTTACGAATTATTTAAAGAAAGAATATCCACCTGATGTTAGAAAAAAGGAAATGATTGAATGGTCACAGCATGAGATTATGAAAGATTTATTGCAGGAAAATGTTTGTAAAGCTGTGGAAGATAAAGATGAATCATTTTTTATTATTAAAGAAAAAGAGAATTTAAAAGACGAAATTCAGGGATCTGAAGATATGAAGAAAAGTCATAGAGAGGGTGAAGAGAGATGCGAAGACAATAATCTGATTGCGGGAACATTTAATGTATTAAAAGGCGAAGGCGCGAGCGAGTGTACCGAAAGTTATGAAGAAAATGACGAAGAGTTTCAAGAGCAGAGAGCCTGTGGTCGTCAAAAACCAGAGGAATATGAAAACAATCAAAAAGTGAAGTGCTTTGTGATACGAAGAGAAGATATTAAAGAAGATGAAAAAGAAATTTTGAAGGGAAAAGTAAAAAAGAAGAGGAAAGGATTAAATATACACTATGATGGAAGGAATATACTACGATTGAAGAAAGAAAGAAACGTCATGACCAGAGGATTCGGTTGACTGAATTCAATGTTGGTGATTTGGTATTGGTTAAAACAACAAAAAATCGTGTGAGATCAATGCCCAAATTAAGAAATTAATTGATATATATTGGGAGCCTTTCATAGTCAAGGATAAACCTCATCCAAATGCTTATTTGTTAGTCTACCCTGTATCAAAAAAGAGATTTGGATTGCGGAATATAGTAGACTTAAAGCTTTATAGGGCGAAGGAACACTAATATTATGATCACATAGCACATATTCTTATTTCGCCATGTATGTATTAGATATTTCGATACATGTTAGATTTTTTTGTTGAATTGAGGCAATTTTTTAATAACATAATGTATGTATTGAGTTCTAATTAAGTGGTAGTCTAATTTTAACTTTAATAATTTTTATTAATTGAATACAATATCTAAAACTGATCCTGAAATACGATGAGTGTAAAATCTGAACATTATTTCGATGAAAAGATTTTGATAGACTTATTTAGTTGAGTAATTTAGTTGTTTTTGAAAATGTAACTGTGGTTGTTATTTAACATTTCGTTTTGTTGAAATCATCATTTAGTTAAATAATGATTTAACTGCTCCGAAATGGGGGGCATATGTGAGATAACAACCACAGAATTAGTTAACTGGTGTAAGTAATGATTAAAATAATATAATGGGATGTTTAAGTTGGTAACCGTGTAAACCAAAGATTTAAGCTATGAATATCTCTGACTGTATCTATGTTTTGTTTTGTTTTACTCGATATAGTAGACTGGCTTAAGAAATTGTTGGTTTGAGTTTTTCTTGTTAAACTTGTGAAAGTTTTAAATTATTGAGAGTACAATAAAAAGAAAATCAAACCGAAGGAGAATTATTTCCAATGACTGATGAATTAATCATTTTTTTTTAGAGAAAGGCGAGGCGGCTAACGTTTGACATTTTTTGATAAAATCAAAAGTGCATAACGGGCCCAATTAAACAGCAGAAGTAAGTATTAACCTCGCAAATTTCGTGACTACAACTGTTAATCATACTGGGTAAAATGTTCTGTGCCCTTCATACAGATTTTCTTGTCAAATTCCATCAATATCGATATAGCCATTTAGTCGTCAAACGCAACGAAACGACAGAGACTTACTTCCGTATTTATAGTATTATGACTGCGGTTCACACACACTCTCTCTCTCTCTGACTGCGAACAACACCTGAGGGATCATTATAACGTAAAAAAGTGTACACCTACAGCATTGCAAGACACCTACGATTAGCCTCGCAATGCACCCCTAACTTTGTAATATCTACAGTTTAACATTCAATCCGAATAACCGACGGCTCAGGCGTGACTCTTACGATCAAAAAGAATTTTTAAAAATCTTAGTCTCCACGGAGATTTGAACCGGAGACCACGACCCAAATATTTGGAAGCACACGCTTTAACCACTGAGCTACCTGACCGCTACACGGAAAACAGTACAGAGACGTCCATATCCAACGCGACTGTCTATCGCCGTTCAGTAGTATTTCGAAATTATGAGACAACAAGTATTATTTATGCAGATAATTTTGCAACCAAATGTAGACAGTATTTTTCTCCTTGTTTCAAAGGATAATTTTGCAAAGTTTCATCGAGATCGGATGAAAACTGTGGATTTGTATGAAGAGCAAACAAACCAACAAACATACATACATTAATCTTTATATATATAGATATCTTGAAAACATACACTTGTAATAAGTCGCGTTCCCAAAGCGAGGCTGTGTGCACTTATCGAGGGAGGGCTATTTTTCGGCGTGCGGAAGCCGCGAGCCGGTTCGTCAAGCCACCTGCTGCGCCGTTGACAATAGCAACAGGGACAGCCAACCGAGACAATAGTGACCCGCCACTCGGATGTTCTTGTGTGCTGTTACATGGAATGCTGCTCGGAGGTGGAGTGGAGACGTGACACTGTTGGACTGTGTGTGGAACTGAGGGGACGTGTGGTCGGTCTACCGCCATCCTCTGAGCGTCTGAGGTGCGCATCACGTCGACAGCAGTGCCCACGGTAAAGTGATTCAAACAATGCGACATGGTTGCAACATATCAAGAGCCCGAAACATACCCCTGAGTAGCCAGAGACTTGTTTGAGAAAGCCAACTGAGCTAGCCATCCATAAACTTCACATGTAAGATTGTGTCTTTAATTTGTATAATAAATTCACGTCTTTTGTAAACCCATTTTCTTTATGGTCTTGTAACCCCTGAGACGTGTCATGTGCGAGGCTTAATATTAACGCAGATTAAAGGAAGTTTCAATTGCTGACGCCATATAGGGTATCTAAAAGGTCGAGCCACCCCCACTAAAAGAGATTATTACATTTGGCGCGCCAACCTGCGGCCCGATTGTTTTGATATGTTGCAAACAAGTCGTAATAGTGAGTATAACTCTCTGTGTTTTCGGCATTTTCCAGTGTGGCTGTAACAGCAGCAATCCAGCATGTACAATAATCATTTATGTCATGTGTAATGTTTGTATATTGTAACAGCTAGGATTTGTAAGGGCGATATGGACGCAGTTACAGGCTGTACATGTGTGATACATTGAAAAACTGTTTGTTGATGTATATTGAAATATGTCATGTTCATTGTGTTGTACGAGTGTGGGAGTTGATCGATGAAATATTGCTAGCACATGTGTGATACACTGAAGAGATGTTTATCAGTTGTTTCCACACGCGTTATCTATGTATTTTTTTGTTATGGTAATGGTATTTTTGTTGTGAAATTTGGTTGTGAGAGCAAAGGTTTCAATGTCTGACGGTTGGAATAGGGAGGTAGAATGTATATCGGGGTTACATTGATGTGACCTATGTTGATTTTCATGCATATGGTTGACATTCTTTGGAAAATGTCATGTTCATTGTGTTATTCTGCTCTAGAATTGGAGTTAAGGATGTCTGGTGGTTAAAAAAAAAAAAATGTGATAGCTGATATATGTGGAATTTATGTTTGAAAGGTATTTGTTGTTGTTCGCATTTGTTTCGGTGTTTAAACATTTGGATTTTGGTAGTGCTGTCCTGTTCTGTAAGTTCAGTTTTTCATGCTTGGCGGTCCGACCATCGTTGTAGTTGGTATATGTGCTTTATGCTAATGGATAGTTTGTTGATATTTTATTGTTTGACGGTATTTATTGGAGATTTTATGATGTGGTTGTTGTCCTGTTGTGGAAGTAAAATTAATGTCAGACAGATCAGCGTTGCAAGTCTCATGTGTTCTCAATTGATGGGAAGATAACACATAAGGTAACATGGAAATCAAAGACGGCACTTCAAATTGCGAAGAAGCTATGCCCGTTTCGCGCATCTTGGGCGTAACGAGAAAAGGGGATGAAAGTACCATGTCTTTTTCTGTAGAAATGGTTGCCCAACAGCCGGAGCCAGCCAAAAATCCACTGAGCGAAGCCGACAAATTTGACCGTTTGTTCGCGATGATGTCGGAGATAAAGAGCGGACAAGACCGGCTAAAATCTGAAGTCACAGAAGAAATTGCAGTACTCATAAAAGAGGAGGTTGGTGACTTAAAGAATACCGTGTCTGAAGGACTCAGTGGAGTCAAGAAAATATTGAATACGATGCAGGAAGAACAAATCAGAATGTCCAGCGCCGTGAATCGCATTAGTGAGCAGTCAACACAGATGCAAATAGAGATGTTGGAATGGAAGCAACGGACGGAAGCGCGAACAAACCAATTAGAACTGCCAGTCGTTGATGTACAAGCAAGCACCGAAACAAGGATGAATCATATCGGAGGGCAGATCAGTGAGGTTCGCCACAGTATCGCCGAGTGTAAAGCAGAGTGCAAAAGTCTCGGTGAGACGCAGAAGAGTTTTTCCAAACAAGTTGGAAATGAACTGCATATCCTAGAGGACCAGAGAGAGAAAGTAAGTGTCATCAGCAATGAAAATACAGTAATTGATGGAAAGGATTCTGGTAACGCCGAAAATGTCGTCGGTATGCGATCGGCGACGAACGCACTACGGATAGATGACCATAAGTTCGCTGGTGTCTTGCAAACATGTGCACTAAAATATGTCAAGCCGCCGAAGGTGACGCTTGTAGGAAGTGAACGTATGGACTTGCAGTACGTTCATCTCATTCAAGCAGTAAAGACATGTTCAGTGATTGGGATTTCTATACTAGACCTGTCAGATGGCCGAAAATCTAAGTTTGTCTTGTATGAACAGATATTTCACGGTAGGGGTCTGCCCGGTGTTCCACTGAATGAAAAGATTTCGGCACAGGTGCCGAAGATGAATGGTTTTACGGACTGCGTTCCATGTCGACGCATGTTCAAAAAGCAGCATGCCGCAAAATAAGCATGAAGTATTTTCATTTCAAGGTTGGAAAAATCAGAGCTCAATGCTGTGATTTCGCCCTTCTGAGGTTGAGAGGTAACGATGGTGTGAAAGTCGTTTCCAGACGATTAAAGTCAACTCATAACCAGCAGACTTGTTATGCTTTCTCGATGAAATTGACACTGATGTGAGTTTAAAGATACCATGTTGTTGGTTGTAAATATGGCCCTTAGTTAAGACTTAAGCAGGTAGTATAGTGGATATAAGTACAACAGTCTATTCTGTAAACGGTAGTTTTGTAAGAGAATCGTATACACACATTCAAGAGGAAATGTGTGAGTTCTGATGAAGAAGTAATGAGAATTCACGTAAGTTTTGCTGATCCGATTGACTTCGCTACCGCTGTTAAATACAAAAAAAAATCTGAATATAAAAGTTGGGACAAAATAATGCGCTTCAAGTGGCGTGGGATTGAAAAAGAAAAGTTTTATCTGCAAGAAAGAGAATACTCTAGCGGCCAAATTCAGAATTAAATATGACGATAAAGTTGTGAACGAAATGTTGCTAGCGGGAGTAACCAATACACATAAGATGGTCTTGTCAATGAAAAGAGAGCTTCCTTTTTGTCTCGGTAGTGTGTCGGTGGGAGGTATGGCGTCAGAAAGGCGCAGATGTGTTATGTGCAGATAGGCTGAAGTGGGAACTGAGTGTCTACAGCTGTCTTCTAATGTGGCAAATAAGTCCACCTCATTAAGCTGGGCAGCTCAATCCCTGGAATAGCCAAAAAGTGGCAGAAGTGGATTGTTGCTTTAATTAAATAAAGAATGGCCTCTCGCAGAACAGTGATCGCTAAACTAAGAAAAGGAAGTTATCAATTGTTGGAATTCATGATTATCTCATGTTCCTGAAGTTCTAGTAATTACGCCCGCGAAGATGTAAATGAAAAATATGAAAGGCCGCATAGATGAGTAAAATGTCCCACTACATCGCACTTATATTGTTTCTCCAGTATGTTCGGTTCAAAAGACTGTTGATATACTGAGGTAGCGTTAAAACAAGCAAAATTATAGCAGTGACAGAAAGGGCTACGGAGGATTTGGAATGCCGAGAAGAAACAAGATAAAGTGGCTTGTTGCGAATCTGTGAATATCAGCTGGGGCGGATGTTATCCCTGACAGCGGGGGGGTCAGCAGTGTTTGTGTGAACTTCTCGGAATAGCGGGAACAGCAGGTAGACTAATCCCCTAGTCTCTTGAGTGGAGCTAGAGCCCGGCAGGTGAGTGTCCTTGACTTTGTTCTGGGTGAATGAACGGGGTGAGATGACCGTTGTTTGCGAAGAAGCAACTTACCATCGCGTAGTGACGCTTGTCTGCAGTTTTGTTTTGAATAGTGTTCCAATCTCATTTGATGAGGCGTGTAAGCAAATGCTGTTAGATTCGAGGTATGTGTACAAATGTTGTGATTGGGGCATCATCTGTCTTTAGATTAATTGTTTTCATAGCATGAGTTTTGTTATTTTACGCTTTATATATATTAGAGGACATTGATTAATATTATTCCCATATAGTCTGATGTAATTATGTTCTAAGAAACTGGATCTTAAGTTTAGATTTTGTGTGATTATTGGTGGCACTGATTGATACTGCCACGTGTTTTCCTCTGTAATTGTATTATGTGTGAAGGTGTATGGGAATTATGGAGGGTTATCTTTTATTCTGTATAGGAGATTAATGTTTGGAAATTTTAAGTTCATTGATATAACGATTCCTCAGAGCACCATGTTCTCAATTGATATTTTGGAATAGTATAAAATGCATATATTATAGGTTAAGAACAATAGGTACGGAAAGACTTCAGCTGTGTAGAGGAAGAGTTGTGGAGGGACAACCTCACGCAAAAATGTCCATAGTTTCTTATTTTTGATGGACCTGTAACGCTTAAAGACATTCCATTGTTAATCTATAGTGAGTGCTTATGACATTTTCATAAGTACTGTGAACCATTGTCTTTTTGTTTTAGTGTTGTATATTTTTTTATGTTGTGTGTATAATGTATAATGATATATTAAGGCTGGACCCTGCTGTTATGTGAATGGTACACTTTGGATGGCTGATACATTGGGGAGTTTTGCACACGAAGCGAGTTGTATTGTAAACATTTACTGTTTGGCGCCTTTGACGCGTCCTCGCATGACATTTCCGCAGGGGAATTTTGTTTGAAAATGGGTGAAGTTTATAAATATTTTATAAAATTGTAAGTTTGCAGGGTTTTATGGCTTTGTAAATCAAGGGTATTGCTATCAAGAGGGCAGGAACTGAACTGTGAACAAAGTTGCAGATAAGACTTTGTAAGCAAATTTAAATTCCGTGGAATTTAAATTTTGGTGGGTTGTTCGGCAAGCTGTAATAAGTCGCGTTCCCAAAGCGAGGCTGTGTGCACTTATCGAGGGAGGGCTATTTTTCGGCGTGCGGAAGCCGCGAGCCGGTTCGTCAAGCCACCTGCTGCGCCGTTGACAATAGCAACAGGGACAGCCAACCGAGACAATAGTGACCCGCCACTCGGATGTTCTTGTGTGCTGTTACATGGAATGCTGCTCGGAGGTGGAGTGGAGACGTGACACTGTTGGACTGTGTGTGGAACTGAGGGGACGTGTGGTCGGTCTACCGCCATCCTCGAGCGTCTGAGGTGCGCATCACGTCGCCAGCAGTGTCGACAGCAGTGCCCACGGTAAAGTGATTCAAACAATGCGACATGGTTGCAACATATCAAGGCCCGAAACATACCCCTGAGTAGCCAGAGACTTGTTTGAGAAAGCCAACTGAGCTAGCCATCAGCAAAACAATTCACATGTAAGATTGGATGTCTTTTAATTTGTATAATAAATTCACGTCTTTTGTAAACCCATTTTCTTTATGGTCTTGTAACCCCTGAGACGTGTCATGTGCGAGGCTTAATATTAACGCAGATTAAAGGAAGTTTCAATTGCTGACGCCATATAGGGTATCTAAAAGGTCGAGCCACCCCACTAAAGAGATTATTACACACTCAATATTTCAATGATACACACGGAAGATGTTACTAATACCTTCTGAGAGTTTGAAGTTTATAGTTATCATGGCTACTTAATAATGATGCTGTAGCTACACTGGTGAGCCAAAACATCATGGCCACTGCCCATCGAGATACAGAATACCGTCTGCTGACGTTGCTGGTAAGTCATGCGGAAAGATAACTATATAAGCGGAGCAGGGACGCAGGGGGAGGGTGTAAACGGGCGGACGCCTGGACGAATGGAATACATCACAATCCCGTTCCTGTGATCACCTATAGAATTACTAACTTAATGCATGTGCAGAGGCGAGCAGTAGTTAACAGGAAGGCCGCCATGCTTGGAGGAGCGGGTTTTGGGTGCTCCCCCAATTAAAAAAAAAAAAAAAAAAAAAAGCAGGGGGAGGGGGGCATTCTAGCCGTGATGCGTGTGGCAAATGGGGAAATCCAATGGCATGAGAGACTTGACAAAGGGTAGGTTGTTACGACCCTGCGGCAGGGAACGAGCATCTCGGAAACGGAGAGGCTGGTCGGCTGTTCGAATAAAACTTCTTCAGGCGCGTTCGGCGATTTTTGGATTAGTTAAATCTTATGAGTTCGCATTACCGACATGCTAATGTTAACAGTATATCTGTTGTGGTCTGGTGGCTCAGTGGTTAAGGTGTCTCACTGGCGAACGAAAGGTCCCCGGTTCGAATCTCTGTCTTGGCGGGGATTTTCATAGACCATTAACCCCACCATCACCTCTGGCACAGCTTGCTGCTGTGTAATGTGAAGTACGCAGAACGCTTCCTTGGCTCGGATTCCACGTTAAACTGTAGGTGCCCTGTACCTGGTAGGAATACAGGGTTAGGTTAAGGCGGCTAAGACGGACGGAAAGCGCAGCTAGTAGAAACCGTGTCACCAAGTCATTACAACCACACGGAATTATCATTATTTAATATACCTGTAGTTATAAGTTGACGTGTTGCGCGTATGATATTCAATTTTAAGTTTTACTTGTATCGGCAATCCCCAATGACTACCAATTTTTTTGTTTTTTTTGTTTTTTTTTTGTTTTTTTGTTTTTTGTTTTGTTTTTTGTTTTAATTTTTACCTTAGTGTGTGGGGTATTAGTGTCTGTATCTATAATCAACGTTGAGGACTAAGATTTTTTTTCACTGAGCATTAAATAGGTGAGTGGCTGTCAAACTTGTCAATTTTGGAATATTTTTGCAGGTGGGTTTATTTCATATACTTTCTTACCTAGGAATTTAAAGATTGTACTAAATATTGATTATATGCCTTTTTTTTCTATCATCATTCTTTCGACTGGTTTGATGCAATCCTCCATCCCTTCCCTTCCTATCTTGTGCTAATCTCTTCATCTCTACTTACCCCTTACAGCCCCGCCTCAATTATCGCTTCATTAATCTAATCTCTGTCTTCCTCTGTAGCTCTGACCTTCGATTGTTCCCTCTACTGACAAATTAACCAATCCAGCATGTCTCAAAATATGACCTACCAGCTTGTCTCCTCTTTCTGTAAGGTTCCTCCACAAACTTCTTTTCTCACCGATCATTTCCGAAACTCGTTCACTTCGTAATTTAGCGGTCAACTTAATTTTCAGCATCCTTCTATAGCACCACATTTCAAATGCTTCAATTTTTCTTCTTCCTGGAATTCGTAAAGTCGACACTTCACTACCATAAAGTGCTGTGCTCCACACATAAGAGTTTTTAAAAGTTTTTTTGAGTCCTAGATCAATATTTCAAACTAAAAGATTTATCCTTTTCATGAAAGCTCGTTTTTCTAGAGCTATTCTGCACTTAATATGATTCCTGCTTCGGCGAAATAGTTTGGGCACATTAAAAGAATGAATGCAGAAAAAGCTTATTTAAAAAAAAAAAAAAAAAAAAAAAAAAAAAAAAAATGGTAGCGGGCAGAGACCAGTGGGAAGTCCAAGATGAAGATGGATAGACCAAGTGAAGGATGACATGGAGAGGAGAGGCTGGAACTGGGAATCTATCACGGACAGGGAAACTTTTCTAGACAGGAGACAGTGGAAGACGATCATCTACAACAACCACCAAGACGGAAACACAGGAAGGCTGGTAAACCATACCCGGGAAACAGGAGAGGGGTGCCTACGAAAATAATGATGACGTAAACGACAAACAGTGAAGCATCTTACTGTACGCAGCTGAGACGTGGTCCACTTACGCCTGGCAAGAGAGACAGCTGAAACGCTTCCCATGTGCGCTGCCTGGAGTCACGTGGTATGACGGACTGAGCAGTGATATTGGTCTGTGTATCACAAAGTGCCACAGTATCACTGCGATCCTGAAACAAAGACGACTCCGCTGGCTGGACCACGTCCATAGCGCGGACCCTGGAAGTAGTGCTCAGTCAGATGTCTCATATTGAGAGACCTGTAGGGGGCACCGAGGCTTGGGCAGTGCGATTTCGCACTGCTACTTGCCATTCGGGAGGACCGGGGTCAAACCCGGTTCGGCCATCCTGTCTGAGGTTTTCCGTGGTTTTCCTCAGACACTCTAGGCGAATGCTGGGATGGTTCCCTACAAGGTCACAGCCGACCTTCCATCCCCCCTCCCTCCCCGTAGTCTAGTAGGCAGAAAAGGATATCTGCGATCCTCCAGCAGCCCGCCTCCCAGCCTTCAGCTGGGAGGAATGAAATAGTAAAAAAAGAAAAAAAAAAAAAAGGGCCCAGTGCTGAGGTTTAAGGACTCCTGCAGACGAGAGCTACGGCATACCCACTGTCGACTGGGAGGCTTGGCGTCACGTCCAAACACGACAGAGCGGACAGGGAGGATCATCCCCTGCTTCGCGTGCGATAGTTGTGGCAGGATCGGACTATTCAGCCACAAAATAAGATGTGATGCACTCAGCCCTGGCCATAACCGAGTTACTTCAACTATCGTCTGCGGAGATGTCGTGGCCAATACACATATATCTCGTTCGCTGGCGAGGTTTCTCCCCGACACGCGAGCCGTGTGCGTCGTTATCGACGGAGTGTCGCGTTTCCAATTAGCCGTCGCTATCGCGACCATCTCGACGCCGTGGGAACGACCCCAGCCTGTCTTCCGCTCCAGCGGCGGCCGTCTCACGCTCCAGCGACAGGGCCCACCTCAAAGTCGCCCGCCCCACCCACGCCGCCAGCCCGCCAGCCGGGAGGCCGCGGTCGAGGCCCGGCGCAGCCCCGGAGAACCAAAAACAGCAAGCTTCGTCCAGAAACATTAATTCAATTTCAATCGAGCGCACGCTCCGGTGGCAATTTCCCTACACACCCATCTTACCCCTTTCCTGCACCCACCTACACTTACCCCCTACAAATTTCAGGTTTAACCTCTTCAGTTCCCAGGTATCATATGTGATACCTTCAGGAATTATTTTTTTCTTGGGCCACTGCACAGCTGAACGTTTTCTGGCCTATCGTATCATCTAAAATATACATCTCGCTTCTCACAGCTCATATGTTCGGTTTTCTGCTTTTGGCAGCCCTGATTGGAAACATGGGATCCTGCAGCTGTACAACATGGCTCGTCGAAATAAAGGTAAACACATATTTTTTCCATGAAATAAAGTAACATGAAGCAGTAAAGTTGTGTGTATAATTTTCCTGCTTGACTCCCGAAGTATCATATATATACCATGTATAAGAAATTAATTATTGTTTCAAAAAAAATTATGGTCATTCATTGTTAACTAGCATTAACACAAAGTAAATAACACAATAGTAGTTTTCTTTGCACTTTTATTATGAGCTCGGGACTGAAGAGGTTAAATTCTTTCAACGTTTTTGGTAAATTATTCACCATTTCTCCTCGTAACTTATTCTAATCCCGACACCCCTACCTAAAAAAAGACATCTTCCTACACCCTTGTGCCTGAAATCGAGTGCCAGCTTGTGGTCATGGTCATCTTTTACCTTCCATGCATTACTTTTAATTCTTACACCAATATATTTACCAGTTGAAAGATAACGCAAATACAACTGTTTATTTCATTTATTTTTGCGTCGTACGCGTTTCACCTCTCATCGAGGCATCATCAGCGACGAATCTGTGTTACAGTTTTTATATACAGTTTTATATACATTTTTATCCTATTATTATGTGATTATGAGCATGGGATATTTTTATAGCTATTAGTTACTTACTATTTACATTTGTTAATATGGTATGCAGCTGCGCATCTCCGTTTCCTTATACAAAGCATGTTTTGCCTGTATCCTATTTACACTATTGTGCGTTTTCATCGTTCAGTCGTCTGTTGCGGCCAGCTGGTTTGTATACATCTTGTCTCTGATGGGCTTTGTCTGCTGTGGCCATCTTTTTTGTATATGTCATGTCTCGTGCCGATAGCGCGAGTTTTGAAAAGTGCGTGTATTTGTCATGGTCCTGTTAAAATGTTTTATATTTATGTGTGATGTATATATGTGTGGGGTTTTATTATATGGTTTGTGTTTATTTTGATTTGTCTGTCAAGTTTGTGTATATTAAATTGAGTAAAGTTTTATTTGTGAGGTTTACTTGGTCGTTTAGTACCTGTTTGCCTTCATTTTTTGCTTTTTAAATATATATAGTTTCCTGTATAGTGAGTGTGTTGTGTCTGTAGTGAGAATTTGCATATCTGTGTTTATGTTTGTTGGCGAATGGTCATTTTCTATGAGGTGTTCGGCAAATGTGGAATGGTTACTGTATTTTAATGGTCTCATGTGTTCTTTGAATCTGATTTGGAACAGTCTTCGTGTTTGCCCTATGTATACTGCTTCACATTTTTGACAGGTGAGTTGGTAAATGCCTGAATTGTGGTATTTGTTTGTGTCTGAATGGAGTCTAATTTGTCTTTGTAGTGAGTTGTCAGTTCGCAAAAATAAATGAATTAAACAGTTGCATTGGCGTTATCTTTCAATTGGTAATTAATTAAGCAACTGTGGAAACATGGCCTGCAACAACATTGCACTTACAGCAATAACTTTCCACGCCTCATCACCAATTTAGACTTGTATACTCCCATGACCCTCTTCACCCTCCTCCTGTCTTCCAATGAATCCCATTCCAGCTCTTTTATCATATCTGTTACTGATTGCATTCTGCGGTAACTTCCAGAAACAAATCTAGCAGCCCTTTTTTGCAGCCCCTGCAACTCCTGTATTTGATACACAAAATGTGGGTCCCATACTACACCAACATATTCAAACAATGGTCTTACTAAAATTTTGAAACCCAGTTCCTTTACTTCTCTAGTACATCCCCTCATCTGTCTCTCCAACAAGTGCAGAATTTTGAAACCTTTTCCTACTACGAGTCCAATGTGTCCTGCCCAGTTAAGCTTTTTGTCTAATGTAATGCCAAGATATTTACATTTCAACTTTCCAACAAGCAATTCTTTCCCCACCATATAATCATAACTAACCTTTACTTTTTTTCTGTGTATCTAATAAGCTGACTCTTCGTCGACAGTCAAAAACTGTAAATTTCATCTCAAAACTTTCTCTTATTCTAATTATTACGTCTAGCTTAGATTCCGTTTTCATTTTCACATCCAAAAGTTATTATTTTATTATAAGTGAAAACTTCTACACTAGGCTCGTTACGTGATGTTTGGGCGACACTAAATTTGTGAGTTAGTGACGTCACGTCACCGACATGCCACCTGTTGCGCGTCATTACCTACACGCCTTCCTGTTGCGCGTTGGACACTATTTCGAACATACAGTTTTTGTCCGATTACGACACAACTTTGCATACGCATAGTTTAAAAGAAATAGAAAAAATTCCAATTTATATAGTCTTCTCTGGTGGATAGCCGTGTGAGCAGGGTGTTTTCGCACGATATTTCGGCGATCGGAAGCTCTGTCACCATCTTCACCAGAATATGGCGACAGAGTTCCGGTCGCCGAAACATCGTGCTAACACACCCTGCTCACACGGCAAGTCAACAGAGCAGACTATAGCAATTATCAACCCAGAGGTAAACTTCGATCTCATGTAGAAAAATACCATTTACGATTGAGTTACAAAAACCTAAACACAAAGAAGGAATGTTTGACAACTGCAGTAATGTAGAAGCAAAGAGGTAAAAGTAGTTTTTTAAATCCCAAATGACAATAATACTAACGGCGTCTGCGCCTTCTATAGCTATAAATCGTGGCAAAGATATATTCGTACTCTTACGACGACATATAGTTCTTGACGCGTCAAAAATTGTGTAATTACTATCAGTTTTAATCAGCTGCTTATCTTATCATAACAGTGAAATAGTTCATTCGTAGGGCCTCCCAGTGGGATAAACTTGTAGTCTCATAGAATTTTACAATAGTTATTAAGATTATTTGGCCGAATCTATTAATTGTTCGCGAGCAAAACGTGCAACCTTGTTAAAACGTTTTATGAACAATGTTTTTCCTAAAAAAAGTCGTCTTAACACCCTGTACCTTTACAGCTTTTACATAATAATATGGGGTAACTGCCTCATAATATTTGTATCTGCTAATGTTGGCTGCAGGAAAATGCAAACAGTCATGGATAAACACGAACTATGCATTTCTATATTGTTTATCAGTGAAACTTACATTTAATGCTGTGAGCTCGGATAATTTATAATTCAAGGAGGTTTCGTTAGCTTTAAACTATTTCTGAATTAACTTAGTGCCGGTGAAGGCATTCAAAAAATATCTAGTGGTTCTGAAAGATCAAAGTTTTAGGCTCGATGTCTATCTGCTCAACAATTGAATAAAACGTAAGTGAACTAATGACTTGGGTGATATTGCTTATCGCATTTGTAGTCTGAAAAGTGACCTGCTTTAGACCATGGTATAAACTGTTAAAAATTATTTTAACGTAAAATATTTATGGTTATAATATATTACATCGCCTTCAGCAGTTATACGCATGGTTAAATTTGTAGCTTAACTGTCTACTTGTAACATAGTTTTAAAACTGTTTTCACGCATTTACTTCTAAACATAAGAACTGCAGCACTATCATAACCGCGGCGCAACAGTTTTACAATAAATTCTTATGTAACCCTATAAGATGAGTCGAAAGTAAAAAATTATTTTTTTATTATTTAGTGTATCTGTATCTGTATGTATTATGTGTTGTGCGTATGATATTCATAGTTTTAAGTTTTCGCTTCTGTCGATAGTCCGTAATGACTGCTATTTTTTTTTTTTTTTTCCTTCGTGTCTGGTCCAACTCTATGGTTTTGCGCAGTTTGGTGAACTGGTTAACGTTTGATTTCTTTAAGTATTCCATCTGCTCTCTTTCTGTCTGGTATTGTGCAGCTAGCTGTTCTTCTCATGAACTATAGTCATTGGTCTCCGTTCGTGATATTTGCAGCGTCCAGACCTGTTTGCGGTACAGTCGGGTAGGTTTAGGCAGTGACCTGAATGATATATCCAGCTATTAACAGTATTTATTGTTTCACTGGCTGTTAAATACACATTCACGTTAACTTCTTACCAAATGCTTCTTTTCATCAAATATGAAATCTCTATGCAACAGGAAGTTAATCTGCAGTTTAAACTGCAGAGATGAATGAAACGTCATAGGGTGATTGGTAGAGTTTTAGTGCAACACTAACTGGTGCCAACGACTTTGTGTTTGTAAAGAATTTTGATTGATAGATATCGACATGGAATCACCACAGAGAACGATGGGAGACTCCATGCTACTACCACACACAAACACCAGTGGTCTGTGCTAAGTGAAATATAAGGACGCACACGTATTGGTCGAAATATGAAAATACCCTCGGTCGAGCACTTTGAAACACCATACTCCCACGTCCCCATAGCTACCTACATGCAGACACCATAGTGCACGATTAGAGACTTGAGGATAACAACACAAACATACACCAACACCACTGGTCTGCGTTATGTTGTTGTGGCAGCAAAGAGAAATATAAGGACACACATCCGTTTGGTTGAAAAATATGAAAATATCCCTGAGCGACCAGTTTCAACCGCCTTAACTCCCATATCCCCACAGCTACCGAAATTCGGCCAACGCTTTGTATGATGGGAAACTCCATGCCACTACCACACCCGAAGACCAGTGGTCTGCGGTAGGTAGTGAAGGATGCGCAGTGAAATATAGGGACGCACACGTATATATATACACTAGCAGAGTAGCCGGCGCTGCCTGGTATAATCGGGATTGATTTACCTGTATATTATTTTTATATTTCCGATGTTAGTCATGCGTACCAAGTTTCATTAATTTGGCACCATCCATTTCCAGAAGTAAATTAAACATTGATATACCAAAACAGTTCCCAGAACGAGGTGAATTGGATGCTGCACATTTTGGTGCAGGCTGTATTTTAACCTCCATATCATCTGTTAAAGTTGCTACTTGATGGTCAAAACATCTATCATCCGCGCATTAATACATACCACATACACAAATCTGTAACTGGAATATATCCGTTTGTTCCAGCATTATGGAGAAAATAAGGATTTTTTTATTGTTTTTCACAACGTTAAAGCTTGGGGTCCGAGCTACAGTCTGATGTACATGTTAAAACATTAGGACATTTCTATTTTATGAATATTCTGCCGTAACTTAAAAAAGCTGGATTTATTTTGACGGGATTTAAAACTGTGGGTTTCTATAAAAAACACTAGAATACAAATAAGGTGGGGGTAAAGGGGGAACGTGGTTGCGCTTTTGCATACCTAATATATACAGTATTTTTCTACTTGTTTTAAAGTATACGTGTGCAAAATTCCTTCAAAATTGGATAAATACTGTAGCTTTGTATAAAAAACATAATTAAGACAATAATTGAGGGCTATAAAAGGGGAGAGAGATTGGGTTTTTGTAGAACTAATGTTGACAGCATTTTTCTCTTTGTTTTAAAGCAGATATTTGCAAAGTTCCATCGAAATCGGATAAAAAAATATGGGTTTGAATAAAAATGGAGGAGTGTATAGGGGTAGAGCGAAGGGTATTTGAAATTTTTTGTTCAGAAACCTTCTCCATGAAAAAATACACATATTTGCCAACTATCATGGTGATCAGGTGTCGACTGTAGCTTTGTGTAGAGAACATCGACTAAAATTAAGGGGATGGAAAGGGGGAGAGGGATTGGTTTTTATAAACCAATTGTAGACATTATTTTTCTCATTTTTTTAAAGTACATGTATGCAAAGTTTTATCTCTGATAAAAACTGTGGGTTTCTATAATGATAATTGGAAATTAGGAAGGGATGTGGTAAAAGGTGAGAGGGGTGGACTTCTGCAAATCAAATTGTGAATCTAAACCATTCTCGAATAAATTTAATCACACACACGAAATTTCATTAAGAAACAGTCCAATCGAGTGACATACACACGGACAGAAGAAATATATATACAAAGATATGAGCGGCAGAAATGCATGGAATTACGCATTTACTTGTGAAATTTTGCGGTCAATTCGATTGACTGAGGAAATACAGCGAAAATAGGAGGAATCCTCTTCTACTGCAGCCCGTGGTGTCACAAGTAATAAGAACAATCAAATCGAATGGCGAGCGATTCGGAAGACGAGTCAGCGTGTTTACACCTGCAGGAATGCCGATCGTAGACTCGGATGTGGTTGCCCCTCTATCTGCCATAGAGCAACAAGGAAGACTCAAAGACAGCACCTGAGGGCTCCAACGAGTCGCAACGAGAGATTGGTGCCTCAACAGAAAAACCACGAGATTGATGTAAAACACAATATGAGTTCCAATAATCACATACTGTGCTTCGGTTTGGGCACACCAGGCAGCCCAAGCCCATCATAAAAAAGTATTAGACGCAACACAAAGACAGTACCTGCTAATGATGAGCAAGGGATGTCGGACGGCATCAACGGAGGCCCTACAAGTTCTAACGGGCTGTATGCCTTTAGACCTCGAGGTCATCAAAAAAAAGCGTTCTTTTACTATATTAAAGAAGGGCAAGAGGCGGAATACCTGGATATCTTTGTTCCAGCCAATGAGCACCCAAGAGGTTCCCGACAATACAAGCGGGAAAAAACCTCGTCAACAACGCCATTACATAAGAGTGGCAACGGCGGTGGGAAGACAGCCGAAATGGAAGACACACATTCCAATGGATCTCCTCAGCGAGCTCCTGGAGTCTAGGTTGGAAGAAATCCGCCAGCCTATCCTACCCCACCACCTGCCTCATCACAGGACACGGTCTCAAACAGACCCTCTATGAAAGAAACATCGTGGATAGTAATCTCTGCACTCAAGGAATGTGTCCACTACCAGGAGGAACGAGCAGTCCTGGAACGGCAAGTAGATCTCGAGTCACCAGGCTGGAGACAGCGGCTCCTCGAGTCAGAGGAAAATTTCAAGGCGCTATCCACCTTCGCAACCACAGCGTTCCGAAGGAGAACCGCCCTTCAACAGGACTGAAGTAGCAGCGGAGGTAGAAGAAGCAACCACAACCGCAAGAAGCCACTGAAGATCTCTACTCAGTAGACGTCCTGCGCACCAACTCTTCAGTCTAGATGTCTGCAGCCCAGGAAGTTGAACTTCACACCAAATCCCAATCCAACTGAAGGAGCCCTGACTCGACCAGGGCTCAGTAGTGTACGGCCTGTCCAGCCAGGCCCATGGCACAATGCCTCGCGCTTTCGGTACACTGCACGGACGTCCTACGACCGAGGATCGTCTTCACCCTCGGTTGGGACAACACCGCCGCCACGAGTTCCCCGTCGGCACCGGGCACCATTCCCGGTGGTTAAAGGTGCTTCTCCAACGGAGAGTCCGTCCTTCCCCCTAAAGATTGGGGAGGGGGGGGGGTAGTTCTTCCAACCCAATTCCAAGGCGGGGGTGTAGTGAAGTGGTACGATAGAATGGTGTGGTCGGGGTTGCAGTTTGAGGGCTTCGGCCCAGTTGCTGCGCTAACCTCAACCCGGTCGGTGGACCAAACATCTGTACTCATGCCATGTATGCGTAATAACAATAGGCTTTCTGAGCCCACGCGGGGTGAGGCGACACACATGGCATGCTCTATGCTTGTGAATGGCCGTGCGATACCTTGGATTAAAGACAAAAGACACACTAAACACAATTCATTGCCACCTGCAGACGACGCTGGTATTCTGCAAATGTTTGGAGAGACAGTGACGTATGATATGAATATGATTGGAGCAGCAGCAGCCAATGGGGTATGTGAAAATGCTGAGTGTAGAGAAGTAAAATTGACTACCAAATGAGGCGAAGGCAAGGCTGGAAATAGCACTGATTCCTGCCTATCGGCTGCCGAGCTTGTTTGCAGGAAGACTGCTATCTATGAATGGCGAAAGAACTCAGTGTATGCCACAGTTTCCACCAGGTCTCACTTGCCCGGTAAACGCCTGAGAGACATGTCATGCCTTCCACTTTGTTACATTAATATGAAGCGCTAAGAGTTTTTGTAGATACGAGTATTGAGTTTTTTCAAATCACGTATGCTCCGTCATGTTATTGTCATTTTATCTATTCGTGAGGACGCCAGTTCTAATCTCCGTCCTGGCATCCAGATTTCGGTTTACCATGGTTTCCCCAAATCAATCCAGGCGAATACCGGGATGCTTCCTTCAAAAGGCAATGGCCGAATTCCATCCCGTTCCTTGTCCCAAATACCAGCCCGCCTCTACTGACCTCAACGTTGAGCAGGTGAGGAAAAAAAAGTCCTTTTATCTCATCAAGAAATAAAGTTCATTCACTTTGACTTGTTTTAAAGGGAAATTAAGATGCTAATATTAAGAGTGTTTTTCTGGAAACAAGCCTAGTAATGCTACTATTTATACACAATATTTCGGCGACATGAAACTCCGTCGTCATGTTCAGGTGTAGTCGTAATACTTGAAGTTTGCCTAGAGCGCGTTGTTTAAAAACTGGTCAACGCACTCTCGGCAAACTTCTTCAGGTATTACCACTACACCTGAAGACGACGCTGTTTCCTGTCGTTAATATATTGTGTATAAATAGTAGCATTACTAGGCTAGTTTTCCGAGAAACATTCATAAATAAACAACTCCGAGAAAAACGCCTTCATTTTTGTCAATAATTATTTATAAATTCGTGGGTTTTCCAAATGCTCGCATAGTAACGATAACCACCTGTCCTTATGAATCACTATTATATCTGTAAACACATTAACGTGTATTTGATTGAACTCAACGGTGTCCGCAGTGTACAGACATCAATTAGTTTAGCATTCGTGTTTTTCGTCGAGGTATAAAAAAAAAAACGCAGGAAATCAGTAGTGTCATTATTTACCCCTGAGCTCGCATAGAGTGCTGTATTTGAAGCTGAAAGCAAGTCATTTGGTGCACGCTGAAGAGCTCGTGTGTACGGCACCACTTAACTATGTTTGGGAAATTCGTGTGTGTGTGTGTGTGTGTGTGTGTGTGTGTGCGGAAGTTTGAGCAGCGCCCTCAGACAACAGGCCTCGTCAACGTGTTGATGCTGCACGGACACGAACACACAACACAACAGCTGCAGGGTGACCTGGACAGGATATCCACGCCAGCAGGAGATGAAGATGAATGCAAACAAGAGTCAGCTCATTCATTACATACACAGATAAAAAAATGTTGATTATAATTATAAGGTGGGGAAAGAATTGCTTGTTGAAGACTTGAAATGTAAATATCTTGGCACAACATTTGATAACAAACTCAATTCGGCAGGACACACTGGATAGGTGGTAGGAAAAAGTTTCACAATTCTTCATTTACTGGAGAGGGTGATGTGAAGATGTACGGGAGAAGTAAAGGAATTGGGTTACACAACTTTGGTCAGACCATTGCTTGAATATAGTGGTGCAGTATGGGACCCACATTCTGAGTACCTTTGGTAAGGGTGCAAAGAAGAGATGCTAGATTTGTTTCTGGAAATTATCGCAGAACGCAATAAGTAACGGATATGGTAAGGGAGCTGGAATGGGAGACAGTGCTGACGGCGAACGACGCCCTCTAGTGGCTGGACACTGAACCACCGCTCCAAACACTCGCGACTCCAGAGAGGTCCTGGAAACTGATTACTTTGTCCCAACATATTGTAGTAACGACCAGGTTCTTACCTTGTGAATAACAACTATTACTTCAACATATTCAAGTATGATTATGCTACACATAGTCGAATCAAAACTTGCTGTAAAGTTTTGTCGTACAAACAGATTTTTGTTTTACATTCGCCAGGGCGGATCTGCATGAGTCAACGAGTTTTGAATAGCTGACGTGTGCTTCTAAAATTAACGGAGGAAAAACAGGATTTCAAAAATAAAAATACTCCCTTTAAATACTTATGGTGTCAAAAATATATTAGTGCTGTAATGTCTCTATTGCAATTAATAATTATTACATGCAATTATCTTTGGAGAGAAAGGTGGCTTTATAATATAAAAACTGTGAACATTTAGAAAATTATCTGAACGAAAGGACTCTATAAATTTGTTCACTGATACGAACACAAGTCTAAGGTAATCAACCAAATCATAACACACATTCAATCAATCACTGAGTTATTGCTGCATGGTTATGAGTGATGATTTTTGAAGGTGTCGCCGCTTTTTAACTGATGCATGTCTCTACTCTTATTATAGCAACTTGATTCTGTTGTAGATTATAAAGTATTCTTCCACCTCGGTATTTTAGATCTTGCTTCTTTAAAATTTTGAACATCTTGCCTAACATTATCAAAAGGATTTTATAAATTAATAAATGCCATAAACGTATCTTTGTTTTTCTTGATCCTCCCTTCAAGTATTAATCTTAAAGCCAGAACTGCTTCCTTTGTACCTTGGTTTTCCCAAACCCACACTGATCTTCACCTACTTTCTCTTCTACTACCCTCTCCATTCTTCCTCTATTCAGTAATATTTAAGCATGTGATGTTAAACTTATGGTGCGTTAATTCTCGCATTAGTCAGCTTGTATTTTCTTCACAAGTATGAAGATTATTTTTTTAAAAAAATAAATTGTAATCTCTTCTGTTTCATAATTTATTTTTTTTCAGTTTCAGTAATGTTTCGATTCTTATTTGTTCTAGAGAATTCAAAAGTTTTGCAATTCCAAATTGCTTATTTGATTTCAAATCATTCAAAGCACTGTCAAATTCTGTCCTCCAAACAGAATCACCTAAGTCATCAATATCGAAGTCAACTTCTTTTTCGAATACACTGTTGTTTAAATCGACCTCCTGATACAGTTTCTCATGTATTTCTTCCATCGGTTAGCTCTATCTTCCCATATGCAATTTTAATGTTTATACTTCTTTTCTTCATTTCTGCAAAATTGTGTTTGATCTTCCAATATGCCACACCTAATTTACCTGTAACAATTTCCTTTTCTACACTTCTTGCAGCCTTTTTCTTTTTATGCGTTTCCAGTTTATTTCATTTTCAAATTATATGTGTCGCTCTCTTCCTGTTTCATCCTGATCAGTTTTGTACCTTCTCCTCTGACCCATCAGATCCAAAATATCTTCTGCGATTCCAACTTTTCGTGCTGCTTGTTCCCTTAACCGTAATGTTTTTCTACCAGCTTTCTTTATTTCTATCTTCAATGCATTTAATTTATCAGTCGAACTTCATTCGTAGTTATTTCTTAGACCCACGTATACCATGTCTGATAATTTTTCTCTCATGTTTGATTATTTCAGTTTATTCACTTCCAGTCTGTTCTGCTTGTGTTGCTTCTTTATTCTCTTGAATTTCAGCCTGCACTTCATAACTATCAGATTATGGTCAGAGTCTATGTCTGCTCCTGTACGCTTTACAGTCTAGAACTTGATTTCTGAATCTCTGTTTGACCATGATATAATCTAGCTGATATCTGCCTGTATCCTCCGGACGTTTCCAGGTGTATCTCCTTCGTGCATGATTCTTAAATAGCTTGTTCACCACGACTAGTTTATATGTTTCACGAAATACTAATAACATCCTTCCTCGCTCATTTCTTTCTCCTAGACCAAAACTTCCTACAGTATTCCCCTCTTTTCCTTCACCCACTATCGCGTTCCAATCACCCATGATTATTAGATTTTCCTCCCCCTTCACATATTCGATTAATTCTTCAATATCAGCGTATAATTTCTCTATTACTTCGTCATCTTCCTATGATTTTGGAATGTACACTTGTGGTTGGAGCAGCTCACTAAACTGTTCATAATTACTCACCCGCTTCCCTACTTTCTTATTCATTACAAATCCTACACCGGCGACTCCACTGACAGCTTTTGTTCTAATTATCCTGTGTTACCCAGACCAGAAACCTGTGCATCCTTTAAATATTTAATTAAATCGTAATGGAGCGCACGCTCCGGTGGAAATTTCCCTACCACCCATCTTCCCCATCCCTGCACCCACCTACATTTGTCCTAGGAAAATTTAAACTTTAAATTCTTTCAACATTTTTGGTAAATTATTCACCATTTCTCTTCGTAACTTATTCCAATCCCCGACACCCTTACCTAAAAAATATTTCTTATGCGGTTGCATATCAATCTCGCCATTAATTTACCTACCAGTGATGCCAAAATGATCGGCTTGTAATTTTACACTCTATGTTTCAAGCCCCCCCCCCCTTTTATGTAGCGGCACTACTATCGCAATTTTTGTCCTCTGGTAAGCAGCAAGTATCCAGACTCGATTTAAATAATATTTCAAGTTATGTAACTATGTCACATCCGCCTATCTTTAAGATATCTGTAGTAATATTATCTACACCATCCCCTTCATGTTTTTTCAGTTTTCTTATTTCCTTCATAATATCCTCAGAATGAATTTCAATTTTTTGGCCTGTTCATTTCTAATTTTGTTATTAAGCTCGTTCTACGAGTTTGACCCTCCCGTTTCTGATTCATTGTTCCTAATGATCTCACTAAACCAGTTACTTAAAATCTCTGCCTTTTTCAAATCCTCCGTAACTTCTTCTCCATCATTATCTATAAGTTTCTCTACACCCCTCCTTCCCCTCAGTTTTCTAACATAGCCATAGAAATTTCTTGATGCATAGGTCGATGGTCCCCCTGTACTGGCAATACTATTCATAACCCATCTTTAGCCACCTTCTTAGCTATTATAAAGTCTTTGTTTAATTTTTTTTAATATTCTGTACTACCCTGCTGTTTCTTAACTCTGTTATGTTTCTCTTCTTAACAACCTCTTTAATCTCCTTACCTCCCTATAATAGTACACAGGTTCTCTACTTCTCTTTTGAAATAATTTTTTCCCTTCTTTCTTATTATCCTTCCACATAATCTCACTAATCCCATTGACATCTAACATAATTCGTTTGATCTCCCTTTTTAAGTTTTATAATCTAGCTGTCCTGTTCAGACTTCTAACATTCCACGCTCCGACTTGTAGAATGTTCCTATCCATTCTGATGACTCCTCCCTGAGCAGTCCCCACCCGGAGATCCGATTGGGTGACTATTTTACCTCCGGAATATTTTACCCAGGAAGAAGCCATCATGATTTATGTAATTTGAGCGGATTACATGTCCTCGGGATACCCTTAGGATCTTTAATGCAGTGGTTTCCCGCTACCTACTGCATCCACATGGCGTTGATCATTTCTGATTCATCCGCTGTTTCCAACCCCAAGGGCAAGAGGGTGCCCTGAACCACTCCCCGCTCTTCCGCCCTCCTTTCGGAGGCCGTTGGCAAGCAGTGGGTGACTCCTTATACCGGGAATCTTTCAGTCGCCAGAGCCTCGTCCGTGCAAACAGGGTGCACCACGTGAAGGAGAGGTTGACATTTGGTTGGAAAAGACTAGTATAGTCTCTCCCAAACCCTTACACCCCAAATGGTATTTACATAATTTCTTTTCATAAAACAAAATCCATTTACACTCATTTACAGTAAATTGCAAGACACATATAGAAAACCATTTTGTCACACTCTAGTTTGCTACAAACGTTTCTTAAAACGCAATTCCATTTAAAGTTTAGGTTTAAGGGCTGTCTCAAGGTCCTTAACCAGAGTTTAACCATTTAATTAATAAAATGTACTCACTTTTTTTAACTAACAATCCAATTTACTTTCTTCGTTTTGGCAGAAACCATAAGGCGGGACTAAATTCAATTGAAATTATCCGTTATGATGTCGAATTTTCTATAATATGTAAAATATACCTTTTCGAAATGTTCCTTTATTAGTTCACTACTCTATGCGACTATTTTGTTATTGGCCACAGAATATCTTAATTCTGGGAGCACACGTCATATAGTTGGCTCCGATGCTATTTCACACACACACACGCCCGCGAATTTATTTTTTATTTAATAATGAATTTATAATACATGTATTAAACGTGCTTATTATATTTTTTCTTTACTGTTTGACCAAAGACCACAGAATAGCCTACCTTATGAACATGACATTGGCAGAATCGATAAGGCCATTAAAAAATTGAAAGTGATCAATTAATGTTTTATTTTACTTAATTTAATGTATTTGTAACTTATATATATAGATAATAGGTTTCCACCACTTCTTCTCCATATAAACTTTAACAATGCCAAATCGCACATACGTCCGTGCACTCAATATTCTTAAAAAGGGATCCGTAGCTTCCGGTTCACGTATTAACATACAGAGGCTTTAATACTGTTTACAAGAAACTGTAAGCTTATCCCGACTAATAAACACAATTAGTTTACGGTAGGAAAAATTACTTTATTTGAATATATCTAAACTGTGACATAAAATGTGTAATAGAACCGTAGAGACAAACTCATTATCACCGCAATACTTATCGCAGTGGTATTTGAAGGTTCACTGGTCAATAGGAAATGGACATACAAAAACTCCACAATGCAACGTATTGTCATTTGTATCATGGACGAAACAGGATAGAAATCATTTTAACTGATGACATAAGCTGCGACTTTGATAAATTTCGTTGAAATTCGTTCATTAGTTTCCTAGTGATGCCCGAACAGACAGACAAAGAGACAAAAATTTTACTGTTTTTATATCTCTGTGATCAGCAGTGAACATTGAATTAGTTTTAAAAAAAATTAATGTACGTATACAACTTTTCTACAATTTATACAGTAGGGCTTGCGGAATACCTTACACCCACAACAGCGTTCACTCAGTGTTTTTACTTTCCAGAGAGTCATCGAAGTTACTCTCAGGGTCGGTTTGACCTCCTTATGGTCTGCTGACGCATAGCAAGAATATTACGAATGTTGTGCGAAACCCTGATCATGTTACGATAGTAGTAACACATACTGACTGGTGAATCAGAACAACAGCCTTCAGGCATCTACGGCTGAGCTGGAGGGAGCTGACAGTTTTTATTGGGATCAAATATTAATACTTTTCGTGTGGTCTCGGTTTGTTACCGCCTCCTCAATAGACATGGGCAAAATATATCGATGTATCCAAATGTCGATATTTTTTCGTAATATAATCGAAATTTACCATCGATATTTTTATTCTCGATATATCAAAAATCGATTTTCATTTGGAGTATCAATTTTAAGCATCTATTGATATTTTTTGTCTGAACGCAGTTCAGTATCCATTTTAATACGATATATATATATATATATTGGACAATTCAGGAACAAAATTATGAACACAAAATTTAAAATACAGAAGAAAACAGGAACAAAAAGGATTGAACAAAGGAAACAGGAACACAGTGAACGTATGAAGAGGTTTTGGGAAGAGAAGAAGAAGAAGAAGACAAATATAAACAAAAACTGAATAATTATTCATAATTTGAGTTTAAACACTGTCCTCAAGGGCAATAATGATTAATAATAATAATATATTGGATAAATATACATATATATCTGATCTTCTGAAAGCGCCTTAAGAAAGTGAATTCGTCATAATTTAACAGCTTTTCATCAACGGCTAAGAGGGTAAAAAAGCTGTTCAATTTTAACAGTTTTACGTTAACGTAATTTTTTTGGTCAACATATTTGAATGTTAACAGTTAGCTTATTTTCGTAGTTCATCCCTGTTGCGACGTTGAGGATTGACAGATTCTGTTTTCAACTGGTTGTTTCATTTACGAATAACAGTTAATGCGTCGACAAAATACTTGATATGCCAATCCTCTTCTGTGTCGTCCTAAAGAGTGTCTTCTGTAGTTAACTTGGCGGCACCAGACAACAGCAGTAGACTGACGGAGTAACAAATAAAACAGTTCTTTTGAAGTCTACACCAGACGAATACTGATTTGATAGATTGTAAAGATAAATAAATTTTCCGTAATATCTGCATGTGTCTTTTATTTTCTTATATACATATTTTGGGATTTTTTTTTGGTAATTACTGGCTTTAGGCAAAAATATCGAAAAGTTTGATATTTTCTCTCTCTCTCTCTCTCTCTCTCTCTCTATATATATATATATATATATATATATATATATATATATCGATACTGTTTGTAAATATCGATACTATATATATCAATATTTCTTTTCATTTGACCATCTCTACTGCTAAATGCTACTCCTGTCAGGTAATAGTGACGTCAGTTTAACGTTCACTGGAACCGAACTATTTTTTTTTTTTTCGTTCGACCCACATAGGACATCAGTTTTAATATATTCATCTCGGGAGACATGTCGACTGAGAGAAATGAATGGAGTTGATGAGCACTACTTTCCGTCGTAACCTCACCTCTCCTCTGCTCGGCGTAATGTCCTTATTTACTTCTCCAGCTACCAGATGTACTACAGTCGTCGAAACACTGTCAAAACGCGACCAGTAGTCTTTGTGTTAATCCACTTCAACTAAAAATTGATACTAATTCCTGGACAATTCTATCTTAAATTTGTCTGCTTTCCGCCTTATTTCTTCACGCGCGAATCCCGTTCACCCAAACACAAATATTAAAAAAAGTAGCCGATTTCTTCTGTACAGCTTATTAATAGGACCCCTAATTCATTTTTTTTAAAAAAGTTCCTTCAATGCCGCATTATTATTTGCGGATAGGCCCATTAGGACTACGCTGTTCACTTTCCTTTGTGACCATATTTCTTTCATACGCTTGCTGTGGGCTTCTTTTCTCTCATCTAACCATGTTGTTCCAGGTCTTTTCTTGTCTTTCTTCCCGGACAACTTTCCACTTGTGAATTTTGGAGAGATTAATGCTAATTTGAGGTCTTTCTTGATTTCACCAACCCAATTTATTGTATCTGATATTGCTTTACATCGGTTTTCATAGAATTCAACTATTTGTCATTGGAATCTCTTAGGGTTCATTCTTTTGATGTTTCGGTAAAATTTTAGTCTGCGTTTTCTAATATCACTGTGAATGTCTCCATATTGTAAGATTTTCTGATCACTTTTGAGTCTGTATTGGTCTCCTACGAAATTTGGATCAAAAATTTTCGTTACAATTTTGCGTTCTTTTTGCTCAATGTTTTCTATATGTTTCTTCCTGTTCAAAATAAGTGTTTCTTATCCATAGAGACATTCTGGTTTAGTAACGGTATTGTAATGTATCAGTTTTTTGTGCTTGGAGATGCTTTTTTTGTTGTAGATGTTTTGTGTTAGAAGACAAGCTTTTTCCATCCTTTGGCACCTAATTTCATTAGCGTTTGCTTCGGTTCCATTCTCTTGGATTGTTTCACCAAGATACTTGAAGTATGGGCTCGTTTGATTTTTCTATATTTTGTCTCCATGTATGTGGTGTTTTATTTATTGCTGGTCGAAAATTCTGTTTTCTCATATGTCGTTTTTTTTCTCTGGGGGCCCACTTTTACATTATATGGATTCTTCCAGTGTTTTATGTAACTCATTGGGAATATGTGTTGCTAACGTGTTCCAGTCTGATTCCCTTTCGTACAGACGAAACGTTTTCCCCTGAAATCGAGTGCCAGCTTGTGGTCGAGGTCATCTTTTCCCTCTTAATTCTTCCAGCAACATCTCTCCGATCCTTATCACCAACAAACGCCTCGCACACTCCCATCACCCTCCTCCTGTCTACCAATGAATCACATTCCAGCTCCTTTATGATTTCTGTTACTGATTGTGTTCTGTGATAATTTCCACAGACAAACCTAGCAGCCCTCCTTTGCACCCTCTCCAACACCTGAATTTGATACTCAAAATGTGGGTCCCGTACTACAGTACAATACTCGCGCGACATTCGTTTTGGTTTGTGATTGTTTTTATCGCCTTAATTGCTGTCTCATATTTGAAGTAGTTCATGCGGATATTAAATGAAAGTCATATCAGGGACTTATTTTTTTTTTAAAAAAAAGTACTATATTTATGTTTTTTGTCTCTGGTCGCCTACTTCAACAAATCGTTAAATGCAGGAACGGGATTAGTCCAGTTTGACAAATTTAATGGAAATGACAAGAAACAATGTTACTTCTGTAAGGTGCTGAGTATTATATTTTGTGGTGATTTGGGATGAAAAAGAATATTACTTGAATGTTTTTACATGGATTTCTGCAGCGAACGAAAGGGCTAAGTTCTAAGAGAACTTTCACGGAAACAACATTTTTTTCGTCAGAAAGTGGACATGTTTCTTTTCTGAATTCGGCTATTCTTATGTATTATATGGATTCTTTCAGTGTTTGATTCAACTCCTTCGGAATATGTGTTGCTGTATTGTTTCAGGGTCTGATTCCATTACCTACAGACGAAAACAATTAGTACCACCTTCGGGACATGGTCATCTTTTCCCTTCCATCCACCTCACCTAATTCTTCTACCAAAATCTATCCACGCCTCATCACCATCATTAGCCTTGTACACTCCCACGACCCTCCTGTCTCACAACGAATCCCATCCCAGCTCCTGTGTCATATCAGTTACGGATTCTGCACTGCGTTACTTTCCACAGACAAACTTAGCAGCCCTCCTCTGCACCCTATTCGCCTCCTGTATTTGATACGTAGAATGTGGATTCCACTCGTTTGAGTTTGTGATAGTTTTTGTCACCGTAATGGTTGCGAATTATCATATTGGGAGTGTTTCACGCGGGTGTTGAATGAGAATCGTATCTTATTAACGATTCGGCGTAACTGTTCGACCTGGAGACAGTGGAGTGAGTGAACGGAGGAATGCGTGTGGCACGACGAGGCGGCGCTTCTTGACCACCCTGTGCGCGCGGCTCAATGAATTCCTGAGAAGCTGTGGGCCCGGTGACGTCAGCTGACCTCTGACCCCGCGCCACTCAACACCTCGACGAGCCGTCTTAACTGCGGCGTCCAAAACACGGAGACAATCACAGCTAACAGGCACGGGGCAGAGTTAATCATAATATCTGATAAAATTGCAATGGAGCGCACGCCCCGGTGGCAATCTCCCTACACACCCATCATTCTCCTTTCCTATTCCTACCTACTTTTGCCCTTTACTAATTTGTACTTTAAATTCTTTTAATGTCAAAGTGAGAAACAGTGAGACAACAGTGCAGCAAGTGATTTGTGTATGTGAATGTTTCTTTGTTTAATTAAATATAGCAGTATCTGTGTGTGTACGTATATTACTCAAATTACTAATTTATATATATATATATATATTTATATTTATATATATATCACATAAAAAATACTAACACCTATCAAGTACATTCTTACACATTGTTAATTTAAATATGTAACTAATTTTTGTGAAATTTGATAAGTGATGTGTTACAAACTAGTTTTATATCCTGAACAATATTTAGCTATTATTTTCAAACTATAATTTTATCTTATGTGCCTCTTGTAATATATTGGAATTATGGACCCAGAGTAGAAACTAGGTGCTGGGCTATTATGTACCAGGATATACAAATAAAATAAAAATGTCTTTGGTAAATTATCCATCACTTCTCTTCGTTATTTATTCCAATCCCTCACTCCCTTTCCTACGAAAGAAAATCTTCCCACACCCTTGTGCCTGAAATCGAGTGCCAGCTTGTAGTCATGGTCATCTTTTACCTTCCGTGCATTACTTTCAATTCTTACAAAAATATATTTCCACGCCTCATCATCGCCTTGTACACTCCCATGACCCTCTTCACTTTCCTCCTGCCTCCCAATGAATCCCATTCCAGCTCTTTTATCATATCTATTACTGATTGCGTTCTGTGATAATTTCCAGAGACAGATCTAGCAGCCCTATTTTGGATCCTCTGCAACTCCTGTATTTGATACTCAAAATGTGGTTCCCATACTACACTACCATATTCGAGCAATGGTCTGAGCAAAGTTTTATAACCCAATTCCTTTACTTCTCCCGTACATCCCCTCATCACTCTTTCCAGCAGGTGAAGGATTTTAAATCCTTACCCTACCACCTGTCCAATGTGTCCTGCCCTGTTAAGTCTGCTATCAAATGTTATGTATGCCCAGGTATTTACATCTGGCGTCTTCAACAGACAGCTCCTCCCCACTTTACAGTCGTAATCGACCTTTTGTTTTTTATTTGTGTATCTAATAAGCTGACTCTTCTTTGCATTTATCGTCATCCCATTTTTACAACCCAACTAGATATCCTGTCCAGATCGCCCTGCAGCTGTTTACAGTCCTCTACCGTTTTGATCCTTTTATACAGCATTATGTCATCTGCAAACAATCTAAATTCTGACAGAAACCATCAACACAATCATTCACTAGAATAACGAATTACAATGGTCCCAACACGCTACCCTATGAATTTGGAACAATTTCACATATTGTCAACACTAATAAAAGGTTACCTTCGTCACCGAGCCTGTAACGCTGTTATGTCACGCTGTTGTGCTCTGTGTCCATAGATACTACTATTATTACCAGTGATGTGCAATATATCTCATGAAAGGTATCGGAAATACAAGATTTGAGATATCAGATACAAGATACTTTCGGAAATGTTATTTGGAATACAAGATTTAAAATACGTGTTTTCAGAATAATTTTTCAAGGTAAAATACTTCTTAAATAACGCATTTTCATTATTTTGAAACATGTTTCTTTGTCTATAATGTACAAGATGTTCCTTAATATTTTAAATGAGACTTCAAACATATGATATCTGATTTTTATTGTGTAATTCCACCGAGAGTAACACAACGGTTATTTATGAATTATTATTATTATTATTATTACTGGTATGTTGGCAATGTTTCAGAACTAATTAAATATCAACTGTTATATTCTAAACGGAACAGCTCCTACTATAGGTGGTAATAAAGTAACCTCAACAATCGGAGTTAAAAACTATACATTTAATTTGATAGCACGCATAAGAAATTAAATTTGTTAGATAACTTATAGCAAAATGTTTACTTTAATATTCTTAATAAACGAACTACGAAGCTTTCAGCTATATGTAAATCAATAAAACTTGCGACAAACTAAATATCTTACAACAATGACGCAATTTTGAAACTTATTTTTATTTTTTAACTAACAGAGTTCGCCGGCGTTGCACGGTATGATCTAGATTGATTTGTACACACAGTGAATATTGAAGCTCATAGAAGAGGGAAATTCTACGATAACAGAGGAGCCGCAATTTGATGATGGAATCCTATGTAACTCGATGAGTCAAACTGAAAGTAAAGAATTTTTTTTTAAAATTAATGTTGCTTAGTTCTCGAGATATCGTATTTCAAAATTGACGTGATTAGGCTGAAATGCAGCCTGAACCAGAAGAAAAATTTCGCCTTAGCCAAATTTAATAATAAATTCGTATGTAACTTGGTGAGACAAATCGAAAATAAAGTATAAATGTTTTTGATATCTCGCTTAGTTCTCGAGATATTGCGTCATCAAACCACTATGTCTACAAGGTGGAAATGCACTATAGGTGTTTTATTTTCTTCCTAGTGGTTTTTGTTAGGTTGAAATACAGCCTGGACCAGAAGAAACGTCACCAAAAGCACAAGGAACTATAACTGATTTTTGAAATGTTAAATGTCGAAAACCAAGTGTGATATCAAAAAATGTTATTCATTTATATGTTATTCTTTATTTTAGATTTTTTTTTTTCGCCGAGTTATACAGGGTCCGGCAATAAAACCTCTCACATTTCACGTAGCCGGCGTGCGGGTTGTAGTGAGGATACTGATGTGGAATGTGTTTTGTTTTAAAGAGGTGTACCTGCCATTTTCAGTGTGCGCCATGCCATGGCTTGGTGAGCATCGTGCGTTTGTTGTGGACGAATTTATTCGTAACAGTTGTTCTCAGATTTTCGGAGACGATTCGAACTTGGCCTACATTATCGTTCCCGGATGGAAAAACTATTCAACTGTGGGTGTCAAACTTTAGAAAGACAGGTTCAGCACTAAAAAAAAAAAAAACCTACAGGCCGTCCTCGGACTGTAACAACGCCGGAAAATTTGGCGCGTGTGAGTGTGTCTATGCAACATTCATCAATCTATGGGTACACTTAAGCCTATAGTGTACAAACATCGTCCCACAACACTGCAAGCACTTAAAGAGGCCATTACCCAAGAATTGGCAGCCATTCCAAGAGAATTTTGACGCGAAAATGTATGGAGAACTTTCTGGATATACTTTGTCAATGTGTCAACAATGGAGGGCAGATATAATTTTTAAAACCAAATAATTAAAAATGGCAAACTATGTATTTTTTATAAATAAAAGTAATTATTCTCTATCATATTTAGTTTTTATGTGACAACACATTAAAATGAGGGAGGTTTTATTGCCGGACCCTGTATAAGAATTCATCATCTGATTTTGGCGCCACGATAATGATATAACTGCCAGCTTTTTGCACTTGTGAATTAAATTTAATGTCAGTCGCTCCATTTTTGTATACGTATTTAAATGGCTAACCCCCTGTGTAGCAGAAAAGAGATGTGGTTGGGGTTCATTTATTCCTGCAATATTTTTAGCCATGATATCAGGAACATGTGTACTAAGTGTTGTCATTATAACCACAGCGACTCGTGCAGCAATAGAAACAATGTTTTTTTTCAGAAAATGTGGTAAAGACAGAATCGCTCATCAATAAATTAAAAAAAAAACTATGTCAACACTAAAGGTTTTAAACAATTCAATTTCGTGTTCAAAGCCATCAGTTGTGCAGTACTTACTATTAACAGCGAGAATAAAAACATCAGAGATTGTAGCTGTGCGGCCAGAGACCGTAATTTCAAAAAGCAACAAATTTCTCGGAAGGTTCTTTATTTTCATGTTCAAACCATTGCTCGAATATGGTAGTGTAGTATGGGACCCTCATTATACGTACCGGTATCAAATACAGGAGTTGGAGAGGGTGCAAAAAAGGGCTGCTAGATTTGTTTCTGGAAATTATCGCAGAATGCAATCAGTGACGGATATGATAAAGGAGCTGGAATGGGAGTCATTGCAAGACAGGTGGAGAATGAGGAGGGTCATGGGAGGGTACAGGGCATATACTGGCGATGTGGCATGGAAAGATATTGCAATAGGTATGAAAAGTAGTGCGTGGAAGGGAAAAGATGACCATGACCACAAGCTGGCACTCGATTTCAGGCACAAGGGTGGGGGAAGATTCTCTTTTTTAGGTAATGGTGTCAGGGATTGGAATGAGTTACCAAGAGAAATGATGAATAATTTAAGGAAAACTTTGAAAGAATTTAAAGATAAAATTTGTAGAGGGCAAATGTAGGTAGGTCCAGGATAGGGGGAAGATGGGTGTGTAGGGAAATTGCTACCGGAGCCTGTGCTCCATTGCAATTAAATTAAATTAAATTAAAACCCACCAAAGATGCATTACTAAACACAGCCATTAAAATTTCACAACATCAGAGATTGTAGCACTGCGGCCTCAGATAGTAACATCAAGAAAAAAAGAAAAAAATCGTTTTTTTTCATTCTTTTATTAAAATTAATTTAAATATTTTCCACTTTACGTAGTTTCCTCTCGCATTCGATAAAGCTATGAATGGGGTTTAAAGACTAACAACCAAAATTTAAGAATTAAGAACGTAAACGTTACATGCGATAACATGGCTATTATTTTTTATGATGTATGACGTAAGCATCGTATTTCTTTTTTTTTTTTTTTTTTTTTTTTTTATTTTTATTTTTTTTTTTGTTTTTTTGTTACAGGCTGTACGTTAAGATTTTCATTTACCACTCTGGCGTTATGTTACGTTGGAGCATAAGACATAGCAAACACTTCAATTGAGATTCTAAGCTTCAAAACGGTGAAAACCCCATCGAAATCTGCTATGTAGTTTCCTAGTTTTTATTCTTGAAATATATCCGGTTTTCGTTTTATAGATATAGATACAAATAATTCTTCTCGCTAACAATAATCCTAGAAATTTAGTTGACAATTTAAAAATTTAAAGAAATTTAGTAAAAAAAAGAATTAGCTAGTTGTATAGTAAATAGGAGTTTCGTGAGCATCCTTCACGCAAGCTACAAACTAGCAAGCATTTCCTGCCATGTGAAATCTAATGTGGATATAAACCTACTAAAATAAATTAAAGATTAACATAGTTCGTTTATTTGTTTACCTACATTTAAATACCGTCGTCCTCGAATATGATTCAATAATAATAATTCGACACCAAACATAATTAGACACGATAAAAATTGGCGAGAAGACAAAAGACAATAAATAGGAAGGCGAGTGGGTGTTTGTTTATGTTTTTTTTTCATTTTTCTCCACAGTAAAGGCAGACAAAGGTAACTAGACCATACAACATTCTCCTTTGATATAGATTAATATAAAAAAGTGTGAAAATAGCATTTAGTATTCCCGAAATACAAAGATAACGAAAAAATTATCTAAAATAAAGATTAAGAAAAGTATTTCAGATACAAGATGAAAATAAGTATTTGTATCATATATCTCTATTTCAAATACTTGTGTCTCAAATAAGTCACAGTTTATATAGCATTATGTCATCTGCAAACAATCGAACTTCTGACAGGAAGCCATTAACACAATCATTGATTAGAATAACGAATATCAACGGTCCCAATACTCTACCCTGTGAGTTTTGCGCAATTTCACATATTGTAAACACATAGAATGGTTACTTTGGTCACCGCGCCTGTCACTTTGTTATATCACTCCATGGCACTTACTCTATGTCCAAAGATATCACTGTTATTGCTAAGGTCAATTTGTTTTAAATTGGAAACCAATAACAAAGAAGAGTACGTTATTCATGAAGAGGGGTGAACCGACATATGAGCCACATTACATCAAGTGCTGTGCAGTTGAGCAACTGCTCAAGTGGAAAACGGTGTTATTTAAAAAGATAATAATACTATATTATGTAATTAAATTTGCGATGGAGTGCACGCTCTGGTAGCAATTTCCCTAAACACCCCTCTTCCCCCTTTCCTGCACTCACCTACATTTGCTCTCTACAAATTTTTAACTTTAAATTATTTCAACGATTTTGGTAAATTATTCATCATTTATCTTGGTAACTTAATCCAGTCCTTGACACCCTTAGCTACGAAAGAGGACCTTCCCACACCCTTGTGTCTGAAATCGAGTGACACCTTGTGGTCATGGTCGTGTTTTCCTTTTCATGTTCTTCCTTCTGTTGTAAATTTTATTTTAGTTTATGGGACATGATAGAACATACGTCAAGATAAAGTAGAAGCAACGACAAGGATTAGTAATGTATCGATTGAAGCGTGCAGTCACACATGTGATGAATTGTTTTGGTTTTTCGTCCTCGACAAACAGCTTCTGCGCTTAATCTTCCTCCAACTGTAAACGGTCTGGAACAGTAAACACCCACGACGGTGGGGGGGGGGCGAGGGGGAGGGGGAGGGGAGGCACAAACCAATTGGCCGTCATTGGGGATTGCCGACAGAAGAGAAAACTTGAAACTGTGAATATCATACGCGCAACACGTCATACATACAGCTACAGATACACTAAATAATAATACTTCCGTGTGGCCGTAATGACCTGGTAACTGGGTTTCTATTGGCTGCGCTTCCCGTCCCTGTCTTAGCCGCGTTAACCTAACCCGGTAGTGCTACCGGGAACGGAGGACATACAGTTTAACGTGGAATCCTAACCACGGAAGCGTTCTGGCGTATTTCATATTACACAGCAAGTTGTACCAGAGGTGAAGGTCGGATTAATGGTCTATGAAAATCCCTGCCATGGAGTAAGGAAATATATGGAGGAGAAGTGACGTTAAATCTGTGAAGCAGGCTCTAAACTCTCGCGCATGCTCAGTGGCGGCAGCGGCGATATTGCGATCCCAAACAAATGCGATGTTCACATGCTGTTAGATGCTGTGATTATTTCATTTTGTAATGTGTATAAGTGTTTTATAATGCCATCTTGTGTTGCATACGGTTGCACAAATAGCCAAGAGAGGAAAGAACCTGGAATATCATTTCATAAGTTGAATTCTAATTATCGTTGTTGAAGTGGGCGGTAGGTTTTGCAAACTTCGGTGCCTGTCTATAAATATTTAGTCATAGCTCTCAATGGGATGCTTTGTCCTCAAATTTTTGTTGGTGTAGTTTAGAAAATCAGCATACCTTGCTATTTGGCACATAATATACTAGCATTAGTTTTTAACGAGTGTTGAAAATGAGATTTAAAGGGGTGTGTTTTACATCGCGATTCAGTGAATTTACTATTGCGCTTTCTTTCGTCAAGTTGCAGTTTATACTGACAGTGTATGATGAAATTAAATGTGTTATATTATGCTATACAATCTAGGAATCTTGATGAAGCAAACGATGTTGTTACCGCAAATACAGTTTGCGATTCAAATACGCGTGTGTGGGTATGTCTACATAGTTTGATTCTGTAGCGGCAATTTAATGGAGATTGTAGTTAGGTCTAAATTCAGTCTGTACCAGAATGGTTTTGTTGTTCCATAAGGGACTTAAAATTTATCTATTACTGTTAGTAATTTCAGCAGAACCAAGTAAGTGACAAAACGTGTATCGCGATGGAAACTACTTCCACTTCCAGCTATTCCCAATTAAGCTTACGATGTATGGTAACAAGATAACAATTTTTTTCTGGTCTAGGCCGCATTTCAATCTAACCACAAATGGTAGTAAAAAAACTGAAATATCCATTCTCCATGTCCACCATGTAATTCATTGTGGGTTTGGCAGAATTAATTTTAATTCCAGGCCTCATATCAACCCAATCCCAGTATATCCCGAAAACTAAGCAAGATATGGAAAACTTTTATTCTCTATTTTCGATTTGTCTCGTCGTGTTATATAAGAATCGATCAATAAATTTGACTTTTGCGAAATTTTTCTTCTGCATTTCGACTCAAGACACCTCACTTTTGATACAGTATATCTCGAGAACTAGGTGAGATATCGAAAATTTTTATTCTATATGTTTGATTTGTCTCGTCGCTTTAATTAAGAATCCGTCATCAAATCTGACTTGGACCAACTTTTTCTTCTGAATTTCAAACAAAAACATTTCTCGTTTGAGACAGAATATCTCGAAAACTAAGCATGATATCTAAAAAATTTAGTCTTCATTTTTTATTTGTCTCATCGAGTTACATAATAATCCATCACCAGATTGCGGCGTTACGTTTATCCTAGAGGCCCCTTGAGGTTTTTGTACATATACCCCGCGTCTGTATGGGATCGGCCTAGCCCCATACTCCTCCTCCGCCCGGCTTCACTTCAATGCATGGTGAAGGTCTCTTGCGTCGTCTCCATATATTTCCTTCCTCCATGATCCCTGCCGAGACAGAGATTCGAACCGGTGACCTTTCATTCGCCAGTCAGACCCCTAACCACTGAGCCACCAGACCGCAACAGATATACTGTTAACATTAGCATGTCGGTGACGCGAACTCATAAGATTTTACCCATCCAAAAATCGTCCAACGCACCTGAAGAAGTTCTCACTTCAAAAACTAAAAATGTAGACAACCCGAAAGTTCGTCGAATCTTCCCGAAGGAGATGTACCAAGTTGTTGTGTCAGATGCAGGAAGGCCGATCCCTTTCCTCAGGGACCTACACTTTAACGTGGAATCAGAACCACGGAACGACCCGATGTAGCTCATATAATCAAATACAGCTACTAAATATTCACCACAGGGTTTGAACCCACGAACGGAGAGAAAATTTTCGGCAGTAAGTGACTTAACCGCTGAGCAACCAGACCGCCTTGTCTTGAACTATACGTGTGCTACGAGTACTATCAAAATTGGATTTAAAACTGTGGGTTGGTATGAACAACGGTGACAGAAAATAAGGGGGGGGGGGGGGGAAGTGGAATTACGTGTTTGCAAATCAAACGTAAACAGTGTTTTTTTATTTTTTTATTTTTTATTTTTACTTATTTTAAGTCGTACGTATGCAAAGTTCCATCAAATTCGGATAAAAACAGTGTGTTTTGTATGAAGAACTTTGGCAAACAAAAAAACATTCGTTTTTGTATATTAGATACAATTATAATCAATACTTTCAGAGCTGTCCAAGCGCCACACGTCATGTTTAGAGTTACAGATATACTGCTATTACATCATGTCTGTGACGCGAGCTCATATTAGATTGTGTTTACCGATCCAAAAACAATGTTCAACGCGATAATCATCAACAGCATGTATACCAGGGTAAGGCGCCTACGCTGCAAGGTTTTCGGGTGCCTTGTTTCCTGAAGCCTAATGTTTCTTTGCCAGCTTATTTAATCCTCAATTGAGCTCCTTTCATAGTTACTTCTAAGACCCATGTCATTTCTGCTAACGTTTATCTCATGTTAGATTGTTTCTGTTTATTCAGTCTGTTCTGCTTGTATTACTTCTTTATTCGCTTGAATTTCAGTCTGCACTTCATTACTATCAAATTATGGTCAGAGTCTATGTCTGCTCCTGGGTACGCTTTACAGTCTACAACTTGATTCCCGAATCTCCGTTTGATTATGATATAATCTAGCTGATATCTGCCTGTATCCCCTGAATGTTTCCAGGTGTATATCTTTATTGCATGATTTTCAAAGAGAGTGTTCGCCACGACTAGTATATATATCTTTCACAAAATTCTAACAATTTGCTTCCTTGCTCATTTCTTTCTCCTAAACCAAAACATCTTACAGTATTCCCTTCTTTTCCTTCTCCCACTATTGCATTCCAATCACCCACGATTAATAGATTTTTCTCCCCCTTCATATATTGGATTAATTCTTCAATTTCAGCATATATTTTCTCTATTTCTTCATCATCTTCCTGTGACGTTGGCATACACCCTTGTACTAACGTGGTTGGACAGGCTTAGTTTGTAACCTCATCAAATTAATCCTGTCACTAAACTGTTCACAATATCTCACCTGTTTCCCTATTCTATTATTCATTACAAATCCTACACTAGTGACTCCATTGACAGCTTGTGTGCTAATTATCCTGTGTTCCCGAGACCAGAAATCCTGTGCGTCGTTCCATTTAATCTCACTAATCCCAACAACATCTAATTTAAGTCGTTCCATCTCCCTTTTTAAGTTTTCTAATTTACCTGGCCTATTTAGTCTTCTAACATTCCAAGACAAAAAAAAAAAAAAATATCGATGAAAATCGTATCGATATTTACAAACAGTATCGATGTATATCGAGAACGAAATGTCGGTATGTTCATATATCGATATACTTTGTCAATGCTTCAGTGAAAAAACTCGTAGCCAACAGAAGCTGTTAATGTACTTGAACTGTCACCGTCGCAACGCAGATGCTTGATCAATATTCTTCAACTATTAAAACAACCCAACCATTAATACTGAAATATGTTTAAAAAAATGACGTCAACGTAAACCTGTTAAAATTTAACAGCTTTTTTTGTAACCTCTTAACCATTGATGAAAAGTAGTTCAACTGCGACGCATTATCCTTTCAGACCTGGACACTCTGTATGCAACGTATTAAATTCGATACTGAATTGTTTTGAAATGTATATATATATCGAATTGGTACCTAAAATTGATACTCCATATAAAATATCGGTTTTTGATGTATTTATAATAAAAATATCGCCTACAAAATATCGATTATTTTATGAAAAATATCGATTTCTACTATATAATCTCGTAAGCTCACTCATTCACTCATCTCGATAGCTATTGGCTGGAGAACGGTGTCACGTGTCAGCCTTCGCTCGCAAAACAGCGACCAGAGATACCATTAGAAGGAATTCGTGGTTATGTCCACAATTTAACAGCTAAGCAACTGCTACCAAATTAATTGCCAAAATACATTTGTTAAGTTTTCTTTTCGTAGCGTTTCAGAGTTTAAAAAATATCGATAAATTTTGCGGCTGAAAAAACGTGGATCTGCTGTTCAGTAATATGTTGCCAATGAAAGCAACTTAAAAAAACTTTAAAAAATTAAATTACTCACGGTCTCTGCTGTAACCACGAATATCAATTGTCATTCAGGAGAAATTTCAATTTAATTAAAACTTTCACTAATGTTGTTGCTTGACCAAAGTTTATGTATTACAGTTTATTGCTTTTTAGGTATTTTACTGACCACTTTCGTTAATGGTCTTTATTTTTTATTGACACTTGGCCTGTGGGCTACGCAGTCAAGTTACATAATACGTAGTGCTGTATTTCACCGAATCAACTATTCTGGCAATTAATTTCTTCGGAGTTGCTCAACTGTTTAATAATATGGAATGTGTATTAAGTTCTCTGGCCGTTACAGATACTACGACCAATGATTACATTATGTCTGCTTGCCCAGTCTCAATAAAAAAACAACGTGATGGTCTCGAAGGAAACAGGATTTTTTTTTAAATTTTTCGGTGTGAACTTTAAGGGTCAAATACAAGTTTGTATTTAAGCAATTATACGATTGCGTTATCGCCCTTGTTCGAGTTTAATACCTACCTCTATTTATGCTTCTGAGTTCTTCAAGCTCAAGAGATTTTATTCGCCCTGAAACACAGGTCACGTTTATATTTGGTCAAATCAGGTCAACCTGTCATAACCTTTCGTCGTAAAAACTGGAACTTATTCCACACCCGTGACAATACGCAAAAAACGATCACGGGCTGACACTAGTATCTTTATATTTTGCATGAACCTACTCAGCTTTTCGACGGTTTCCCATAATCGCTCGAGGTGGTAGCTGGGATGATTCCTTATGAAGGCTATCTATGGCCGATTAGCTGCCCATTAGTGGTCCCTCCTGGCTGAAAAGGGTGCGCGCGAGCAGCCACCCCCTGGGCTTAATCCGGAGAGGGGGATGAAACTCGTTTAAAGAGCGCTGTGTCGCTGTGTCGCTGCTGTATTATCCCGAGCCAGCTGTGGCGACTGGGAATGGCGAACGCATAGTGAACACAATGAAAACAGCTGGTGGCCGCCTCAATGTAACTGACAGAGGCACTGTATTTTGAAAGCCATACATAAAACAGAATCACATTATTGAGTGTTAGCAGTGTTCTCTACTGATTTACACACTGTTGAATCATTTTATTGGAATAAAAATTAACAAAGTTGTCACGTAAAATATTATTGTGTTAACAGCGGTAAGACGTCACTGAAATATCAGATACAGGGGTTGGAGGGGGTGCAAAGAAGGGGTGTTGTCTATGAAAAATTACCGCAGATTGCAATCAGTAACAGATATCATGAAAGAGCTGGAATGGGATTCATTGGAATACAGGAGGAGGGTGAAGAGAGTCATGGGAGTGTACAAGGTGTATATTGGTGATGAGGCATGGAAAGATATTGGTATAAGAATGAAAAGTAATACGAGAAAAGATGAGCATTACCACAAGCTGGCACTTGATTTCAGGCACAAGGGTGTAGGAAGATTCTCTTTTTTAGGTGAGGGGTCAGGGATTGCTAAGAGAAATGATGAATAATTTACCAGAAAGGCTGAAACAGTTTAAGTTGGGCATTCGCAGAGGTGAATAGCAGGAAAAACGAAAGGTGAAAAATGGACGTGTATGAGAAATTGCCACTGGAGCGTGTGCTCCATGGCGATTAAATTAAATTAAACACACAAAAAAATTGTCAAATTCCTTAAATATAGAATTAAATGCTGTTATTTGTTGAATGTAATATGTTCTGGCAGTAAAAGTACGTTATAACCACACCAGTAGGAGTTTTAGAGAAATGTAAGTGGGGAACTGAAAAAAATACGCACGGGAAGACTAATTCGAGTATTTCTTCAGGAAGTTTTGAACATTTGAATTTATTTATTTCCTTAATGTATTCCATAGAATAGCCACGTTTCTTCGTAAAATCGTTGTTTGGAGCATATATGACGTAAGGTGCTCCTGGAATTGCAGAGTTATCCTAAAATACATAAAGGCTAGAAATAGGTTTCTGAAACAGAGTCATCGCATCAGGGATGAAGTTGCGTCCTGTCACAGAAGTCCTGAAGGAGCCAGTGTACCTTACACCAAAGGTTCACAGAACCATCGTTCAGCCAGCGGCACTACGGAACCGAATGTCAGCCAGTGACGAAAATACACGAACAACAGCTGCCTGTCAGGGAGATGAAGACTCGCTAGACTGGACCGCACCAGGCTTGTGGTGTGGCTCCAGCTGGAAGCGCTGGCTGGGTACCTTGCGACTAGCCAAGGCCTCAGCTGAAGACGCACAAGGTCGGCACGATTGGAACACAAAGTCTAGTAGAGCAGTCACTGCGACGCGGGATCTTTACTAAGAAGCAGGAGAATACACAAACACTTGAAACGCAGAATATTTGAAAATTATGTATTGTGAAATAATCCGGTGGATCAGGAAAAAGTAAAGTGCTGAAGCAACAGGGTGTGTGGAAGTAGGGCATGGGGTGCAGTGGAATGCCGCGCAGGTGAGCGCCAAAAAACGGGTTACCAGGTAAACTTGGTAGCGGGGTGGCAGGTTGCGACGGGAGTCCATTACGGGGCCCCGCTAATCCTGCCGCTCGTTACCACCGCGGGGCGCCGCAGCTGCACGAGGGACAACTCCCGAGAGCCCCACTCAGCATCTGTCTGCACACTCCACGCTGCCACAGTCTACATCGCTAGTTCCCTTCAACTGTCCAACTATGAAGCAGATAATCAAATGGGAGGCGGGGGCTGGGAAATTCGAAGAAAAATCCTCATCGTGCGGTAGGAAAAAGTATGAATGATTCTATTCCCACAGTTATTAATACTCTCCCATGTCACATGGCTATCAATGTCAAAATATATATATAATTATACATAATTTGTATGTACTGCCAGGGGCGTAGCTATCGGAGGGCTAGGCGGTGCCGTGGACAGGAGCCTTCCATTTGCCCTCAGACCCCAAAATATATATTTTGTTTTACACCGGGGCCCTTGTTAACCTAGCTACGATACTATGTACTGCATACATTATCCAGGTTCAGTATGAATGGTTAACCATACATCAAACATACAGCACGTTGTCTTGACGAATCCGGTATTTGAAGTATTTGCTATCAAACGTATGACACACTGAACGGAGTTGATTCTGAATTGGTTATTGTGGTCAATTATGCCACAGAAACGAAAAACGATTGGTCGATCTGCAGCTCAACCAAAAAGGATAAAGTCTATGAAATGTTTCTGGTGACTAGCCGAGTTCAGGAAGTCTTATCACACGATATTTCGGCGATACAACACTGTCGCCATCTTTTGGTACAATTAATATTGTTTTTTTTTTAATTACGATTATTTATTTCTTCACTTTTCTAAAATACACGGATCAGCCAGAACATTATGACTGCCTGCATGCCAACGATATAAACCCGTCCAGGCGATAGCAGCGTCACCTGACGAGGAACGACTACCAGTCCAGACACACGCACGGTGCATGTAGTATGAGTGAGCGTGCTATCCATGTATAGAATGGGAAAGATGAGCGATCTGTCTGAGTTTCACCGAGAGCAGATTGTGATGGCCCGGAGGCTAGACACGAGTGTTAGGAAACTGCACAACAGTACAGCCGGAGAACTGTGGCGGAACTAACATCAGACTTTAATGCTGGGCAGAGTACAAGTGTGTCTGAACACACAGTACACCCAACACTCCTAACGATGGGCCTCCGCAGCCGACGACCCGTGCATGTATCAATGTTAACACCACGACGTCGGCAACTACGACTGAAGTGGGCACGTGACCATCGTCGCTGGACGTTGGCGCAGTGGCAGAGCGTTGCATGGTCTGATGAATCCCGATACCTTCTCCATCATGCCGATGGGAGGGTGCGAATCCGTCGTTTGCCAGGGGAACAGCTTCTTGACACCTGTACTGCGGGACGGAGACAAGCTGGCGGCGGCTCAGTTATGCTCTGGGGAACATTCACGTGGGCATCCATGTGTCCAGTGGAGCTCGAGCAAGGCACCACGAAAACCAATAAGTATCTTAAACTGGTTCACACTATGTACACCCCTTCATCACGACAATGTTTCCCAACAGCAGTGGCATTTTCAACGATATAATGCGCCATGTCAGCAGGTCAGGAGTGTGTTGGAGTGGTTCGAGGAACACAGTGGCGAGTTGCAATTGATGTGCTGGCCCCCCAACTCACCTGATCTGAACCCGATCGAAGACACCTGGGATGTGATTGAACGTGGCGTCAGAGCTCATCGCCCCCCTCCCCTGGTATTAGGTGACTTGTGTGTGCAGATGTGGTGCCAACTCCCTCCAGCGACCTACCAAGGCCTCGTTGTTTCCATGCCAAGACGCGTCGCCGCTGTTATCCGAGCCAAAGGCGGAGATGCCGGCTAGTAGGTAGGTGGTCAGAATGTTCTGGCTGATCAGATCATATTGCGGCAGAAATCACGGGAAATGTAAAGAATATTCTAGACTACGAACGTTTATGCTTTGATACTAGTACAGTGCTTTCCAATAAGTTTTCCCTGGTACCACTTTAACGAAAAGCTTAAGTCTGCTTACCCTTTAGAGATGAGATGATAATTAAAAAAGGAAACCAGTACTTCGCGATCCGTTTAATTTTAAGCCGACATCAGACGTCAAAAAAATTAACAAATGTCTAAATATAAATTTTGGTGACAGTAATGGTTGCGTAATTTTTTTAAATTACCTTAGTGATTAACTTTGGCATGAGACTGCCGTAACCTTTCAAGCAACCTCACGTACCCTGGGGGTACCCGTACCACTAACTCGGAACCAGTGGGTTAAAGACGCATCACTAGGCACATGCGTGTGATGCAACGGGAATATAACGACGCCGTACACCTTCCATGTTGGAGCTGAAAGTTGATATGATTGCTGATCTATATCTGTAACACGAAAACCGGAAATATTGGTCATATAACAACTCGGAAACTACGGGGCGGATTTCGATGGAGTTTTCACCGTTTTAAAGCTTAGAATCTTAATTCACTTGTGTGGCGTGTCTTATGTTTCAACGTTAAATAATATAGGTGCATTAAATAAAATTCTGAACGTATGGTGAGAAATTCCACAGGAAGAATTACTAGATGCCGCATACTCCGCACTAAACACACAACACAATGTCTCTGACCATAGCCTTTAATTAAAGCAATAAGATAACTTACAGTGATAACTATTTTGCACACTAAACAAAACTTTAAGTATTCTTCCTTTTAATTCGATATATTCAATTTTTAAAAGCCATAGCTTGAAGTATTCTTTCCTTTAATTCGGGATATCAATTTTTAAACGACATAGATAGCCGTAAAAACAACAGAGATTTTCTTTAAGCACGATCTATGGACAATATCTCTGGCCTTCAGCATTAGTCTTCTGTTTACGATAATATTATTCCGGATTCACTTTTGATATTTTACCTGCAGAGTTAAAGGATCTGGAGTTTCGAGCCACAAGTATATCCATTCACTTCGCAATTGAATCAAATGTGAGTTTTTAACATAATCTAGAGTTGTTCAGTAATGTAGTAAGCTTGATATACATGAATCTTTTCGGACGAATGAAAATAGTATACGTGCCCACCAGTTTCTTGGTAGGGGGCGGGTGAATGTATGTTTGCTTTAATTCCGAAAAAGTTGGCGCATATTATATGAAACTTTGTACAAATGTTTTGCGGGAATAAAAATAGGGTACGGTTAAATCTACGCCAACTACACCGGGCATAGCCGGGAAATCCGCTAGTTTTCGAAACTTTACCGTTTCGATACTAAAAACAGCGTGTTTGTTAGAGCTGTATCAAATCGCATTTATTCGTTACTGAGTAACGAGTACATCGCCTGACTCGAAGCACTGGAACGATACTCACAAATTCATTTCGCTACTCGCATTTGTCGCATGGATGTCAGTTTGATTCGATAAACGAACAAATACGACGGATCATCCGGGAAATGGAACGGATCGCCCAGCGACTAAATGAGTCCGAATGAGGGCTGAGATAGACGCCTTGGAAACGTCCCACCAGTGCTACCCCTTAACGCGGCGGGAAGCAAGAGAACAGGTTATTTATATACAATCCCGTGTAAAAGTTCAGTCTCACATTGTGTGTCTTGTATTTCAGGGAAATTTTAGTTTAATTCGTTAAAAACAAAAATGTGTAAGTACAAACATGTGGGCAAACATTAGTTTGATATAATTAACATTATTTAATCTTAAGTGTAGATATTTTTAATGAGGTGAGAAAAAGTAATTTTTGCAACATAAAGAGTTATTTTTGTAGTCTTGCTTTTTTTTTTAACATTAAAATGTACATAGTTTTTAAATAGAAAATTTCTATAGATAATTTGAGATGATGATTTTTTTTTATTGATCTTACCTTACTGAGTATTTATTAATTTCAAACATTTACGAAATGCGTTTATTCTAAAATTAGATACTCTAACTTCTATTATATTTTACAGTGCAAATTTTACGTAAACTTACTTCAGTAAATCGACAATTTATTTAAACTTTACAGAGTAGGAATGAAGTCATCCCCTAACCAGTACGTCACGTGACTCGAGGCGATGCTTCATGCTGGCGCTCGATTGTGTCAAAAGTAACGATTCGATACTAACGGGCACGCATTGGCCATGTTAGCCATACAGCCAGCTCAACGTGTGTGTTTCTCTTACAATGTAGACATTTCATTTCAGTGTGATTATATTCCATATTCTGTAAGGACGACACAAGACAAACACAACATTTAATTAAAACCACCCACGCCCTTGGCCGGACTCGAACCGGCGACCCCTGCAACGCGAAGCTGCCGGGGTCGGCACTGATTGGTTTGGTAAGAGGTAAATACGGGTACTCAATTTCTCGTTACTTTTGCAGCTCTAGTATTAGCGGGATATGGCAGCACAGAATATCGTGACACGCGCGATGTTTAAATGCCATAAGCTTGCGCGCCGTCAAATAGTTCCAGCACTCTAGTAATTAACAGCTAAATACCTGATTTTATTAAGGCTTTAAGCAACGTCCTCGTTGAGGTCATTAGATCCGACACTGGAGTGGAGACAGGGAACGGGTGGGAATTCGGTGGTGGCATTTCGAGGGAGCCATTCCGACATTCCCCTGCAGTGATTCGCGGAAGCGCCGACTAACTTCCCGTCAGTGATTCAACGCGCGCATGCGCTGTGAACCAGTGTCCTTAACACTGGCTCCGCTGCGACTATGTGAACGAGTCAGCAGATCAGCCCAGCCGTGAAGATACACTCATCACCCACTCCCTTGAGGACCAGACAGCTGACGCTGCTTCGTCCTTGATGCCGATATTCCGTCTGGACGTGTCACTAAACAGAGTGGTGCAGATCAGGGGTGTAACGGAAGTCATCTTTCCGGACGCGGATGCGAGTGATCAGTGCTTGACATCCGCGGATGCGAATGTTTTGCGGAAGCGGATGTGGTGGTGAAAAAAAATTATAATAATAATAATTATTATTATTAATCATTATTGCCCTTGAGGACAGCGTTTAAACTCAAATTATTCATGATTATTCAGTTTTTGTTTGTATTTGTCTTCTTCCTCTTCTCTTCCCAAAACCTGTTCATACGCTCACTGTGTTCCTGTTTCCTTTGTTCAGTCCATTTTGTTCCTGTTTTTTTCTGTATTTTAAATTTTGTGTTCATAATTTTCTTCTTGAATTGTCCTCTTTCCCGTGTCATTTCCTTGCTGATCCCTGCGTGATTCAAGTCCTCTTCTATTTCCTGGAACCAATTGGTTTTCCTGAGTGAACCATTTACCACATCAAAGATCCTCTTTGTGAGTCTAGTGCTGTTCATTCGCTGTAAATGTCCATAGTACCTGGCAGTACCACTGTTTTGTAATCTTTGAGTTTGGCCTGTCTTGATATATTTCTTCTGTTATAATATGACCATGTGAGTCTATAAGCATTCTGAGGCTTTTCTGATCTTTCTGAATTTGATAGCTTGTTAGATCCTCCTACTTGTATGTATTCCCCTAGATATTTGAATTTCTCAACTCTTTTTATGTTTCCAAATTTTGTGTAAATTGTTTGTACATTGTTGTTTTGTTTCTCCATGTACTGCGTTTTTTCATACGAAATTTGTAATTATTTATATTTTATCAAAAATAAACTTAAAATCAAAACCAGTATATATTTTATGTGAAATTTTATATTTTTTATAAGTAAAGTACTGTATTTCCATATAATGCTGTCATACTGATTTATTTTTTGGTTCATGTCTTAACGACAAAAAACGAGGGATCATTTCACAAATGAATTAAATTATTTACATAGCCACGCACGTGTCTGAAACCAATCTTGGTGATATCGAATCAACGTTGCGGAGTTCGCGACTCGACTAAGTTCAAGCAATTGTGACTTTTATTGCAAGATCGTAAGAAAAAAACAATTAGTTTCTTGTTAGCTAAGCGACGATGGGCAGAATCTCGCATAAACCGAAAAGAATAATTTATATTCCAATGTAATCAAAACATCCGCCATACATCCGCATTAAAAATTGCGGAAGCGGATGCGAATGCGGATGTAGAATTTCATGTGAAAGTTCCGTACTTGCGGATGCGGATGTAGATATCCGTTACATCCCTAGTGTCAACATGCAATTTGTTGATTAACAATATTGAAAATGGTTGCTGATTTGTGCCAAAAGGTTGCCACAAATCAAACCGACGTAAAGATAATACTAAATCACATTCAGTGTACTCAGATTTTTGACAAAAAAAGTGTCATCGAGTTTGAGTGGTAACAATCGAGTAATAAAACTGGCTTCGCAACCCCGTCCGGGCATCCAGATTTTGGTTTTTCGTGGTTTCCTCAAATCACTCGAGATAAACGCCGGGATGCTTCCTTCAAAATGCTATGGCCGAATTCCTTCCCGTTCCTTGTCCCCAGTCCCATCGCGCCTCTAATGATATCGACGTCGACGAGCCGTAAAGTCATAAGTAAAAAAAAGAATAATAAAACATGGTGGAACTCTTCCACTTCAGCTGGTTTATAATCAGCCCAGGCTTAAACGTTTTGAAAACATTTCAGATTTCGAACGCGCCTTTTCTATCCATAATATTGTTAAAAATAAGTTGCGTAATGGGTTATTTATTGACATGGTCCGATTCACATTGCAACGAAATGGCAGATGTTGCATAACATTTAATCCTTCCAATGAAATTTTAAGTTTGTTAAAATGTATGAACTCAAAATCTGTGTACCATCAGAACAAAACAAAATAAATTAAATTAAATGATAAAATAAAGACAACGCGACTGTTTTGGCAGCTTCAATGCCGTACGCGTTTCGCCTCTCATCGAGGCATCATCAGCGACGAATCCATGTTGAAATTTTACATTTAATTTACAAACTTATTATATGATGTTTAACTTTAAATAGAAACATTATATTATTTTTTTACATCTTACTATTTACATTAGTGTACTCTTAGGTTCGTAACCACACATCTATGCTTTTTCTCCGAAGCATGTCACCGCTAAACCATAAGCGTTGCTCTAGAAACAGACAACTGACTACTGACAACTGGATACAAAAACTCACTCAGAAAGAGACAACTATCAAAACTCAGGCATTCATCAACTGAAATACCAAGATTGTGAGGCAATGTACGTAGGGCAGACAAGAAGACAGCTTAAAACCAGATACAAAGAGCACACGAGTGCACTTAAGTACAGAAACCACTCCACATTCGCTGAACATCTAATAGAAAATGATCACTCACCAACAGACATAAACACAGACATGCAAATCATCACAATCAACAAGCACAGACACAGTACCCTCACTCTACAAGAAAACTATCAAATTCAGAAAGCAGGTAATGAATGACCACATAAACCTAACAAACCAAACGCTGTTCACACTGGTAAACATACGTTGACCCTGCAGAAAGGAAAGTACAATAACAACAGCTAGACGACCCGTGCGAGTATTTCGCTAATACTACGGTGAATATTAAGGTTGGGGGTTTGTAATAGGACGAAAGAAGAACCGACTCATTTGTGTCAATTGTTTATTTGCTTAGTGTAATAGGTACGTAACAAAGTTGACGCCAGTGAAGCAGTTTATTAATATCTCTGTGACATGCGCTACTGCTATCTAACGACTTGACTGTGAACTGTCTCATACGCGCGCCTTTCACGGTTATTACTTTTGTCCCTCAAATGTCAAATTCCGAAAATTTTTGTTCCTGTTTTATAATTTTGTCCGAGTGGAAACATAATCTTTCAAATAATACCTCTCTTAACGATATCGGTTAGGTATCAAAAGAGATAAACAGCTCGTGACAAAAAAAAGTTATTAAATAAACTTGCTTTTACCCTTTATGGGTGGAATTCAGAAAAATTCTTTTCTTAAAGTATGTTCTGATCACAGCGGAGTCCTTAATCTTTAGAACGATACCTCATTTATCTGTGTCTCTCTCGTGACACAAAAATGCTTTGTAGAAATATTGATACTTTTGTCCTTTAAGGGTCGAATTCCGAAAAATTCCTTTCTTAATATATGATGTCACCAAAGCGGAGATCTTAATCTTTAAAACTATTCTTCATTTATGGATTTCAGTAAGGTATGCAGGGAGATAAATGGTTCAAGGCACAAAAAACCGCATTTAGAAATATTCGCATTTTTGTCTTTTAATGGTCGAATTTGTAAAAATTGCTTTCTTAAAATATGATGATGCCATAATCTTTAAAATTGTACCTCATTAATGGATTTCGGTTTAAGGTATGAACGGAGATAATGACTTGTAACAAACAACACCTTATAGAAATGAAATATATGATAAATAAATAGACCTAACAGATACATACACTCACACACTATTCATAAAATTGCAAACAAATTAGCAAAACATCACTCAATACAATACAATACAATACATTCATTTTCCATTGATCCCAATATAAGAGACTGGCTCTGTGGGATGTGGAAAGTTGTCAATTTACAGATAAACAGTTGCATAACAAAATAATAAGTACACCACTAGATGTACAGTCATAGTATACATGGTACATTAAACACTTCCATTACAAAATAATACATACACCACAAGATGTACAGTCGTAACATATATGGTACTATAAACAATTACATAACAAACTAAATACATACACCAGGAGATGTACAGTCATAGTATTCATGGTAAATTAATTATGTGAACTATATTTACACAAGATACTGGCAGTTATTTTTAAGAGACCTTAGAAATAAATTCTTCGACAGAGTAGAAGGAGTTGTCAATTAAAAATTCTTTCAATTTTTTTCTGAATTTATTCTTATCATCTATTAGACATTTAATATGTGTTGGGAGCATATTGAAGATATGTATCCCTGAATATCGGACCCCTTTTTGAACAAATGACAATGACTTGTAAGTCTTGTGAAGATCATTTTTACTTCTAGTGCCGTAATTGTGTATTTTACTATTTGTTTCAAACAAAGTATAATTTGTGACTACAAAGGACATTAATGTGTATATATATTCAGATGCTAATGTTAAAATCCCTAACTTCTTGAACAGCTCTCTACATGAAGTTCTATTGCTAACCCCACACATTATTCTTATTACACGCTTTTGGGCTCTGAACACTTTATCTCTATGGGTAGAATTGCCCCAGAATATTATTCCATATGACAATAAGGAGTGAAAATAAGCAAAATAAACTAGCTGCCTCATACGGAGATCACCTAAAGCTGAAATTGTACGAATTGCAAACGTGGCTGCTCCCAATCGCTTTAGTAAGTCAGAAACATGTACTTTCCAATTTAAATTATGATCAATAAACAAACCTAGAAATTTCACACTATCTACCTCTTGAATGGACTGGCCTGCAAATTTTATGTCTATGTCAGGTGTTACTCTGTGTGATGTACTGAATTGCATATACTGAGTTTTATCAAAGTTTAAAGACAAGCCATTAGCTGTAAACCATTTATTAATCAGTTCAAAGACATAATTTGAAATATATTCTGTAGATAAATCTGGAGTGTTTTTGATTCCTATGTTTGTGTCATCAGCAAATTGGACAAATTTTGAGTTTTTAGATGAAACACAGGGTAGATCATTTATATATATTAAAACAATAGTGGCCCCAATATAGAACCCTGAGGTACTCCACATCTGATTAATTTCCACTCAGAAGACAGTGGACCTCTTAAAGCAGCCTTAAAATTCTCCATTGACACTTTCTGTTTTCTATTTAGAAGGTAAGAACTAAGCCATTTATTAACAATGCCATCTATACCATAATACTTAAGTTTCTGTATCAGAATTTTATGATCTACACAGTCAAATGCTTTAGATAAGTCACAAAAAATTCCCACGGGAATTAATTTATCATTTATTCCTTCTAAAATATTGTCAGTGAATGCAAATATAGCTTGTTCTGTTGAATGACCCTTTTGAAAACCAAATTGTGATTTAGTTAGAATATTATTATTTTTTAGATGTTCATAAACTCTATTGTACATTTCTTTCTCAAAAACTTTGGAGAACGCTGTTAGTAATGAAATTGGTCGGTAATTCGATACGGCTGCCTTATCTCCCTTTTTATAGAGTGGTTTAACTACAGCATACTTAAGCCTTTCTGGAAAAGTCCCCTCAAGTAGAGATATATTGAGTAGATAACTTAGTATATTACTTAATTCTGTGGAGCACAATTTAATTAATCTGCTGGAAATCCCATCATAACCACTTGAGTATTTGCTCTTAAGGGATTTGATAATTTTTCTTATTTCTTCTGGAGTAGCTAATTTTATAGACATAGAGTTAAATTTTTCTTGGAAGCCTTTTTTGACAAAATCCATACTGTGTGTGACTGAGCTATTAGCAGTCAACTTATCAGCAACAGATAAAAAATGTTTATTAAAATTATCAGCAATTGAGAAATTAGAATCTACTGAATTTTCTTTGACAAAAATATCATTACTTGTTTGATTACTCTTTCCTGTTTCCTTTTTTACAATGTCCCATATTGTTTTAATTTTATTTTCAGAATCATGAATTTTATGTTTGTAGTAGGTACATACTTTTAGATTCTTTAATAACCTTTTCAGTATTTTGCAGTACTGTTTGTAATGTGTTTTAACATTAGCATTCTCACTGTTCCTAGAGGCAATATACAACTTTCTTTTATTAACGCATGATGTTCTAATGCCAATAGTTATCCAAGGCTTTTGTTCTTTTTGAGAAGCATGACACTTTTTCAAGGGGAAGCAACTTTCAAAGAAATTTAATACAATGTCACTAAAAATGTTTGTATTTTTCATCCATACCTTGAGCACTGTATACCTGTTCCCAGTTTGTGGCATTCAGGCACTTTCTAAAACAAGTAACTGACTCATCATTTATTACACGCTGAAGTTTAAAGACATTACTCTTAGTGCTAGTTCCTATTGAAGTGTTGATGGTTAATAACTGGGCATCGTGATCCGAAAGTCCATTGATGGATGGCTTGATGGTATAACTGAATTTTGAGGTATCTAGGAAAACATTGTCTATAGCCGAGTGACTATTATTCATTATTCTAGTTGGAAAATTAACTACCCGAGTTAAATTGAATGAACTGACTAATGATTCTAACATGACTTTACAGGGTAAGTATTTAGAAAATCTACATTAAAATCACCACATACTACTATGTTGACTTCTTTTCTGCTTAAAAATGTTAATAAGAGTTCAAACTGGTTCATAAAAACAGAAAAGTTTCCTGATGGTGCTCTATATACTGTTACTATTATGAAAATTTCATTATTGAAACTTAGCTGTGTAGCACAGGCTTCAAAATGTTAGTCAACACAATATCTGCTAATACTTATATCCTCAAAACTATAACCATTTCTAACATAAGTGACAACTCCTCCTTTCTCCAAGTTCGTTCTACAATAATAAGAAGCTAAATTAAAATCAGTTACATATGACATACCTATTCCTGCAGTTATATGGTGTTCAGACAAGCATAAAACATCAATTCTACTGATATCATTTAATACGTTTATGTGGACTAGCAATTCATCCACTTTATTTGTTAACCCTCTGATATTCTGATGTAGTAAATTAATCCCTACACAATTTTTAGTTTCGGTATCTGAAAACTCATTATTGTTTAAACTAATTTCTCTTAAAAATCTCCGCCTAATACTTGATCCTAATCTAAAAAAGGAGCTGCCCTAACACCATTAACAACAGATATCTTTTCATGTGAATTTGTGGCCCCAATTAATTGTTTTGCTATGAGATCTGAAAGAACCCCCCTTCCCTCTACTATTGAGGTGTAGGCCATGCCTAGTATAATTCCCACCTATCAATAGCATCTACAGGTACCAAGCCCATGCCAGAGCCAATATCAGACATAAGATACCGTTCCAGTTCCAGATTCACTCGCCTCACAGCAGAGTTCATCTGTGGCCGATCATAGCGTCTCAAGACCGACATCACACTGACCCGAGTGTGGCACGTTGCTTCTGCTATTTTCTCCAGGTCATCTCTGATGCTATACCTATCATTCCTGCCCAAACTATTCCCGCTCCTCCCACTATCACTACATGATCCTCATCTGTGAAATCCTTACACAAAGAACCTATATCTTCTACTACCTGACCAAGACTAGCACTAGGTTTGAAGAAACTCATGACCTGGAAACCTGATCCTAATTTTTCCTGTACCAATGGCCCAACACCTCGTCCATGGCTACTACCTAGCAGCAAGACTTTCTTTTTCCCCAATCCCTGCCTACCAGACTTAACTACACAGTTTTTCCTACAAGTCTGCTGCTTTTTACCTACACCTACAACTACAGAAGGCTCATCCCTGTCTAATTCTGGCAACAGGGCAAACCTATTTTTCACCCCAACAACAAAAGAATCAGAAGCCCTTCTTGTTCTAATTGCCCTTTTCCCTGTCACCAGTTCCCAACCATCTCTGTTTCCTTCCCTGCGCAGCCTATCCAACTCCTTTCTAGCCTCTATCAGTTCAGCCTGAAGGGGCACTATCCTTTCCTCCTGCTCCAATATCTTCCTACTTTTGAAACAATCTTTACAAAACCGATGGGAGAGCCTCCTCAATTTCCCCAACTTCGACGCCACTACAAATCGCACCCCAATGAAACCATTTCTCACACCCTTCGCAAAAAATTCCAACCCTCAAAAATCTACGGCAATGTCCACACTTTTCACTCATGATTACAAGATACTAACAACAACAAAGTACACAATACGAAAACAAAATTTGTTGAACTTAACCTTACAAAAAATCTGCTAAATTAATTCACAAGTAAGCTTTATATAAATATATTTCGCTCTATAGCAAAAATCTGAGCTTAAGCCGAGCGTTCAAAATGTAAACAAACACAGAAAGTAAACACGGAACAGACCAAAGCACTAAATCACAAATAAATTTTTTTTGCACGAATAAAAACACTAACTAACGCTCACAGTAGTAAAATGTATTACAATTTAGAGTTCGAATTACTATTACAATCAAAAATAACTATTAACTATATTTATTTATAATTTAAATACACACGTTCGTGCGGTACGTGTTTCCGCGGTATTCCATAGATATCGGAGGTCAGCCACACAATTTCAAAACTGGCGCTGTCACCAACACATTGACATTCATAAAACAAGATGGCCACAGCAAACGAGTGAGTAGTGACAGGCGCCATGTTTACATCAACTATACAGCAGCCAAGACAAATGGCTTTAGCTGATACATGCTCTTGAGAAAAACCTGCAGAATACTAATGTAAACAGTAAGATGTAGAAAGTCAGTAAATATTGCGATTTACAGTTAAGTTAAACATCATATAGTAAGTTTGTAAACTAAATGTAAAATCCCGTCACTGATTCATCACTGATGATGCCTCGAGGAGAGGTGAAACGCATACGGCACTAAACAATACAAATACAGTTGCATAGACGTTATTTTATTATTTAACTAGCAGTTACCCGCGACTTCGTCCGCGTGGAAGAGTGTTGTAATATAAGATTTTGTTGAGAGGTCTGGTCGCTCAGTGGTTAGGGCGTCCAACTGGACATGGGAAAAGTCCCCAGCTTGAATCCCAGTCTCGCAGAGGGTTTTCATAGGTCCTTAGCTCGACCTTAACCTCTGGCACAGGTTGTTGTGTGATGTGAAGTGTGCCAGAATGCTCACGTGGTTCTGATTCCACGTTGAACTTAGGTCCTCTATGCCCAGTAGGATTACTGCGTTAGGTTAAGTGGCTACGAAAGGGGCTGATTGCGTAGACGTAATGAAGCCTTGCCACCAGGTCAATATGACCATACAATTAATTTTAGAGCTATTTTTATTGGTGATGTTAGTAATAAATACTGCAATAAAATAACAAAAATGTATTTGTTCCAAACAACTTCATCGAACTTTAAAACAATAAAAATATTCTGTATGTTAGTAGTATTTTCAGATTAATACATCGGTATATATATTGTAGGATTGTTATTTTCTGAAAAAACATGTAAATTTTTTGCACTCGGTACCCGCGAGCAGGCAACATATAGTTGACCAAAGGAAAAGCAGTGAGTATCCAAGTGTATTCCCACCAATTTCAACGTTTGACCTTGCGAGTTATTAATTGTCATTGAAAATGAAATTTTTAATGGGAACTGTAATGTTTTAAATTCAAAGGGAATATTACTGGGAATAATTGGGATACGCGGAATTATAACGGCTTCCCCTTTAGATGCACCGGTAAGAATTGTCGCCTTCACAATGTTTCTTCCTAGTTCTGTGATGTGTAATCTGGTGCCATTACAATACCTTGAGGGGAGGGGGGGGGGTTGAGATTACGCATCAGGAGACTTCGAGTGCCAACCTTAAGCTCGAGTTTATGGGACGATAGCCCAGATAACTCGAAGGAATTTGAAAACTCGACGGGGTAGGTAGCAGCTTCGTCAGTTAACCTTACTGTATCGATGGAAGAGTGTGTTGTCACTTCCCCGACTATTTCCTCTAATATATATATATATATATATATATATATTTGCTCCAGAATCATTTTTCGGGGCAAGTATTGTCTTCTCACATAACCAGTTTTCGTCATTGATAATATTTAGTTGAATGCTCGGGAAAACATTAGAAATGAGCTCACGTTTGTTCAGGTGTTTCAGCAACTCGTTGCAATGCCAAATATGTGGCATATTGTTATTGCCGTCTTTTGTTTGCTTCGGTGTTTCAGAAGCTCGATTGCCAATCCGCTTGCTCTTAGCAAGCACCGAGCTCGCGATTTTCCCGGTGTGATCTTCCAGACACCAAGCGTTCATTTTGGTGTTGTCGCCCAACTTGTGACTGCTCCGGCAATTCAGCATCTCCAGAAGCCGCAATACGTGCTAAGTGCTCAACCTTGTGCAACTCTGCTATAGGATTTGTTCCTGGGTTTTGGCTTTTTTCACAGCCGTAGTTTTCTTACATTTCATTGAGAGATTTGAATTTCGTTTACCCGGCATCTCTTAAAATTACTAATTTCAAGACTTGCGAATAAAAATTAATATAGTTTTAATTAATGGAAACTCAAAACGTCAAAATATGATGGAACCGACTAAACATCCAAAAAATTTACTAACATTCAAAGAGCAAATAAATACCTAAGTGGCCCAAGGACGTTGATCTCGTTAAAAAATTGCGAAACTAAAAATTTATATATATATATATTTTTTTTAAGTGAACTTAATTTGCTCTCTGAATATTAATTTTGTTTTGAAGATATGTGGGTTCCATCAATTAATTCTGTTTTAAATCAGAAATTTAGGTATTATAGTAATAATTGATTCTTTTATTCATAATGTTCAGTGTTAATGTTCGTTTCTCTACCTGTGAAAACAGTTGACTGCATGTAGATCAGTATACTATAGTTTGTTCGTTTCGATCCATTAATTCTTCTCTGAAATATAAATTACAATGTTAAAGTAGTAATAGATTCTTTATTCATAATAGGTTTCTGAATCTGCAAACAGAATTGAATGTCTACCGGCAAATCACCACTCTGCTTTTCTGACTCTCCACTATCTGAATAAAACATTTATAAATTTCAAAAATTTACTTCGAGCAATGCCGTGTGTTCTGCTAAATCATCCAAGCTTATTATATATCTTTTGATACAATATCATTATAAAGCGATACATGACGTCACTAAAATGGTGCTCGTGAAAGAAGCTTAAACTATTAATAATGTTTCAGTTCTCATTTTGGTCCAGGCTGCATTTCAACAAAGTGAAAAATTCCGCTAATAATACCGCTAGAAAATCAAAGCTTCTATCACTCGCGCATTAATACATTAGAAACGTTAATTATTATTTCAGATCGCAGGAAAGTAAATACTGAATACATATGAAACTTCATTCATTATTGCAGTTACCTATTTAAAAAATTTATACTGCTTGTAAATTACAGTGTACAACGGAAAGTTCATAATTCTCTACAACTCTAAGACAATTTTTGTTAATATTGCTGGTCAAGCTTACATCGCGATAAGGTGACTGTTACTGCTCGTGATTTAGTAAGGCGTATAATGAAATTAATTGTGATAGTAATTTATGCTACACTAATTAGGAATCTTGATATAGAAAAATCTGTTACTATTCGAAATACAGTTCCAATGCATTTAATGTGTTGAGGTGTGTTCATAACGTTTGATTTTGTAGCGGCAATATTAGCAGAGATAGTGGTTAGGTTGAAATGCTTCCTGGACCAGAATGGTTTTGTTACAGTATAAGGCAGAAGTCATTTAGTTATTATTAGTAATAAATAAGCAGCTTTCATAAGCTCCGTGTAAATGAGGTGTATCGCGTTGTAAACGACTTGCAATATTGCCATTGCTTCATGAAACATTAAGTCTCTACGTTAGGTCATTGAATACATTCGTTTTAAGTGAAGGATTTACTGGAGTAGTTTACGTGGCGATACATAACGTCACAACGTGACATAGTGCTTATGATATTTGCTTAAATAACTGATAACTAAATTTCTCATGCCATTGGCTGTGACAAAAACATTCAGTTTTCATTATGGTCCAGGCTGAATATCAATGTAACCACAATATTATTGGCGCTACAAATTCAAAACCTCAACCACACGCGCATTGAAACAATTATTTTATCCTAAGTTAGCATCGTCGTGTATCGCGACGTAAACTTGAACCGGATTTATTAGATATTTGTAGAAATTGAACAGTAAGTAAAAAGCACTGTTTCCTAAATCATAGTCTACTATTTGTACTGATTTATACAAAAAAATTTAACAAAAAAAGGGTTTGTTAATAATTTGTAATATTACAGAGAATGTATAGTGGAAAAAAAGAAGACACACAGGAAATAAATAAAACCGAGATAGAATGGAATCCGTAACATTTTTATAAATACGACATTTCGAGCACCGCCATTTTAGACTTTTAGTAAATCGACTTTCGTGCTGGTATAATCATAGCATTTTACGTTGTTTTTTTCCAAGCTCTGATTTTTCACATTTAGTATATTACGATCGAAATTATGGTGCAATATTTGAGATGTCATATTAACGCAAATGAAAAAATCTCTTTACGAACTTAGCAACAGTACCTACCTTTTTTTAATTTAAGGTTAAGTACATATTTATAATTCCTGCTTCCAAACTATTGTTTGTCAAGTGCATTAGTTTTATGGCTTTTAAACTAAACACAAACTTGCATATGTAAGAAGGTTTTCACTATTATTTCTAAAAAGCAGTGTTTGCAATTTATGTAAAAAGCAAAGAGTAAACGTTGCACGGCTGTCTACGAAGTAGGAAACTCTTTGTTGCTTCCGAATTGATATTAATGGCAATTTCTAAAAGAACTATGCGTTTTTGCGGGATAAAATCTATCCTATAACACTTCGCACGCAATTAACTGACTTCATGCCAAATTTCATTTAAATATGTTGAGTTATTAAGGCGTGATTGACTGCAGACGTACATCCAAACTTTCTCGTTTTCTCATTTATAGATACACAGACGGAAAAAAAAAATCCCAACACCAAGAAAAAATTATTGTAGAGTAATGAAATTTGGACAATGCATTTGTCAAGTTAACATGTTTAATTGATTAAATTTTCAAGATCACAGGTTAATTTAAGCTCAAGAAAATGCATTTCAAATGTGAAATACTGTTAAATTAATAGCCGGTGTAACCTCCAGAATTTTGAATGCAAGCCTGCAAACGTGAATGCATTGTGTCATACAGGTTTCGAATGTCACTTTGTGGTATGGAGTTCCATGCTTGTTGTACTTGTGCTGTCAATACTGGGACGGTCAGTGCTGGCTGTGGATGATGCTGGAGTTGTCGTCCAATGATATCCCATACGTGTTCAATTGGAGACAGATCTGGTGATCTCGCAGGCCAAGGTAACATGTCGACACTCTGTAGAGCACGTTGCGAGACAACAGCGGTATGAGGGCGAGCGTTATCCTGTTGAAAAACTCCCCCTTGAATGCTGTTCATGAATGGCAGCACTACAGGTTGAATTACCAGACTGACGTACAAATTTGCAGTCAGTGTGTTTGGTATAACCACAAGAGTGCTCCTGCTGTCATAGGAAATTGCTCCCCAGACCATGACTCCAGGTGTAGGTCCAGTGTGTCTAGGCCGCAGAAAGTTTGGTTGCAGGCGTTCCCCTGGCCTCCTTCTGACCAACACTGGAGATCTGTGATGGCAGAGTGTTGGTCAGAAGGAGGCCAGGGGAACGCCTGCAACCAAACTGTCTGCGGCCTAGACACACTGGACCTACACCTGATGGTCTGGGGAGCAATTTCCTATGACAGCAGGAGCACTCTTGTGGTTATACCAAACACACTGACTGCAAATTTGTACGTCAGTCTGGTAATTCAACCTGTAGTGCTGCCATTCATGAACAGCATTCAAGGGGGAGTTTTTCAACAGGATAACGCTCGCCCTCATACCGCTGTTGTCTCGCAACGTGCTCTACAGAGTGTCGACATGTTACCTTGGCCTGCGAGATCACCAGATCTGTCTCCAATTGAACACGTATGGGATATCATTGGACGACAACTCCAGCATCATCCACAGCCAGCACTGACCGTCCCAGTATTGACAGCACAAGTACAACAAGCATGGAACTCCATACCACAAAGTGACATTCGAAACCTGTATGACACAATGCATTCACATTTTCAGGCTTGCATTCAAAATTCTGGAGGTTACACCGGCTATTAATTTAACAGTATTTCACATTTGAAATGCATTTTCTTGAGCTTAAATTAACCTGTGATCTTGAAAATTTAATCAATTAAACATGTTAACTTGACAAATGCATTGTCCAAATTTCATTACTCTACAATAATTTTTTCTTGGTGTTGGGATTTTTTTTTCCGTCTGTGTATAATATTGAAGATGTACTGAGTAACTGTGCAAATATAGCCTACAACAACATTGCATTAAAACGAATTAATGTTCGAAATATTGCTAACTTTATAAACAACGAATACTATTAAACAAAATATGGTAGCCTACTTATTTTTTAAGGGTTTTAATCTTTAATTTGCTGATTTTAGGGATTTACGACTTAAGCTTTAGAGGTAAAGAATGTTTTGATATGGCAACCATGACTGGCTGTTACCAGTGATTCGTGAGTCACGAGAGACAGGCTGGAGGCGGAGACGCCCCGGCCTGCGCGGCGTCGACGTCGGTGTGGTCAGCGCTCCGCCGGTGACACCGCGCGACTTGCGGCGCCCCCTGTGGCGGCGGCCGTAATTTCCAATTCCCATTCAGGCGGAGTAAGACAATGGAGCCATCGCGCCGGCCATACGTGCATTTTTCCTCTCAAAAGTAATAAACCCGTTGTCTATTTTTACGGGGTGGAATTTATAATGAGCCTCTCCGTGGTCACAGCGCCTCGACCCGCCCCCACCCACCATTCATCAGACCCTCTCCCCCCCACCCAACACGCGGCGCACTTCAACTCCTTCCTTCCTGGGACTCCTACTCGCCACGCTTCACCAAAATAGTGTCCTCCAAACATACATTAAAAAAAGTCTTAGGTTATTTTTTAGTCTAAAAAATAAAATTTTACAGTCACTGTTGACTGGCGACGTAAGTGAGAACTTAAAACTATGAACTTCAGACGCGCAACAAGAAATACTTACACCTACAGATATCTTTATATATATAAAGATGAATGTATGTTTGTTTGTTTGTTAGTTTGTTTGTTCTTCATACAAAACCACAGTTTTCACTCCGATCTCGATGAAACTTTGCACAGTTATCCTTTGAAACAAGAAGAAAAATACTGTCTACATTTGGTTGAACAATTATCTGTATAAATAACACATGTTGTCTCTTAACTTCGAAATACGGCGATAAACAGACACGTTGGATATGGACGTCAACGTACCGTGTTTCCGTGTAGTGGACTGCCAGCTCAGTGGTTAAAGCGCTTGCTTATGAACGTCGTGGTCTCCGGTTCAAATCTCCGTGGAGGCTAAGATTTTTAAAAATTGTTTTTCATCGTCAGAGTCAGGCCTGGGCCGTAGGTTATTCGGAATGAATGTTAAACTGTAGATATTACAAAGTTAGGGGTGCAATGCGAGGCAAATTGTAGGTAGTCTTGCAATGTTGTAGGTGTACACTTTTTTACGTTATAATGATCCCTCAGGTGTTGTTCACAGTCAGTGTGTGAGTGTGAACCACAGTAATATTATTATAAAAACGGAAGTAAGTCTTTGTCTTTTTGTTACGTTTTGACGACTAAATGGCTATATCGTTGAGATGGAATTTTATAAGAAAATCTGTATGAAGGGCACATGATATTTTTTCCAGTATGATTAACAGTTGTAGTCACGAAATTTTGAGACCTTATCGAATGGTGACAGAAATATGTTGGAAATTGATTCTCTTCAAGACACAGGTTCGACGGTAGAATGATATAGTGATAGCTTTCCTGTCATATTATTCCGACTCGGTATTGTTTGGGACCAATCCTTCGTTACCAACAACTTTCTATATTTAATTCTGGCGAAAAAAAATAATTCTTAATCCACGCGTACGAAGTCGCGGGTACGGGCTAGTACTAAATAATAATCATTCCGTGTGGTCGTAATGACCTGGTGACAGGCTCTCTACTGGATGCGCTTTCCGCGCCTGTCAAAATCGCCTTAACCTTACCAGGAAGTGCTACCAGGTGCAGGGGACCTACAGTTTAACGTGGAATCCGAACCACGGAAGTGTTCTGGCGTACTTCACATCACACAGAAAGTTGTGCTACAGGTGAAGGTCATGTTAGGTCATGTTGATGGTCTATGAAAATCCTCGCCGAGACAGGGATTCGAACCGGGGACGTTTCGTTCGCCAGTCAGACAGCTTAACCACTGAGTCACCAGACCACTACAGATACACTGTCAACATTAGCATGTCGGTGACGCGAACTGATAGGATTTCACCCATACAAAAATCGCCCAAATTGCCTGAACAAGTTTTAACATCAAAAACTAAAAATATATTATATAATCAAATACAACTCTTAAAAATACGTATGGTTCACGGAATTTGAACGTGCACTCCGGAGAGAGAACTTTGGGACGTAAGCGTTTTGACCGCTGAGCTACCAGACAGCCTTGTTTTAAGGTATACTACCATCAAAATCGGATGGAAACTATCTGTTTGAATAAATATTTTATGAAAAGCGTCCTGTGCGCAACAAGTGGCTTCTTGCGAACTCATAGATTTACCCCCACCGAAACATCGCGTAATGCGACTATAGAAGTTTTAGGACTTTTAACTTCAAAAGTCTTCGTTTCTAGTAGACGCTCTTCTGTTTACCCTGCAACATTCGACTGGACCTATTTAGGAAAACCAAAATCTCGGTGGCGGGAAGGGACTCGGACGTGCATCCTCTCGAATGCAAGGCCAGAGCGTATCGGGCGGGATATAGAGCTGTAAGCTCTATACTGAAGTCAAAATACGAGGGCCAATCAAAAAGCAAGTTACACTAAACTTGCAACTCATGAAACCACCTACACATGGGCAACCCGGCTGTGACAACACACAACGTAAGTTCACTGCTCCACATAGTCCACAAGAGACGGTAAACATTCCTCGGAACGGTCAGCCAACTTTTCGATTCCGGATGCGTAGGAATCACCTCCAGCGCTATGTGACCACCTGGAGACAGCTGCTTTCACCTCCTCATCGTTTAGGAATCGTCGTCCAGCGACATCCTTCGTCAGCTAATCTGTGATATGATATCCCGTAGATGTGACCGTAGAATTTTAATCCGTGTTTTCTGATGTCGTTGACTATGTTTGAGTGGGACTCTATTGTTTTGTTTGACTTTAGTCTGTAGCCTTCTTCCGTTTAGGTTGGTCCAATAATTTTCCTGATGATTCTTTGTTCTTATTTTGGATGTTATCGATGTCCTTCTTATAGTTTAGTATGTTTGTTTCTATGCCGTACAGAACGTTGGGTTTAATAACTGTATTGTAGTGCCTAATATTTGATTGGGTTCCTATGTTCTTTTTGTTGTAGACGTTGCAGGTCTGTCCGAAGGCCTTTTTCGTCTTGTTGAGTCTGTTTTGTTGTACCTTCTTTTCGAGTCTTTAAACTCAGTGACTCTGTTGACTTTCCCGTATTTTGTGTCTTGTGTTTTATTATCAGTTTGTGAGTCAAAAGAAAAACAATTTTTTCTGCCAGTTCTTTGATGGATTCTATTTGCTTGATGGCTTGTTGTTGGCTTTCTGACAGAATAGCCAGATCATCTGCGAAGGCCAAACATGAGATATTTAGTCGGTTTCTGCCTAGTTTTATTGGGGTGTTCGTTTTCTTTCGTTGCTTTATGCCAAGAGAAAAAAACAGAAAATTATTACGGACACACCTGTTGTCCATATTTCATTAGCTGCATAAATCTGAGGTATGACAATTTAGTTGTTAAAAACCGGCGAAATGGAATGTTTTTTGACAGCAGCAGGATAAAATATTTCAGATGTATCAACGGAATGGGGCAGACAAGACGCTGCTAACAAACGGAAATGGCAAACCGAGGATTCTACGATATATATGAATTTTATGGTCGATTTTTATAGGCCTATATCTCGACGAGACAAATAGAAAGCAAATAATATATATATATATATATATATATATATATATATTTGACATCTCGCTTAGTTCTGGAGGACCGTATCACTGCAATGGCTCAGGTATTGTTCTCTCCCGACAGCTGACAATAACGTCACGAGAACAAAGAAACTACGCGTTCCCAAAGGGAAATGCCACTAATCCAAACTTACAAAGATAATAAAAGAAACGTTCACAAAATATGTGAAACAACACTGATACATTCTGACTCGCGCAACATACTCTAAATAATGCAAAACCTGTAAGATGGCTGATTGAATTTGTCCACTCGTCCACGAGATTTCAGAGCTTATTAATTAGCTTAAAACCTGCGCTATGTATTATCACTAGACAAATGTGCATGCATATATGACCATAAAAACAGGTAAGTGTGACCTAGAAATAACAAAATATGACCAAACGTTTGAAGTTACATCAAGACGGGCAATTATACATTATTTATTTTATCTAGTAGCGTCGCTTTCACGTAGACAACATAATTTGCTCCCGTGTACTCACTGCACTATTGGAAGATTAAATTTTAAATTCTTTTGTTGAAGTCATTTTAATTTCACATAATTTACACAAAATAACTCTTTCGTCTATACTGAAATTCCTGACTTCGCACATTCAGAAAATTTTGTTTTCGGCATAGCGCTACTCACTGATCCATTGCATTTTTAACGATGACTGAGGATTATTTTCTGTATTATTGGCGACAGTGAGACACTGATTGACGCGGCTCGACACAGGCATGCTGCTGAGATTAAAAGGCGGGCGCAACATTACGTTTAGAGAATGGCAATAATGTATAACTTTAATTCCTGACTGGTGAATTCTGACCACTTCAGGAACAATTAGTTTTGTTTTTTCTGAAACATAATAGGAGTAAGATTTGTCAGCAAATATCTTAATTTCTTCCCATCTATAAATTCTAGGGAATTCCCGGTACTATTAAAAAATACCGGATTTTCTTCAAAATGTGACCATAAAAACTGTGGTAATATAACCAAAACTAGGAAAATAGCCTGAACATGCATTTATATGCTAAATGAAGTACATTTAAATACAATAAGTAACATTCAATCAAGGTTTAATTCAGCATTACAGCTCAAATAGAATGCAGGAAAAAAATGACTTGTACTAAAGATCCGAACCTTGCTTATCGCTGTCCGTTACCGGGAAACTCTGTTACACACCACATACGCGCCATAGATAACACTGTATCTAAGATAAACATTATTTTCTTAGGAGTTACTCACCAAAGATCACTCTAAATCTCACATAATTTTTTGACTCATTGTATTTTTTTTTTTAGCTATCTAGATTTGGTTATTTACAACTGCATTTACCTGATGTAAGAGTATATTAGAATATACGGGAAACGAAAACCGAACTGTTAAATTAAAGATTAATATTCCAACAAATTTCATGTTTTCTTTACTGTAATGAAAGCTGAGATTAGTAATCAAAATTTCTCCTTAACATCAGTAGTAGGCTACATCTAAATGGTATTTATGTAGAATGTTTCCTCTTCGTATTGAAGTACTCCGTTTCACGTAGCTTTTAAACAATGATCAGTTAATTTTTTTTTATATTTATTTGTAATATTTCGTCTTTGTATTGAAGTGACTAATTGTACGTAATTCTACGAATATTTGATTAGTTAATTTCTTAATTTTTACAAATTACATTACTTTAAAATATATAGAAAACAGAACCGAAATTTTTTGATAGGTGGAGGAACGTAGGAAATCAGAAAGCAGGCCCGAGACACGGAATTTGATACGTGGCGTCCAGGTTTCTTCCTTCTCCGGGATAGTGGCCGTATTTTTTTTAAAATATAAAAACAGCTAAAACCCGATTGCTGTAGACACCGAGGAGGTGCACTACAGGCTGGGCACTGTGTCCTCCAGTGAGTCTGGACCCCCCACTGGAGTCCGTAATGGAGAGGCTGGGGGCTCAGCATTCCCTAATAAGCGCTTAATCGCCCTGTTCCCAGCCACCACATACAGCCAACTCGCAGTCCCAGATAGGCGCTACTTTGCTAACAACTAGTTATCAGTGCAGATTCTATATCTATAAAACGAAAACCGGACATATTGGTCGTATAAAAACTCGGAAACTAAGGGGCAGATTTCGATGGTGTTTTCACCGTTTTAAAGCTTAGAATCTTAATTCACTTGTCTGGCATGTCTTATGTTTCAACGTTAAATAATGTAGGAGAATTAAATGAAATTCTGAACGTATGGTGAGAAATTCCACAGGAGGAATCACTAGATGCCGCATATTCTGCACTAAACACACAACACAATGTCTCTGACCATAGCCTTTAGTTAAAGCAATAAGATAACTTATAGTAATAACTATTTTGCACAGTAAACAAAACTTTAAGTAGTCTTTCTTTTAATTCGATATATTCAGTTTTTAAAATCCATAGCTTGAAGTATTCTTTCCTTTAATTCGGGATATCAATTTTTAAACGACATAGATAGCCGTAAATACAACAGAGATTTTCTTTAAGCACGATCTCTGGACAATATCTCTGGCCTTCAGCATTAGTCTTCTGTTTACGATAATATTATTCCGGATTCACTTTTTATATTTTATCTGCAGAGTTAAAGGATCTGGCGTTTCGAGCCACAAGTATATCCATTCACTTCGCAATTGAATCAAATGTGAGTTTTTAACATAATCTAGGGTTGTTCAGTAATGAAATTTCTTAACCAAATTATCGAAGCTTGATATACATTAATCTTTTCGGACGAATGAAAATAGTATACGTGCAAATAAACTTCAGCCCACCAGTTTCTTGGTAGGGGGCGGGTGAATGTAAGTTTGCTTTAATTCCGAAAAAGTTGGCGCGTGTTTTATGAAACTTTGTACAAATGTTTTGCGGGAATAAAAGTAGGGTACGGTTAAATCTACGCCAACTATACCGGGCAACGCCGGGAACTCCGCTAGTATGCAATATTTCTTACATTTCCACTCACGGAGGACGCCCCATTCCACAACGGTGAAACGTCTCAGATATCGAATAGTTCTTCCAAACAGTTCTTAACAGCGGTATTACATTTGCAGACAATATCAGGGTTCAAAGAACACCTGGAAACCAAAAGTCAGAAACTTAAAACACGGAACAACACAGGCCATTACCTCCCTTCATAACAAACCGCAATGTATGAATGAGGGAGGCATCATTTTAAACCTTAAGGTCTCCACTTTGATCACATTATATTTCGAGAAAGGAATTTTTCGGAATTCAACGCTTGAAGGTAAAAAATGATAATATTTCTAAAATTATATATTTTTTTTGTACCACGAACTATTTATCTTCCTGTATTTCTAACCGAAACCGATAAATGAAGTATCATTTTAAAGATTAAGGTTTCCGCTTTGGTGACATCATGCATTAAGAAAGGATTTTCTCGGAATTCGATCTTTAAAGAGCAAAAGTATCATTTTTTCTATAACTTCTTTTATTTTTTTATTTATTTTTTGTCACGAGCTACTTATCTCTCTTCATATCTAACCGAAATCAAGAAATGAGCTATTACTTTACAGAGTAAGATTTACGTTTTGGTCAAATCATATTTCAAAAAAAGATTTTTTCGGATATCTACACTTAAAGGCCATAATTATCATTATTTCCATAACATTTTTTTGTCTCCCTTGATATCTAACCGAAATCGAGAAATGAGCTTTCGTATTAGTCACATCATATCTTAAGAAAGCAATATTTCGGAATTCGACACTTCAAGGGCAAAGGTATCATTATTTCCATAATGTATTTTTTTTTTATTACGAGCAATTAATTTCCATTGACACCTAACCTAAATCTATAAATGATGTATCACTTAAAAGATTAAGGTCTCCGCTCAAGCAACATTATAAATTAAGAACGAATTTTTCAGGAATTTGATCATTAAAGGGGAAAGGTAATAACTGTGAAAGTCGCGCGTATGAGACAGTTCAGAACCAAGCCGCTAGAGAGCAGTAGCACATGTACCACAGATATATTAATAAACTGCGTCACTGGCGCTGACTTTTGTTTCGTAGCTATTACACTAAACAAATAAACAATTGAAACAAATGAGGCGATTCTTCTTTCGTCCTTTACAAACCCCCAACCTTGCCATTCTTTGAATACGCGAAACTTTCGCATGGATCATGTAGTAAATACATAACAACGGATATCGACACAATCATTTCCGCGACAGGCAGAAACAACTTAACTGCTTCAAATGCAGTTCAGACACACAGCCTTGTTCAATGCTGAGGAAAATATCCTCGGATGTAATATATATCTTTTGCTGTCATCAGTCCCTCTACTAGTTTGTTGGAATCCTGCATTTCTTCTTGTACTGAGCTAACCTCTTCATCTCAACACACCGTTTATGTAGGGGTTCCCAGCGTTTGTTGTGTCACGCGCCGATTCCGTGAAGAGTATTCTTCCCCCTCCCCCCCCCCCCCCGGGGGACACTCGTAAGGCCGGCATTACACTGTAAAAGATTTTTGTCCAAGATCTTTAATAAAACATTTTATCATATTTATTTTAGCAAAGATATTTTATGATATTTTTTCAGTCCCATTACATTATATAAAATTTTTCGTCATAGTTCTCTGAAATGAATGGAGTTAACTTGTAAGCTTTAGCAGACCCAGTTAGTGCAACTTGTCGCAATATGTATTTTATTGAAGATAAAGAAGAGAAGTAAACATATTTAGGTTAGACCGTGGATTACGAGACTTGATATGATAGGAGTTCATCAAAGTTTAGTGAAAGAGCTGCAATGTGAGGACATGCCAAAGTTATAAAAATTATAGGTTGATGCTGAAGTATACCGTCCAATAAATTCTTACCACAAAATTTTCATAAATTTCTACATCAGAATGATTTCCCCATATATACTATTGGGTGTCAAATATTAGTTTCTTAACACATTAATTTTCTCTTTTTATGTCTTCTACAGTACAGCATTCCATCATAGACATAATTAAATTTTCATAAGTGTTCACCTTTTTATTCCTAATCATATAGTCTATATGTTTCTGAGTTTACTACATTTCCTTCTGTTCATACTCAGAAATAAAGATTTTCGTGGATTCGACAGTCATAACCAACTTTGGTAACGTCCCTTACGCCATTTTCTTTGTTTACGTTTGCAGGGTGGTGAAATCTTTTATAAAATGTAATGCCATCGTCTTACATTTTATAAAAGAAATCTTTTATAAAATATGCCCCATTACACTGTAAAATATTTTATAAAATATCTTTTATCAAAGATCTTTGACAAAGATCTTTTACAGTGTAAAGCCGGCCTAACTGTGTGAGGGGACTCAGTAGCCTATTACCCGCACCCTCTCAACCACAACGTCAACATGCGAAGTCGGTAGAGATGCCACTAACATCAGTAAATCAAAATAGGGTCCTAAGCACCAATCCTAATTCAGTGCATTCCAATCACGAACATAACGAGGAAAGAAAGAATACATAAAAGCATCAGTACGGCATCTTATTTCTCTAATCTTATCACTCATGTCATTGCGAACTAAGTAGGTTGACGGAAGAAGTATTTCATTGCACTCGTAAATTAAAGAATTTCGCGTACGCTCCAATAAATTCAAACGAAAGTGACATCGTCTATCTGCCAAACAATGCTCACCGTTATAGCAGCCATGGGGCTTGTCCTGGTGTTGTATTAGTAGCTGTTTTCGTATTGTGTCCATAACCCCTCACTGCCCCAAATGCCGAGTAGGGTTCCTGCACAACAAACTCCAAGACTTGCTACCAATTTGCTGGCATGCTTCGATATGAACCTGTTGTTTGTTCCTTAATGACGCAGCATGTGCTTGGTGTCGTCTCTCACTAATATCCTTGTTACAACTCTTACAAAAGGCCTAGTTTGCGCCTTTACCACTATTTTTGCAGCCAAAATGAAAATTTTTCTTCCCATTCTTTTCTATAAAATTGTAGGGATTTTTTATTTTTACACTCTCTCTTGTACTCGTTCTGTATAGACAAGCGAATTAGATCTGGAATCCCCTAAAAATATCGAGAATGTAGGCCTTAAGGGTATTCCACAAAAGATATCGGTAACATTCCGCAATAGGTACCTGGGTAAACTTAAACGAAAAAAGTGAGCAACTTGAAAATGTAAAAAAAGTAAAAAAAAAAATATCGGGATAATTTTCTTGTATGCTCAGAAATTCTGAAAACATTGTTAGATATCGGTATTTAGGTAGAACAGACCTCATATCGGTCCAAGTAGCGAAAAATCGGTAGATTCGAGACCACCTGCATCACCCAGCGTGGTTGGTGGGCGGATAACGCTCTGGCCTCGCATTCGCAAGGACATCGATTCGAATTCCCGTTTGGGCAATCAGATTTGGGATTTCCATGGTTTCCCCAAATCACTCCAGGAGAATGCCGGGATACTTCCTCCATAAAGGCCACGGCCGAATTCCTTCCCGTTCATTGTCCCCACTCTCATCCCGCGTATAATGACCTCGTCGCCGGCAAGGTGTAAAGCCATAAGTAAAAATAAAAAAAAAAAAAAAAAGTGAAAAGTGAAAAGTGATAAATGCTCAGTTATCTGGTATCTATATTGTAATTACTGTCCTCCTCTGGAGTTCTTGCCTTCACTCCACTAACAAATTACCCAATCCCGTATGTCTTAAAATGAGATCCGCCATCCTGCCTCTTCGTTCTGTAAGACCCTACCACAAACTTTTTTCCTCGACCGCCGTTTGCAGGACACGTTCATTTAGTTCTTCTTTATGTGTCGATTTAATTTTTCCGCACCCTTGTACAGCGGCCCGTTCCAGGTGCTTGAATCTCGGTTCTTTGCTGAAGTGCGAACTGCTGGTAGTTCTTTGTGAGGGACGGCTCTTTTTGGAGCGGCTTTGTCGGTGCGCGTCGAGGTGGCGGCTTAGCCGCGCGTCGCTCTTTGTGCGTGGGAGGTGCGTGGGCGCGGGACCACACACGGGCTGTCAACACGCCGCCGCCGCCGCTCCACCGAGCCTCCTCACAAAAAGTAAAACTACGCCAAACTAACCACTCCATATCAGCTAACAGACGCATATCTGCAATGTTACATCGGTCACTCAGGCTTTCTTTCTCTCGCAGAAAATATTGTGATGTGATTTAAAACCACAAACAAAAATCTGCCGGAGTAACTATGGTAGGTAGTCTTCCACAGACAACCGCCCTTCCCCTTTTAGCTTGTGACTATTTTAACCTTTTTTTAAAGTGGCATTCGGCCTTATAGCCAACAATTTTTTTCTTTTATTCCTCCATTATATATATAGAATTTTGTAGTATTATTGATGAGCACAAGTCAAAGGACAACACTTAATTAAAACCACACATGCCCTGGGTCGTGGCTATTTTTAAACGCGTTTGAAATTTGTTTTGCTGCTGAGACAGATTAAATGGTAGAATGTCTGGTGATGGCTTCCCTTTCATATTATCTTACATCCGTGCTTGATGGGACAGCTTGTAGTTTACTTACAACATTCTGAATCCAGTTCGGGCAGTAAAATAGTTCACGCGTACGAAATCGCGGGTAACACCTAGTTGCAGATAACTCTACTGACTATAGTTGAACACAGCGGAGTTACCGTTAAGATAGGCCGTGAAATTTTTTATTTTTTTTGCATGTGATTAAGTTTCTAGAATATCCCCTGTTTATAAGTCAAAAGTGATGACAGATTTACCTGAACTGGTTAAAATTCAATGTAATAAAAAAATCGCTCAGTTCTATACTTTCAGTAGTATTTTCTTCATGTCTCGTGTTTAGATATACGAGAAATGTGACAGTAGCGACTGAAATATTTCGACCACAGGAAAGACTTCACAGAATCGTTGAGTATAATTTCAGGCATCAGGTTTATCCATCTGTTTTTAACAAAATGGACATATCTATATATATAAAGATGAATGTATGTACGTTTGTTTGTTTATTAGTTTGTTTGTTCTTCATACAAAGCCACAGTTTTCATCCGATCTCGATGAAACTTTGTAGACTTATCCTTTGAAACAAGGAGAAAAATAGTCTACATTTGGTTGAAAGATTATCTGTATAAATAATACATGTTGTCTCATAATTTCGAAATACTACTGAACGGCGAATAGACAGACGCAGTTGGATATGGGGGGGGGGGTCTCTCCTACTCTTTTTCCCTGTAGCGGTCATGTAGCTCAGTGGCTAAAGCGCTGGCTTCCTAATGTTTGGGTCGTGGTCTCCGGTTCAAATCTCCGTGCAGACTAAGATTTAAAAAATTGTTTTTGATCCTAAGAGTCACGCCTGGGCCGTCGGTTATTCGGATTGAATGTTAAACTGTAGATATTACAAAGTGGGGGGTGTAATGCGAGGCAAATCATAGGTAGTATAACAGTGCTGTAGCTGTACACTTTTTTACGTTATAATGATCCCTCAGGTGTTGTTCGCAGTCAGTGTGTGTGCGTGAACCACAGTAATATTATTTTAAATACGGAAGTAAGTCTCTGAATTTTTGTTACGTTTTGACGACTAAATGGCATATCGATACTGATGGAAATTGACAAGAAAATCTCTATGAAGGGCACAGGACATTTTTTCCAGTATGATTAACAGTTGTAGTCACTAAATTTTGAGATCTTATCGAATGGTGACAGAAATATGTTGGAAATTGATTCTCTTCAAGGCACAGGTTCGACTGTAGAATGATATAGTGATAGCTTTCCTGTCATATTATGCCGACTCGGTGTTGTTTGGGACCAATCCATCGTTACCAACAACTTTCTATATTAAATTCTGGCAAAAAAAAATTCTTAATCCACGCGTACGAAGTCGCGGGTACGACCTAGTTTAATATAAAATTAAATACCAGGAGAAGCAAACTTACTGAGTATTCTGGAAATCCATTACGTCATAACCCCTATATTTTTGTATCATCAGTGGCCGCTGTTCGTCTGGGATGAAGATAAATGCAAAGAACAGTCATCTTATTAGATACACAGATGAAAAACTAAAGGTTGATTATGATTATAAGATGGGATAAGAATTGCTTGTTGAAGACTTAAAATTTAAATATCTTGGAACGAAATTTGATAACGAACTTAAGTGGGTGGCACACATTGGGCAGGTAGTAGGAAAAGGTTTCAAAATTCTGCACTTGTTGGAGAGAGTGATGAGGGGATGTACCAGAGAAGTAATGGAATCGGGTTACAAAACTTTGGTCAGACCATTGCTTGAATATGGTGGTGTTGTATGGGATCCACATTTTGAGTATCAAATACAGGAGTTGGAGAGGATGCAAAGAAGGGCTGCTAGATTTGTTTCTGGAAGTTACCGCAGAACGCGATCAGTAACAGATATGATAAAAGAGCTGGAATTGGGATTTCATTGGAAGACAGGAGGAGGGTGAAGAGGGTCATGGGAGTCTACAAGGCGTATATTGGTGATGAGGCATGGAAAGATATTGGTGTAAGTATTAAAAGTAATGCATGGAATGTAAAAGGTGACCATTGACCACAAGCTGGCACTCGATTTCAGGCACAAGGGTGTGAGAAGATTCTCATATTTAGGTGAAGGTGTCAAGGATTGGAATGAGTTACCAAGAGAAATGATTAATAATATACCAAACTCGTTGAAAGAATTTAAAGTTGGAATTTGTATAGGGCAAATGTAAGTCGGTGCAGGAAAGGGGGAAAGATGGGTGTGTAGGGAAATTGCCGCTGGAGCGTGTGCAGTTAAATTTAAGGTAAGAAATGGTCCCTATATGTTAGTGGACCGCAGAATTATTTTTGACTTTTCACTGGTCCTGTGACAAATGCTGAAGTAGACAGTGGATTTGTTATTTAATACCTTCTGACCTGAAAGGCTCTTCGTGTGTGTCCACTGGAGCTGACAGTCGGTGCGAGTGAAGTGATCAATCAAGATCAGGGATAACATCGGCGACAGTCGGCTTACTGTGTCGCAGTAGGCTCGGGCAAAATATATCGATCTATCCAAATATCGATATTTTTAATAAAATAATCGATATTTATCGTCGATAATTTTATTCTCGATATATCATAAAATCGATATTTTATTTGCAGTTTCTGTTTTAAGTACCAATTCGATATTTTTGTACAAACGCAAATCAGTATCGAATTTCATGTGATAAGCTACCCACTGGCTTACGTAAGTCATTTACTTATACTTAAGCTTTTTACCTGTCTTGTTTTAATTACACAATATGCAAATCCTACTTTCAGTCAGTCAAGGACGATTAAAAATATTTGTACAACACTATCTTTACCTTAAAGTGATCCTTCAAACCTTCTGCCAGTGAGGAAATACGTGTTTTAAAATCGTTTTATACAAAGATGTATTTTCACGTTAGCCTTTCCGATTATAAATCCTATTAATGTTTTTCTTCTCCTATAAAATAAGTCTTATACTACTAACTGAAATTATGTCTCGATTTCTCGTTTCCTAATAATCAATAACATTATAAAATCTTTTCAGAATTTTTCTTGTATTATTACACGTTTTACACGATTTTACACAATATTTATGTTTAACATTTCACAACTTTCAAAAACATCAATACTTTCTCTCGCCGCCAGCCGTACAAATTACTTTCACATCCTCCAGATCTGCTTGATTATTTTCCTTCCATCCGTACGTTTTAACGCCCTACATTATTTTTCTATCAAATCCTCCATAATAATTATCATCCAGTCCTCATATCTCTATATAATCTCCATGGCTAATCCACACATATCTCCTCGCTGCCAAGGAACGTTAATATAAATTCGTATCAACATTTTTTTAACATATATTTTATGTTATCTACGTACAAAATAAATATTTTTATTTCTTATTAGTTAACAGTTTATACTTTAGCAGGACGTATGTGTTGCGTATGTATTGAATAAATATACGGACATATCCGATCTGAACGGGTCTTAAAAAAGTGAATTCGTCGTAATTTAACAGTTTTTTATCAACGGTTAACAGGTTAAAAAAAGATGATACATTTTAACAGGTTTACGTTAACGTCATTTCTTTGATAACATATTTGAATGTTAACGGTTACATTATTTTAAATCAAGTTGAAGAATATTAATTAAGTTTCCATGTTGCAAAGTTGAGGGGTGACGTAAATTAACAGCTTCTGCTTTCAATCGTTCTTTTTTGACTGATAAATAACTGTTAATGCATTGAGGTAGTACCTGATATGCCAAGCCTGTTCTGTGTCGTCCTAAAGAGTGGCTTCTGCAGTTAACTAGGCGGCACCAGACAACAGCAGTAGATTAAGGGAGGAAAATATAACACAGAGAGTTCTACATCAGACGAATACTGGTTTGATAGATTGTTAAAAAACACAAAAAAATAAAAGTTTCAATAATTTCCACACGTGTCTTTAATTTTCCGAATTTTCTTACATGTTTTTATATATTTGGCAATATTTTTAGAAAATTACTTGCTTTAGGCAAAAATATCGATATAACGACAAGTCGATATTTTTTTATAGATACAGATCGATACTGTTTGGAAATATCGATAAAATACTTAAAGATACGTCTTTTTTTTTATTCAGTCAGCACCGCATGGGCTGTATATTTCAATTGTTGTAATCATTTAGGCTGCAAGAAATTTCGGGCAGGCGACATTAGCTAGAAAGCTTCTAACGTACAACAGTTGTAGACTTTTTTCAGTTCTCATCTTGCCGCCGTAACCAAAGCTATAACAATCACAGCGTAAGAGATCACTGCTGGGGTACGCTGGTTGATTCGTCTACACACATACCGAAAATTCAGAGTTTTCGAATGTGTCGTCTGCCTCATCTGAATTTATGATTCTAAGGCAGGCAGCGTCAGTAACCAACGTAGCACCATTTTGTGCTCATGCCAACCCCCTGTCCCCCCTCCCCCGCCCCGTGGCCTGACAAGGCTTTCAAGAACTGTGAGTAATGCATGGAAGGGAAAAGATGACCATTACCACAAGCTGGCACTCTATTTCAGGCACAAGGGTGTGGGAAGATTCTCTTTTTTATGTAAGGGGGTCACGGATTGGAATAAGTTACCAAGAGATGTGACGTATAATTTACCAAAGACGTTGAAAGAATTCAAAGATCAAATTTGTGGGGGGGAAATGTAGGTGGGTGCAGGAAAGGGGGAAGATGGGTGTGTAGAGAAATTGCCACCGGAGCGTGCGCTCCATTGAAATTTTAATTAATTATTAATTAATTAAATTTTATGAATGATAACAGACGAAGGAAAAATAAATTCAATTACCTCTGAGGAAAAAAATCTACAACTAGCTGCATTCAAGAGGTTAAGAAAGATTTGGAATGAAATAAGATAAGAGAAGAGGAAATTATCGAAAGAGAGATCTTTATAAATAAGGTATTAAGTTTGAAAAGATTCCAAGGCGGAAGAGAAAAGAAATCTACTCCGAAGTGGTGTGAGTAGAGAAGGAAGAAACATAGCGAAATGATGAATTAGAGCAGGATATTTTCTATAAAATGTAAAGTAGGTTAAATAAAATTTTAAGGCTTCAGAATAGTAAATTAAGATTTAACTCTCAATTACAATTGATTCATAGTATTTGTTTAATAACATTTCTAATAATTTAATTTTGTCTACAAAACCTTAGAAATTCTTATTACATTGTTTGCAACAAAGTTACAAATTTTTATTTTTTCATGTATTACCAAAAAATAGAACAATAGTGGGTATGTTTATGCAGAAAATGCATTGTTGTTTTCATAAATGTGATGCATCGAAACATTGCATCGATGTTTCACATCGCATGGAATGAAAATATCGATATTTTCAGTGCATCGAATAAAAACATCGATATATATATATATCAGTTAATAAAGGTTACGAAGGTAGAAAAAAAAGGACATTTATTTGAATCATATTTTTAATTAGTTTTTTACAAAGTTATTTTTGGAATACCTTGGTTTTCTCAAAATCCGAATTGACAGATATGGAATGTCTGTATCTGTCGGATAGTTGTGGTGGGTGTTCTGTACTTTGCCTAAACTCGTTTTCGTAATGTTTTCATAAGACTTGCGAAGCATTTCTTTACTTTTTGTACTGCGGTTCTTCTTCACCTAAGCTTTGGTTGCATGGGATCGGAGAATCATACAGGTATCTTATGCTCTAGCTTCTAGCCCAGTGATTCCCAACGTGGGCCGTACCGCCCCCCGGTGGGCGTTAGAGAGCTCGAGGGGGGCGTTTGTGAACAAAGGCAAATTTGGGGGGCGTTGACGCCCAGCCATCGCCCCCCTAACCAACACTGGCAAGGACTTACCGATAAGATTAATTAATAACAAAGAACATTGAACAAATGTTTAATCAAGTAATTCCAAATGTCCTTTAAGCAAGATCAATGGGGATTAAAAGTTGGTATAAGTACATTATATCTTTGTTCCTAACACATGCTTCAATAGTTCATGAATGAGTTGCAGCAAGAGCTGTGCACCAAAAGTTGGTATTAGTACACAATACTGACAATAGCTTTGCTCCTACAACTGCTTCAATAGTTCGTGAATGAGTCGCAGCAAGTGCTGTGCACCACAAGGATCACCATTGTTAGTATGTTTATGTTCAGGCTTGATCAACAATGCTTATACAGGGCGTTCGCCTGGAAACGCTACCCTCCCAGTCTGTTCTTGCTGGGATAGTGGAGCCAGCAACTCCCGCCACTCGGCGCCGTGAATCACCGCACTGTTTAACACCTCCGCTGTTGTGAATAAACGTTTCTTTGCGGTTTGGCTGGTTTGGGGCTTCGTACTCTTACTAATCTGTACCGTGTTTGAGTGTGAGTAAAATTATGGTACGTTACAGTTTGCAACAAAGAATATTTCTCTACGATAAATATGTGAAGAAGAAGTCGTTTAAAAAGTGTCGCAGTAAATTTCGTCGCGAATATCCTGGCGCTTTACTGCCAGCTAAATCAACAATTCTGCGTCTGGTTAAAAAAGTAAGAGAAACGGGTTCATTTTTTTAACAAAAAGAGACTGTCGGTCAACCGTATTCTCACAGAGGAGAAAATTGACGATATCGCTTTTCGACTAGAACAGTCACCCAAAAAATCATTAAGTCAGTTAGGGCAGCAGGCAGGCGTATCTAAGACGTACAGCTTGGAAAGTAACAAAGCTAGTTCACTTAAAGCCGTACAAAACAATTGTGGTGCATAAAATTACAGAAATAGACCAGGGGCCTAGGATTAGATTTTGCAACTGGTAGCTGCAGGGTGTCCACGATGGCACTGTTGATCCGCAACTGACGTCACATTTAAATGCTTAGCACATACAAGTTTATGAAGCGTAATTATTATGAAATAGTCCGCGGCCGACAGTCGAACAATGCCGGAAGCTGACCGCTCGCTCGCCGGGAGCAGTTTCTTCCTTGTAGCGCTAACAGTGGGTAGCGTTTCCCGGCGAACGCCCTGTACGTTTACACTGGCCAGTGTTCGATTGTTCGGTAGTGCCTTCAAACAGAGCGACTGTGAAACTGTGCGGTATCTACAGCTTAGGAAGCGTGCTCAAACTACATGGCTCGGTCCAGGGGGAGGGGGGGGGGGGGTTGGCTGGAAGGCTACGCTGAGCTACGTGGAGGGAGGGGGGGTTCCGAGCCAGGCCACGTAGCTTTCCTTTCATAACATTTTTCACAGTTAAAATGAGGAACAGAACTCACAACAGCATGCGAATATTTATTTCCCTCAGTTAATTATCTCCATATGTAATGTACAATCGTCTGACAAGAGAAAACAGTACAAAATGTCTTCTGGAATCAAAAGGGAAAAAAACTACGTGGGGGGGGGGGGGTTTCACAGGAGGCCAAAATGGAGTATGTGGTTTATGTACGCTCCCTTACGTGGACCTACTTACTGCCAATAATGAAATAAAAATATAGCACAATATTTGTGTGCCCATTTTATTTCAATATTTTTCTAAGACTCGTTTTGTATTTGAACCAAACAGGATGTATCCAGTACTGTATGTTAATTAAATATTTACTGTATTTCGTTCTACGATATAATAATCTATTGAAGTAATTTTTGTTGAATGATTGATGCCTCTTTCTTCCGCCAAAGCAAAAAACTTATTGAACTCGGTGCGAAAAGGCCGGCGCCGGCTCCGGTTTTGCCGGTGTGTGTGAAAACACCCTTAAGCTTTCTGACATTTTTTAAAAAATAAGTTTTATTTTTTAAAATTTTTTATTTTCTATGGAGGGCATTGTGTAGAGTTGCTTCTCTGACCATAAAGTACCCCCAGAAGCTTACAACTCGTGGTGGGACCGCATTTGGATCTGCAATTTTTTTCACTTGGTCCAGGCCTCTGCTGTGTACTTTATTCTCGATGTCAGTTGGTCAACTGTTGTTCTCTGGCCCTCATGGTAATTTAAGGGTTATAGAAAGAGTGTCAACTGTAGGTGCAAAGTGTGTCGACTTAGGAGCTTGTCGAATTGAATGTGTGGAGTAGGGAAGAAAGAGGTTTATAATTTTTTATTTTTTAAATTTATTTGCCTGCCCTTACATTTTGTTTGTACTTACATTTTACCAGCAATCGTTATATATAATGGAACAGAAGTAATCAGGGTGCCGTAAATGACTTTATTAAATAGTATGGTCACCAGCTTTGAAAATGGAAAAATAACTTTTTAACGTGTCGACAAAATCCGCTCACATGCTGGAGAGATAGATTATCGAGTGTCCTGGACAGACTTTGTCCATCAGTCATAGCCCCTTGCACGCTCAGCCCTTAGTCGCCGATACACACACAGTGACAATGCCACTCAGTATCCCATCACAGATCAGTCCTTCCGTATGTGTGGATGGAAACCGTCAGTATTACAGTACACTGACTAACTCCCTTAGGATTCCATCAAATCGGAAGTCCTGGCGGCCGTTCGAAGGGCATCGCTCAGTTATGAGCTCTGTGTGCAGCTAGTTATACTTTATCACGAAAAATTGACGATTTCAGTCACAGGCCTCTTACGCTAGATTTAAGGCGCATCAAACAGATGGTTATAAAATTGCACGAGACATTTTTTACCCCCAATTACAAAATTCAATTGAATTTCGATTCTCAAAGCACAGTAGAATATATTCCTGTATGTTGAAACACTTTTGATAATGATACAGTCAAATTTATGGGTATAATAATTTATATTCCTCTCTTTCTTCAATATTTTAATTTTTGTTTTCTGTTCTCTCTTCATCCTTTTATAAACAACCGAATCCCCAAAGTACCGTCAAGTTGGATCACATGAATCTACTGTCTCTTTTCTGTTTCTTTTGATCATTTCCACTTATTACGCAAAATCTGAATTTATTGTTTTGAAAAACCTCAAGCCTGCATTCGGGATATATGGCTTAAGAAATGTATTGATACGCCTCATTCTCCAAAATTTTATACAGTGTACTGTGCGTTTTAATTTTAATAGAGATGAAACTCTCTGATATATTTTTATAAAATAACTTATAACATCTTTACCATTTTAGCAAAAATGCGTGAATCAAAGGCGGTCTGTAGGACTGTGTGTTAGTGGGGAGAGAGGGATCCTGTCTCTCGCTAGCTCACACATAGACGCCCTCTGAAGACAGTCAGTTATCCCGCCAGTGTATGGGTTGATAATATAACCATGAATTAGACTTATATTAACTCGAATTAACTGTTCTCCGTCCATCTTTATGCCTGCCTGTGTGTCAGTTTGAGCAAATTCTGTTGAACACCTTGTTATGAAATTACATATTCAAGTTTCGGACCTGAATATCTCAATTCTATCCACTTTTGATAGAGATCTGCCAACCGGAAGTGGCAGATTAATGATGTCACCTTTATCTAAGTTATTTTGTGAAGATTTTTCATCTGAGAATATTGAAGAAAAAGTTAAATAAATAAGTTATAATTAACAACTTTTATTTCTAAATTTTTTCGATAAGCTTAATAATTTTTATTATTCTTATCTCATTAATACTATTTTATACATCGTTTCCGTGGCTGGGCGGTAACGTAATTTAAAAATACTATTAAAATTTGTATTTATACATTTGAAATAAATTTAAATAAATAACAAAAGTTTTTTACAGTTTACTTGTTGGTCGCAAAATATTCATGAAATAATGAACACAATTTTCAATTTATTTAATTAAATTGTAAAAGTAAATCTATTTAATGGAATAACGTTATGGTGGTCATATCAAAATTTATTTTTATTTTCATAGATGACACATTCAAAGAAAAAATGTAGATAGTATAACGTCGAACACTTGAAATATGGTTTTATTGAGGCACCCTCAAACAAGACATTACCAATGTGCCTGATTTGCCAGAGAGTTTTCTCAAATGAAGCTATGAAACCTTCACGTTTAGAAGAACATTTAACCAAAATACACCCTGAAAGAAAAGTTTATCTTACTTTCAAATGCTCAAAGAACAATATTCAAGACGTCCATCTTTAGCTGGTATGTTTTCAGCGTCATCCAAACAAGACGCATATGGGCTTCGTGCCTCTTAGCCTACAAAATTTCCTTGCTTATTGCTAAATCGGGAAAACCGCACACGATTGGGGAAGAATTGATACTGCCATCTGTGAGTGAGGTTCTGTGTACTGTACTGCACAAGCCGGCGTCTGATATTAAGAGAATCCCACTTAGCAATAACACAGTACAGATGCGAATAGACGAAATGTCCGAGGACGTGGAGAGTTCTGTAACTGATTTTTTTAAGACTGACGAATTTTCTTTACAGTTTGATGAATCTACTTTACCAAACAATGATTCATTACTTCTTGCGTACGTTCGCTTCATTAAACGTGAAAAAATTTGTCAAGAATTACTGTTCACAAAAAAATTAGAAACTGATACTAAAGAAAATCTATATTTCAAGTTTTGGAACACTATTTTGAAGAAAAAAGTATTCCTCTGAATAATATCGTGTCCTTTGCTACTGATGGTGCTCCGGAAATGGTTGGACGATACCAGATGTAGTCGCCGTGCATTGTGTAATTCACAGACACCATTTGGTTGCAAAAAACCCTAAGTGATCTCCTTCACGGCTCACTACAGTATGTAATCACCGCAGTTAACAAGGTCAGAAGCAATGCTCTCAGTAGTAGATTGTTTGGAAAATTTTGTGATGAAAATAACGAGGATTTCAATCATTTGCTATTGCACACAGTAGGTCGTTGGCTGTCAAAGGGTACCTGTCTAACAAGATTTTATGACTCTTTTGACTCCATTATAACTTTTTTTTTAAATTAAGAAGATTCATTAAGAGAGAATTTATTGAAATATAAGAATGATATAGCTTATTTCACTGATCTATATCATAAATTTAATGAATCAAACCTACAGCTGCCAGGAGATAATTTTAATCTGATCAAGCAAAGTCAGTTATTTATGCGTTCATGTCAAAACTTGCCTTGTACAAACAGGATGTGGGTCGAAGACAATTCTATCAGTTTCCAAATCTTTCCTCTGTGGAAACAAATGATTAAGATATTTTACTATTTTGTCAACATTTGAAGTACTTAAAGAAGATTTTAAAAACAGATTTCAGAATATTCTTAACATGACCATTCCAGATTGAGTATTGGAACCTTTCTCAAACCTACATACAGCGGATTTATCGCTACAGGAAGAGTTGATAGATCTGTCGACAAATGAATTAAAATTGAAATTAAAAAATGGATACCAAGAATTTTGGCTACAGAGGCAAATTCCAGATTTATATCCGCCTTTGTAGGCTGCAACAATTGTATTCCCATCGTCATATTTAGCCGAAAGGGGATTTAGTATAGTAAGCAATTTACCAACAAAGAAAACTAACAGAACGCGGCGATTTAAGACTCCTGCTGACAAATATAGCACCAAATGCAGAAAAATTAGTATCATTACATCTAGGTCAGACATCTCACTGACAATTTTACAATAATTTTCAATATATGTTTTTAATAAAATTTTGTACAAGGCACCAATATTGTTAATATTCTTTAATAATTTTAAAAATCTGTCCTTGTTTTTCAATATTAATATAGCCCAATTTACCTAAGATTTTGAAGAAGTGGGCAACAAGCCAATTAAATTGAAGCGCTATGGATTCCACAACGTTGATTACAACAACAAAAGAGGTCAGTTCTGTTTTTTTAAAGAGGGGGGCGGTCAGTAATTTTTTTTTTCGAAAAGGGGGCGGTAGGTCAAAAAAGGTTGGGAACCTATGTTCTAGCCGAATGAAATACCGAAGCCGCTGTAGTCCATGTTTATTCCAAGATACTTAAAGGTTCAGTTACAAGTGAAAATACATCTGCGACGTAATGTGAGCGAAGGCTAGGTTTCTGTAATACAAAATAGTGGACTGAACGGAAGAAAAAAAGGACAACAAAGGATGAAGAATTGAGATTGGAACGTGGAGCCAGCAAGCCTTATCTGGGAGTAGATGAACAGTGGCTTGTTTGCAGGGGATGGAGTTGATAGGGTGGCGCGCCCCATTGTCACTGTGCGTCTTCCCGTCGCCCCGACACATGCAGTGGTGCGTGGCAGGGAGGGCTTGGCACTTAACGACCACCAAGCACCAGCTGCTATCTCGATACGTGCGCTTCATCTGTTCTATCTTCACACATTTCTTCAGCCATGGCTAGTATTTTTAGTCTGTACAGTTTGATTCTTCAGCCTTCCTTTGAACTATTTTACGCCATTTACATAGTTGGTCACTAATTAAACATCCCTACGATGCGATGCAGTCATTTTCCAATGATCCCAATATAAGAGATGCGGGATGCGGAAAGTTAATATTTAATTAATGTTTAATTAAAATTTCAATGGAGCCCTCGTACCGATATTTAAAAAGAGTATCGATATGTATCGAGAGAAAAATATCGATATGTCAATATATCGATATTTTTTTCTTATAGCCAGTAATTTTCTAAAAATACATCCAAAGCAAATCAAAATATTTAAGAAAATTAGGAAAATTTAAAACATATGTCGAAATTATAAATTATAGAAACTTTCATTAATTTATCTATTTTTACAGTTAATGAAACCAGTATTCGTCTGATGTAGACTTCAAAAGAGCTCTCTGTGTTACATGTTCCCTCGTCAGTCTACCCCTGTTGTCTGGTGCCGCCAAGTTAACTGCAGAAGACACTCTCTAGGACGACACAGAACAGGCTTGGCACATCAGGTACTTCGTCAACGCATTAACTTCTATTCTTCAATGAAGAAACAAGTTGAAAACAGAAGCTTTTAATTTACGTCAACACTCAACGTCGCAACACGGATACTTAATCAATATTCTTCAACTATTAAAACAACCCAACCGTTAATATTCAAATATGTTTAAAAAATGACGTTAACCTTTTAAACCTGTTAAAATTTAAAAACTCTTTTTAACCTTTTAAACATTTGTGAAAAGCTGAAAAATTACGACGTATTCACTTTAAAAAAAATAAAAAATAAAAAAAGACGCGTTGAGAAGATCGGTTATGAACATATAGTATTTATCAAGTCTATTAATACTGGATATATATTTGCGTTTGTACATAAATATCGAATTCGAACTTAAAATTAATACTCCAAATAAAATATCGATTTTTGATAAATCGAGAATAAAAGTATCGACGATAAATATCGATTATTTTATGAAAGACTAAATACAAATACCGCGGTAAAAAGAAACCTTTCATCGCTTTATCCAGCCACTGTGGACTAGACACACTTTGTGACTCGAGACAGGGGGTCGGGGGGGGGGGGGGAAAGGAGGAAGGGAGGATTTTATGACATGTTACTTTAAGAATTATGTACAGGATGCTGAGGATTAACTTCCATGTAATTAACTGTGAATTTATCTAAATGAACAATGTTTTATGGAGAGAAACTATGTAAATACTATTTAATATGTTCAAGGACAGTATTATGCATAAAACATCGATTAAAAATTTGTGATTCTAAGAGTTGATGTGAATTACGGTGTGTGGAGGGAAATCTGCGACGGTTTGCAGTGAGTGATGTAGATAATTTTGTGTTGTAAATGCTTGTAAATATCTTTAATTTTCATGTTTCATGATGATTGTGAATTATTTTGTATTAATTCTGATTATTTCTGTATGGATTTAATTGTTAAAGTGTTGTTAAAATTTGAGAAACATCGGTCCGAACTCTTGAAGTATTCTTGCTGTTTCTAAAGTGTCTACTTAAGCGCGCAGAGAAGAAGAGCAGAGAGAGTTGTCAGCGAGAAGTTCGGGGAAGTGTGTGAGCTTAATCGCTGGTTTGGTTCGTTTGTTTTAATTGTGCTTAGTATCTTTGAACGGAGAAGAAAACAAACAAGTAGAAAATGATTTTTCGAGTATGTAGAGATGAAGAGGTTAAGGCAAGATAGGAAGGGATGGAGGATTGTATCAAAGCAATCGAAAGACTGACGACAGCAAAAAAAATAAATAAAAAAGAATTCACGTTTATTTTTATAATTTATAGAAGAGAGGTGTAATTTATATAGGTATTTGTCTATCATATGACAGGAAGTTACGAATCTCACTAAATATTAAAATAATAGCCAGTCTTGTTGAATAAAGTATTTATTTTATTATTAAAATTATATTTAGTGCAACAGTTAGATCATAGTTTTTTTATATAACGTAATTATAAAATACGCTATGAGACAAATTGAAATTAGTTTTAACTGCTTTGACATGCTCGAGTGATTATTCCAGTCCTTAGATCAAACTGTATTAGTCTGGGATAATTTCCTTTCAGCTGCCGCGTTTGAAACCGGTACCGATGCCACCAAAGCAATTATTCAGATTCATAAATCTCATAAAAGTGTTTGGCATAGTATGAGAAATGACTATAAAGTTTCAGGATGGAAGTCTCCACTTAAAATTTACTCATGCACACAGCATATTTTACACTGTTTTGCAAAAATGTGTGCAGGACATGCTGACTGTGGCACCTGGAGTGTTGTCTGCATAGTAACTAGTAACATGTCTACTGTCAATACTGAGCTCTTTCAGTCGTGTCACTAAATTTTTTTACGTGGCTGATGGAGATTCATTCGCGCCTTCATAGAACTGAAGTTTTTTAATTTATGGTCGGGCTGTAAAATCTTACGATCAGCAAAAAAAAAAAAAAAAAAAAAAAAAAAAAAAAAAAAAAAAAAAAAAAAAAAAAAAAAAAAAAAAATAACTACTACCGTCATCGGAGGCATCAGTAGCAACAGTATTCAATATACCATTTTGAATAGTTTCGGTCGCTTCTTGAGTAGATGCCGAACCTAAACCATTACGCGTAAGTGCAATCCTAAAAGCCTTTGATCTTCCAAGTGACAATTTCTGAGCAATTTTAGAATCATTACGCAAAGTACTGCCATGAAGTGTTACAAGAGAATCCAATGGATCTTTAATGCAGTAGTTTCTCGTTGCTTCCTGCATCCTCATGCCGCTGTCCCACTTATCTCTGCTGGTTGCTGCTCGGGTTATCGCGGTAGTTCTCTTGGAGGTCCATGTTCTCAGATTCTTGGTTAAAAAATCAGAAAACATTGACCTCAAAGACAACTAACGGAGTTAATCCGAGCATCAACCAGCAGAGATAAGACAGTCCAGATGGTTGCCGACATCCGGAACGGATAGGTACCAGAAGAAGAAGACGCAAAGTACGGACGAGTTTTGATTCACAATCGCCTTAACAGAATGACAGGCGAAGTGTTACGTCTTCGTAATATAACCAGGTATCACTGATTGATTCTTGGGTGCTCATCTGATCGGTGTTAAAAAATATATTCAGCGATATTGTTAAACTGACACTCGTTTTTCTTTTTTTCCTGTTTTCATTACATTTCTCGTGTTTTGCTATGCCATTTTTGCCACAACGAGATACGCTAAACTGTTTTTAGCACAATGTGTTTGTTAGTGGGGACAGCTGTTCCATAAGCCGGTGATGCGTCTGACTTGGACACGCTATTGTTTTTCTACGAGTGATGGGTTTCTATCACTTAGCTAAAAAAAGTAGGGACAATTGGCGTCCCGATCGAAGGTAAATCGGGACGCGTCCCCAGACTCCTGAAAATCGGGACGTCCCGTGCAGATCGGGACACCTGGCACCGCTAGCCACGAGGCTGGTGTACTGTATTTGCTTGCTTTCTCTGGTGTCTCATTCTTCTGTACACTTCCTCGACGCGAGTCTACACGGCTCGCCTTTAGTAATCACTACGTATGAATCACTCTCAGTGGAACGGAAGATGAATTCACTCCACTTTTCGTTTAGACGTATTATCACAAATAAACCACTTGAGGATGGCAGCAAATGAACTTGTGGGCGTTGGAATGGATTTAATCTGCAGAAACCTCTCCTACGAAACTAAAAGAAAGGTTGCAGAAAAAAAGAGACTTTGCTAGACAAGACTTTGCTGCGTTATACAGTGGAGGCCTTGGAAAAATTGCTGAGAGAATGACCATTGCAGACCAAAACGGCACTTAAAAATTGTCTTCGAAAATATCAGTCACAAAAAAGTATTTAGCAGCGTCAGGAAACACAGTAACCTCACAATTTAAAAAAAAAAGAAAAAAAATGGTTAATAATATTTTCTTATCGTTTTCGTTTTATTTGTTTCTCGGTTTGTGTATTTTTATGTGTAACATTTTTGCCATTTATTCGAGTTTGACGAGAATTATTGTTAAATATTCTATTTAGGATGTGGAAAACAGTATGTATGTGGATTATCTTTGAACAATTAACTGTGAGAGTTGCGTGAGTATCTTTGTCAGTTAGTCCGAAAACAAAAGATGGCGCGCGGGCAAATGAGCGTGCTTCGCTCGTATTGTTGTGGGCAGTGGCTCATGGCTGTGCGTGGAAATTTGTAGAAGAGGTTAATTGAAATTAATGTTCAAGAAGATTTCAATGTTATGAAAGTGAAATTTAATGTCCAATATATCAAGTTGAGAAAGAAGAGTGAAACAACCAAGTCAGGTTTTAATGTTTATTTGTTATTTATTGAGTTTACCGAAGAATCGCACGAATTTCTTCGAGGTTAGTAACTTTTGATGAAATTAGAAAAGAAGCAGAAGGAGTACAAATTAGAACGTTATAGTACCGTTATGAGAAACGACCTTCTCTGAAGGTGGAGACTGCTGAATCATTAGTAAAGGTAATATGGGATCTTCACAACTGGCTGCAACAAAATTCAAGCAATACACTTGCCAGAGTTGCGCGCCTTAACCAGTAGTGGAGAACTTGTGAAGTGTTCCAGCATTCAGTTAAGCCTCTGTTTATAGCTAGCTGAATTAACGGAGTTCAGTTCCACAAGAACACATTTTATTTCACACTATCTGATATTAGCAAATTATTTGTATTTTTTATCTTTATGAATTTATGATGCTAAATTTTTGCGTTGAGTTAATTTTTCTTTATTTTTCTTTCTCTCAGACGTAACGTAAATTTCTTTCAAAGATAATACAAAGATAAAGGTTTTGTATTTGTTCCACCGAGCGTGATGGGAGAGCTCTGGCCTCGCATCGGGAGGACGCGGGTTCCAATCCCCGTCGGGGCATCTAGATTTGTGTTGTCCATGGTTTTTCCCAAACCACACTAGGCGAATTCCGGGATCCTTTCTTCAAAAGGCCATGGCCAAATTCCTTCCCGTTCGTTCTCCCCACTCCTTCCCCGCCTCTAATGACCTAAAGCCATCTGTCTCCCAGATTTTTTCGGAACTATTAAGAAATACTCGTTGTTCAACATCTGGATATTGTGGGCTATTTCCTCAATTGCGATAGGATCAATTTTATGAATAATTGTAACGCCAATGAAACTGAAATTGTTGTTTTAATTTCCGAACGCGTTTTGCTTCATTTGCGAAGCATCTTCAGCGGTTCTGTCTGTGGGTATTTATACACATAATTACATTTGTTCTATTTTACAATTTAAACATAAAAATTGTTCACTTTCAAATTTTCCGATTATTCAATTTTTTTTACAATGTAAATGAAGCTTGTCTTCATTCGTATGCAGCTCATGCTGCAGAAATTTTTAAAAGTTTTTTTTTTTTTTTAATTTTCGTGCATGTATAATCTATAAAGGCTCCTCGATAGACATTCAACAGATATCTGCAGTACTGTATGATCCATACGCGTTCCCAGCCATCACCGCTGAGAATATTCCACCACTGATGTAAGTCCTCCGCTCAGACGACTAGTTTAAACGTTTCACCCGAAAACTGAATGTTTCAAAATCTAAGTAAGAAAAACTTGTTGCTAAGAAAGTTTGAAAGTGTATAGTAGGTATTTCTTTGTAGAAAATTTCTATTCAGTTCGAAAAATTAGTAAGGTTATAAATAACGCAAAAATTAGCGAAATTAAATAGAAAAAATTAAAATACAAAAATGTAAAAACATAAAAGACTTAATGTTTTGAATTTTTTCGTATCGTTGCCTCACTATATAACCCTTGGTGTCTGTTATACGACACAATACAGCCTGGTGGTATCGCTGTTCCTTCAAATGGCCGTACCAAATTCCTTCCCGTCCCATGCACCCCTCCCCCCTCCCCCCCCCCCACCCCCCTCCCGCCTCTACTGATCTCGACTGGGACCTAACGTTAAACCATGAGAAAATAAAAACCGATTGACAGTCATTGATGGCCGCCACCGAGTGTGCTGGTGTAACGGCTAGCGTTCTGGCCTCGCATTCGGGAGGACGGCGGTTCGAATCCCTGTCCGGGCATCCACCTTTGGGCTTTCCATGGTTTCCCAAATCACTCCAGGCAAATGCCGGGATGCTTCCTTAAAAAGGCCATGGCCGAATTCCTTCCAATTACTTGCACCCATCCTTTCCCGTCTCTAAAGACCTCGCTGTTGAGAGACGTAAAACAGTTAAAAAAAAAAAATATTGCCGACCGAACTGAATTCTTCAAACTTTGAATGTCATACGCGCAAGACGTCATACTTATAGTAACAGATATTAAATATTTATAATTCCTTGTGGTCGTAATGACCTGGTGACAGGGTTTCTATTGGCTGCGCTTTCCGTCCCTGTCTTAGCCGCCTTAACCTAACCCGGTACTGCTACCAGGTACAGGGGACCTACAGTTTAACATGAAATACGAACCACGGAAGCGTTCTGGCGTACTTCACATTACACAGCAAGCTGTGCCAGAGGTAAAGGTCGGGTTATGGTTATATGAAAACCTCCGCGGAGAAAGAGATTCGAACCGGTGACCTTTCATTCGCCAGTCAGACACCTTAACCACTGAGCCACCAGACCACAGCAGATACACTCTTGACATTAGCATGTCGGTGACGCGAACTCATAAGATTTTACCCATCGAAAAATCGCCCAACGCGTCTACAGAAGTTTTCACTTCAAAAACTAAAAATCTAAGTCGTCGACCCGAAGGTTGGTCGAATTTTCCCGAAGGAGATGTGCCAATCTATTGTCTCAGAGGGAGAAAGGCCAGTTCCTTTCTTCAGGAGCCTCCAGTTTAACGTGGAATCAGAACCACGGAACTTCACAGCGTAGCTCCTAAAAAATTTCTACTCACCGCGCGATTTGAACCCGCGACCGGGGAGAGAACTTTCAACAGTAAGTGCCTTAACCACTGAGCTACCAGACCGCCTTGTCTTGAACTATACGTGTGCTGACTACTATGTAACTCTGGGTGTGTGTGTGAACGACGGTGAAAGGAATTAAAGTGAGGAGAAAAGAAGGAGAGGGTTTAGATTTCTGCAAATCAAACGTCAATATTGTTTTTTTTTTTTAACTATATCTATGCAAGGTTCTATAAAAATCGATAAAAACTGTGTGTTCCTATAAAGAATTTGCTACAAGCCGACAAATGTGAGAATTATCGCACCATTAGTGTAAAAACACATGCCTCAAAATTATTGACCAGAATAATATACAGAAGGGTGGAAAGGGTAGTAGAAGAGATAGTAGGTGAAGATCAGTTTGGGTTTAGGAAAAATCGCGCTACAAGGGAAGAAATTCTGTCTTTAAAATTAATACATCAAGGGCAGATCAAGAAAAACAAAGATGCTTTTATGGCATTTGTTGATTTAGAATAAGCTTTTGATGTTAGGTGGAACAAGATGTTCAAAATTTTAAAGAAGTCAGGTCTAAAGTATCGAGATAGAAGATTACTTTATAAACTATACAAGAATCAAGTGGCTGTAATAAAAGTAGAGAATCACGAGAGACATGCATCAGTTAAAAAGGGTGTGAGACAAGGCTGTAGTCTATCCCCGTTAATATTCAACTTATATGTAGAAGAAGCAATGAAGAAAGTCAAAGAAAAATTTCCATGTGGCATAAGTTTTCAGGGAGAAAAAATCAGTATGCTACGATTTGCTGATGACATTGTCTTGTTAGCAGAGAGGGCTGAGGATATTGAGAAGTTACTGAATGTCATGATCAAAATACTGAAGGAAGATTTTGGACTGTATATAAATCAAAGCAAGACAAAAGTGATGAAATGTAGCAGAAATGATACCAATACTAGTGGATTAAATATAAAATAGGATCGGATGCAATAGGAGAAGTAAGAGAATTCTGTTACTTTCGAAGTAAAATTACAACCGATGGCCGAAGCAGGAATGATGTTAAAAGCAGAGTAGCATTAGTAAAAAGAGCCTTCATGAAAAAGAGAAACCTTTTAGTTTCAAATATTGATCTAGGAATTAGAAAGAACTTTTTAAAACTCTTTGTGTGGAGCACAGCACTTTATAGTAGCGAAACATGGACTTTAGGAATACCGGAAATAAAGAAAATTGAAGCATTTGAAATGTGGTGCTACAGAAGAATGCTGAAAATTAAGTGGACAGACAAAGTAAGAAATGAACGAGTTTTGGAAATGATGGGTGAGAAAAGAAGTTTGTGGAAGAAGCTTACAGGAAGAAGAGACAGGCTGGTAGGTCATATTTTGAGAAATGCAGGATTGGTTAATTTGTTAGTGGAGGGAACAGTCGAAGGTAAGAACTGTAGAGGAAGACAGAGGTTAGAATATGTGAAGCTGATAATTGAGGACGTGGGCTGTAAGGGATATGTAGAAATGAAGAGGTTAGCACAGGATAGGAAAGGATGGAGGATTGCATCAAACCAGTCGAAAGACTGACGACAGCAAAGAAAAAAAAAAAAAAAAAGTTCTCATGGCGCATATCATACTCCAACAGGTGGGCGTGATGGTGACGGTGATTTACCCCCGTCCAAACAACGCGTAACGCCGTTATAGTAGTTTTTACTTCAAGTAAGGTGGCTTGTGGGTTACTTAGACCGTACCCCTGATAAAACATTTTGTTCGTCTTACCTCTCGTACACCAATACGAGCGACGTCTAGTCAATCCGTCGCATTGTTCCCTGCGCTGTTCAAACTGCCGACATGCCTCGTTCCGACTGGTGGATTGTGTCTGTCGTGTTGCGGGGCCGTTTGTCTGTGGTTTGATGAGCTGGATGAGATGCCACTCACTCAGTGGTTTCCCCGTGCGGTTGTGTCTTTCGACCACAGAACCCTCCCCTGCACCCCGTCATTACGGTCTACCAGTCGGCTATTTGCTGCCCGCAACGGATGTCATTCATTTCCACACACACACACACACCTTATTATACCCGCATTTGGACCCACATTAATTCACAGAACTGCGCACTATGTGTTTCTTCGACAGCCACCTTGACAAGTGTATCCCATTGCTCTGTCATGTGTATTTAGTGTTACCTTCGGATTATTCTCAAAACGAGCTGACTCCCCAAATGAACTTTTTGCTGTCACCCGACAAGTCATTGTCTCCACACGCAGTATTTTTGTGTATCATATGTTGTTGTCTCTACCGCCGATAGATCAGTGGTTATCATGTAGACATTCTGCTACTCTATCTTTCTTCCTAGGAATGGAATTTCTCAAATTATCTTTCAGTTTTCCATCCCAATGTGATTATCTGTGTTTGTGAAATCGTGTTTCTCTATTCCAAGTCTGCCCAAGCAATTTTGGAGATGGGCCTCAATTTCGGTTATAAGTTTACCTGTGGTCCACTTAATACTTACCTATAGTTACAACAGATATTTAAATGAAACAAATATAAGTAACACAGATTAATTACAATCAATGAGACTTTTGCAGAAGTTTTTGAGCTAGCGTCGGGCGAATTCAAATACGGGATTGGGCAGCCTTGTTTTATTCCATCTTGGTGTAGTATGCGAACTACATTTTGGGTACAAAATATAGGAGTTGTAGGGGTTGCACAGAAATAATAATGTATTTCTTTCTGGAAATTACCGTAAAACACATCACCAATATGATGAGCGACCTGGAATGTGATTCATTGGAAGGCAGGAGGAGGGTGAAGAGGGTCATGGGAGTGTACAAGGCGTTTATTGGTGATGAGCCATGGAAAAATACTGGTGTAAGAATTAAAACTAATGTAGGGAGGGAAAAGATGACCATGACCACAAGATGGCATTTGCCTACCGTTATACGACATTATAGGCAAGCAAAGGTGCAACCTATGTTTTGTATCTAAATTCCTTCACTTTCATGGTACATCCCTCCCCCCCCCAAAATTTCCATCCCAAATGCAGTTTTTTTCCAATTTTATCTGCAGACAACCTATGTTCTGACTGTAAACCATTATTAGAGTCATTCATTAGAATAATGAGTAGCAGTGGTCCCAATACACTATCCTGAGGTACATCTCTTCTGATTCTGCATTTCCTACGTCCTATGTGTTTGATGTTGTGTTATGTAACGTCTTGATTTGTGCTGAATAAGCGTGTTACACGACACGTGCACTTTCTATGTGTGACAGGACGCACCACGTCACGTGACTGTGTCCTCATAGTCGTGTGACGTCAGAATGATGGTAGATGGACACCCAGCCTGATCATACCGCTGGGACGCAGAACTTTCTCTTTCATTGCCTGTTGCAAGAGCGATATCTAGATCTGAGCCTAGTCTCAAGAAGAACTATGTCTGTATGTATCTACGCCATTTTAAATCCATAACTCTGTCTGAAAAGTAAGTAACAGCTAAAATATTAAGAGATATGCATCAGCCAAATACATACCGATTGTCTCTTTTACCGGTTACATCCGCGGTACCGTAGATTTTGCAGGATAGGTTGTAACTATACAGTTACGGTAAGCCGAAATTAACTTACTCGAATGAAATATATTTAAACCTATTCTAAAAGAATAAAATTATAGTTTTAAATAACTAAAATACACGCTTTTGTAGCAATGTGAACTAAAAGGTTAAAAATATCTTTAAAAATACTATTCACCAGCGCAAGGATATCCAACAATTCATTAAAAAAAATTTGAATAAGTTTAAAATAAGAATAAAGCCACTGATTATAAACTTCATTTTAATGTAAAAAATGTGGGGTGCTGGATATCAGTATTGTTAAACTTTTGTATCGCTAGCTCATGTACAACCACAAAACACTGCGCGCTTTTTTTTTTACATTACTGTTAATTTATTAATAAGTGACATTATTCTGATTTTAAGCTGATTCAAAAAAGTTATTCTGAATTGTGGCACATCCTAGCGCTGTTGAACAGTATTTTTATATTTAAAGATTATTTTTAACCTTTTAGTTCACATTCCTACAAAAGCGTGTATTATTTTTTAACTATAATTTTATTTTTAAATTTTTAGTTCACTTTTACCATTTCAGGTCATACGTAGGTATTAAATTATTGTATTGTCACCGGTTCTTAATATGTGTGCAAAATTTCAAACATTTTGGTCACCAAGAAATGGGTTAGCATTGAAATGAAACATTCCTATGCATTCAACAATTTTTCTATTTTTACTGTCAAAATAATGAGAATATCAGGACATAGCTATGAAATTGTTGTGTTGTCACTGGATCTCAACACATGTGCCAAATTTCGAACAATTCAGACATCTGGGTTTAAATTCAGTTACAAAATTTCATCACGTTCAACAATTTTTTATTATTACTGTCAAAGTAATGAGAATACCAGGATGTTGCTATGAAATTATTGTATTGCATTTCGTTTTTAAGACGTGTGTAATATTTCAAACTATTCGGACCTCAGGAAGTTGGTGAACGTTGAAATGAAATATTCCATCACATTCAATCACTTCTCTATTGTTACTGTCAAAGTAATGAGAATATCAGGAAGTTGCTGTGAAATTATTATGCTGTCATCGATTCTTAATATATGTGCAAAATTTCAAACACCTTTAATCACTGAAACTTGGTGAAGATTGAAATGAAAGATTGTATTACATTCAACAATTTTTCAATTGTTACTACCAAGATAATGAGGATATTGGGACACAGCTATGAAAATATTTTGTCGTCATTGGTTCTCGAAACATGTGCAAAATCTCAAACGGCGATTCTACGATAATCGTGTCTCCGCAAGTTGATGATGGATTCATATGTAACTTGAGACCAATTGAAAGTAAACAATAAAAAATTTTCATACCTCACATGGTTCTCGAGATATTGTATCTCTAAAGTGAGGAGGTCAGGGTGAAATCTGGCCTGGACCAGAAAAAAATTACCAAAAGTACAAGGAACTATACCTATAACTGATTTTTAACATGCTATTTCTCGAAAACATAGCGAGATATCAAAATCGTTTATTCTTTGTTTTAGATTTGTTTCGTCGAGTTCTACAAGAATTCATCATTAGACTGTGGCGCCACGCTTAAGATAGAACTGCCTCTCTAACAATTCTAACATCTGGAAATGGGTTAAAATTCAGTTTCAAAATTCCATCACATTCTAACATTTTTCTATTGTTACTGTCAAAGTAATGAGAATAGCAGTACATAGCTACCAAATCATTGTGTTGTCATCGGTTCTCAATACAAGTGCAAAGTTTTAAACGTAACGCCTCAATCTGGTGATAGATTATTATGTAACTCGATGAGACAAATAAAAAATGAAGAATACAATTTTTTTATATCATGCTTAGTTTTCGAGATATTCTGTCTCAAACGTGAAATGTTTTCAGTTGAAATTCAGAAGAAAAAATTGGTCAAAGTCAAATTTGATGACGGATTCTTATTTAAAAAGACGAAACAAATAAAAAATAAAGAATAAAATTTTTCGATATCTCCCCTAGTTCTCGAGATATACTGTACCAAAAGTGAGGTGTCTTGAGTTGAAATCCAGAAGAAAAATTTCGCAAAAGTCAAATTTAATGATCGATTCTTATGTAACACGACGAGACAAATCGAAAATAAAGAATAAAATCTTTCGATATCTTGCTTAGTTTTCGGGATATACTGGGATTGGGTTGATATGAGGCCTGGCTCAAAAATTAATTCTGCCAAAGCCCCAATGGTGGACATGCAGAATGGATATTTCAGTTTTTTTACTACCACTTGTGGTCAGGTTGAAATGCGGCCTAGATTAGAATAAAAATAGTTATCTTGTAACCATACATCGTAAGCTTAATTGGGAATACCTGGAAGCAGTTTATATCGCGATACACGTTTTGTCACTAACTTGGTTCTCATGAAATTACTAACAGTAATAGATAAATTCTTTGTCCCTTATGGAACAACAAAACCATTCTGGTACAGACTGTATTTAGACCTAACCACAATCTCCATTAAATTGTCGCTACAGAATCAAACTATGTAGACATATTTATAAACGTTTCTCGGGAAACAAGCCGAGTTATATTGTTATTAAAGCACAATATTTCGGCGACTTTAATCTCCGTCGCCATCTTCAGGTGCAGTTGCAAGTCTTGAAGTCTGCCTTCTTAAAGCACAATATTTCGGCGACTTTAATCTCCGTCGCCATCTTCAGGTGCAGTTGCAAGTCTTGAAGTCTGCCTTCAAGGCAGACTTCAAGACTTGCAACTGCACCTGAAGATGGCGACGGAGATTAAAGTCGCCGAAATATTGTGCTTTAATAACAATATAACTCGGCTTGTTTCCCGAGAAACGTTTATAAATAAACAACGCCGAGAGAAATTACATTCATTTATATGTAGACATACCCACACACGCGTATTTGAATCTCAAACTGTATTTGCGGTAACAACATCGTTTGCTTCATCAAGATTCCTAGATTGCATAGCATAATTTAACACATTTAATTTCATCATACACTGTTAGTATAAACTGCAACGTGGCGAAAGAAAGCGCAATACTAAATTCACTGAATCGCGATATAAAACACACCCCTTTAAATCTCATTTTCAACACTCGTTAAAAAGTAATGCTAGTCTATTATGTGCAAAATAGCAAATGTATGCTGATTTTCTACACTACACCAACAAAAATTTGAGGACAAAGTCATCCCATTGAGAGCTATGACTAAATATTTATAGACAGTCCCCGAAGTTTGCAAATCCTACCGCCCACTTCAACAACGATAATTAGAAAGCAACTTACTTATGAAATGATATTACAGGTTCTTTCCTCTCTTGCCTATTTGTGCAACGGTATGCAACACAAGATGGCATTATAAAACACTTATACACATTAAAAAATTGAAATAATCACAGCATCTAACACAATGTGAAAAATCGTATTTGTTTGGGATCGCAATATCGCCGCTGCCGCCACTGCGCATGCGCGAGAGTTTAGTGCCTGCTTCACAGATTTAACGTCACTTCTCCTCCAAATATTTCCTTCCTCCATATATTTCCTTCCTCCATGGGCTGAATCTCCCAAAGACTCTGCTACCGCTTAGTCGCCGCATGGAGGAAAGAAATACCTCCATGAGTCGGCGCTGCCGGCATTACTCTTTGGTTCCATAGATATCGCTCGGCTGCCTACCTTTCAGGTATCAACATTTAATTTGAAACGGCGGTCAAATATAAGGCGCTACCTTACAAAATGCGTATAAGTTTTCTCCTGTTAATTGTTATTATGTATTCCTACATGTCTCTACACATAAAAGAGGGAATTTCAAACCGCAAACTTCAAGTGTTAAGACTATACCCAAAGATGGCGAAGGTCTCGCCGAAATATTGTGTGTAGATAATAGGCTTACTCAGTTGCTTTCTCTTGAAACATTCATAAAAAATAAGGAATTTTGTTGACTAGTTCCTCAAACTGGTCCGCAGACAGAATATTATAAATTATATTTCTAATTGAATCCATAACAAAAAAATACATTAGTAGAAACTTCTTTGTCATAAATTGCATGCGGAATCCTACTAAACACAATAAAAGAGTACAAACCCTACCCCTACATAACAAACTTTCTAACAGCCATGATCATTTAACCGACCAGGAAAAAATCTGGTATTTCTGGTACCAATATGACTGCATTCTTACTGCAATAAAATAATTTTCCTGTTCTGATCAAAGAATTAATTTAATTTAATTGCAATTGAGAGCACACCCCAGTGGCAATTTCTCTAAACACCCATTTTCCCCCTTTCCTGCACCCACCTACAATTTCAACTTTAAATTCTTCCAAGGTGTTTGGTACATTATTCATGATTTCTCTTGGTAACTAATTCCAATCCCTAAACCCCTTGCCTAAAAAAGAGAATCTTCCCACACCCTTGTGCCTGAAATCGAGTGCCATCTTGTAGTCATGGTCATCTTTTCCCTTCCATGTATTAATTTTAATTCCTACACCAATACCTTTCCACGCTTCATCACCGATATACGCCTTCCACTCTGCCATGACCCTCTTCACCCTCCTCCTGTCTTCCAATCAATCCTATTCCAGCTCTTTTATCACATCCGTTAGTGTTTGCGTTCTGAGGTAATTTCCAGGAACAAATCTGGCAGCCCTTTTATGCACTCTCTACAACTCCTGTATTTGATAGTCAGATTGTTGGTCCCATACTACACCACCATATTGAAGCAATGGTCCTTAAAGCTTTACTCGCTGTACAGTTTACCAGAGATGATGAAGGAATTTATTGCAATGTTGTTGCAGTTGCTTAATTAATTATCAGTTGGATGATAACGCATATGCAACTGTTTAATTTATTTATTGTTGCGTCGTACGCGTTTCACCTCTCATCGAGGCATCATCAGCGACGAATCTACGTTACAGTTTTTATATACAGTTTTAAATACATTTTTATCTTGTTAAATTGTGAACATGAGATATTTGTGTAGCTGAAACTTACTTACTATTTACTATTTACATTTGTTACTATGGTATGCAGCTGCGCATCTCCGTTTTCTTATCCGAAGCATGTTTTGCTTGTATCGTATTTACCATATTGTGCTCTCTCATCATTCAGTCGTCTGTTGGGGCCAGCTGGTTTGTTTATGTCTTGTCGCTGGTGCGCTTTCGCGTCCTCCGGTTGTCTGCTGTGGCCATCTTGTTTGTATATGTCATGTCTCGTGCCGCTAGCGCGTCATGAACTTGTTAGTGTGTTTTATATTTATGTGTGATGTATACGTGTGTGGGGATTTATTAGAGTTTGTGTTTATTTTGTTTTGTCTGTCGAGTTTGTGTATATTAGATTGAGTAACGTTTTATTTGTGAGTTTTACCTGGTATTTATTACCTGTTTGTCTTCATTTTTTGCTTTCTGAATATATAAGTTTTCCTGTATAGTGAGTGTGTTATGTCTGTGGTTGTTGATAGTGAGAATTTGCATATCTGTGTTTATATTTGTTGGTGAATGGTCATTTTCTATGAGGTTTTCGGCGAATATGGAATAGTTACTGTATTTTAATGCTCTCACGTGTTCCTTATATCTGATTTGGAGTGGTATTTGTTTGTGTCTGAATGGGATTTAATTTGTCTTTGCACTGAGTTGACAGTTCGTAGTGCAATGTTGATGACTTTTTAAAAATATATATATATATTTGCGATTCGGTGTGTGTATTTGTTAGAATTTGTCATTTAGTACCATTTCCTTTTATTTTCATTGTCTTGTGTGGTTTGTGTGTTTGTTTGAACTGTGTGTGTTGCAGATGTGTTTTTCTGGCGGGATCTGTGTATTTGCAGTTTGGTTGTGTTGTTTATTATTTATTATTTTTTCATTTGGATAATTATTTTTCTGCTTATTGTGTCAACTGTGTGTGGTTCATATCCATTTTTTCTTTCTATTTCCTTTATTATGTTGAGTTCTATTTGGTAGTTGTTCTTTGTTTGTGGGATTCTGATTAATCTGTTTAGCATGAAACCTATTGCAGCTTGTTTTGTGATTGTGTGGGTGGTTTGATGTGGAATGTACAGTATTATCTGGTTTGTTGCTGTAGGTTTTCTGTATACTTGGAATGAGTATTTGTTTACATGTTTTGTAATGGTGAGATCCAAAAAAAACTTATTTTTCCTATACCTTCTTTTTCTACAGTGAATTTTTTTTGTGTGTATTGTTTATGTGCTGGTATAATTCATTTATTCTTTCATCTGATTCATTGATGAGGTATAAAATATCATTAACATGTCTCCACTAATACAGAATCTGAATAATTGAAGTACGGATTATCGCGGCGGAAGAAGATATCGAGTGGCTGGAAGTCGATCGGCGTGCTTTGTGTTTCAGTGTAAACAGAAGAGGATTTACGTAAGAAGTCTGCAAATCTTCGGATACGAAACAACAAGATAGGAATAAGAACAATTCAATATAAAGTGCGCAAGCAAGAGGCGCAGCGCGAAAAAAAAAAAAATATAAATAAATAAATAAATAGAATTAAAGTAAGTTATATAAATAAAATTAATCTTATATATAAAACAAGAAGGTGTTATAGTGAAGTAAGAAAGTAAAAGGCCATGACTGTAGATTTAAATATAACTGGTGTATTCAAAATGCAAGTAATAATACCATTTGGTTGCGTAAACTGATTCCACGATTCAAATGAATCAAAGAAAGTTTTAAAAAAGAAGGAAACTAATTGTAAACTTGTGTATTGCATGCTTGTCCATAGATGCATATTATTTTTAAAAATTTATTCTCTTGTGACATATTTTGTACAGATAATATTAGTGTTGATGGCGATCTTTGGTTTTTGATGCGGCATTGAGATTTAACTGCGTTGTATGAAATTTGTATTTTGTGGAATTTACGTTATAAATCTGTATTCCATTTTGTGTTTTTGGTGTTAACCTTGTCGGGGAAGTTAATTATAGGAGTGTGACAATTTTTTTTGTAAACTAAAACAATAATGGATGGGAAGGCTTTGATATTAGCGTGTAGTTGACGGAACGGAAAGTGAAGTGAGTGAAAGTACAATAGTTTCTGGGAAAATAAATACCAGTACGGATTCGTGATACGAATGTGAGGAACGATTTATGTGTGAGATTAGTGCTAAGGTTTTTCATGAGTCCCCAACAGTTAGCGCAACCGAAAAGAAATTTTGCAGAGGAGAGAGTAATTCCATTGAAAAGACGCCGGCGATGATTTTACGAGAAATGAAACAAGAACAACAACAAACCAGGCGATACATGGAATAATTGATTTTACAAAGCCAACAAGAAACGAGAGAAAGTTAATAGAATTGGAACAGAGTCATCAGCAAGCCTTACATGAATGGAGGAGAGGACGTAAGGAAAAGCTAGGAGTTGAAACAGAAGAAGATGGAAGAGGGGAGAAGAATGAAGATCAGCAGGAAAGTGGTGAAGAACAGAAAGTAACAGATTACAGTGGGTTAATAAGGGTATCAGAGGAAACAATGAAATTATTTCTACAGTTAGAAAAGTAGAAGAAGAAGAGCATGAAAGGAAATTTCAGGCGATATTGGTAAATGATGACATAGGAACACCTAGAAAAAAGGAAGACAACGAAGAAAAAACGAAGCATGAAGTCGGAGAAAAAACCGAAAGTATGATGAAAAATGAAGAGATATGTGAAAAATGAAATGGTAACAAGAGAAGAAACAAAGAGGACCAAGCAACAGAAGGAAAAGATGAAGAAAAGGAATGGAAGGAAGAAGTGGTGGAATGTTATAAAAGGAAGGACTTAGGCAAAAAAAAAATTAAAAAAATAATGAACTGGAAAGTAAGGAAGAAACGAAGACTAAATTTTGAGTATGAGGGCAGAAATGTGAAAAGGCGTAAGTTACGAATATCAAATGAGTTTTCAATCCGGATGGTGGGAGAGAGGAACGTTAACGTCTATTGTTTTAGTTTGTTCAATTATTTACCTTTATATGTTGTAAGATTGTTGTGATGAAGGAACATAAAGGATTAGAAATTGTACAGAGAGTGAGTGGAGGGATGACAATTGTAGAGAATGAATGGAAACATTATAAGGAATATTGTGAAATTGTGATGTAATAAGTAATCACCAGAAATTTGATTGTTACAATTTTTTTGACAAATTGGCCGGACGGATATGTAAGGAAACATACTCCCTTACATTTCTGTTTGTATAATTTCAGGTTTACTGTTTCCGTATATATATAAAAAAGGTAAAAAGTTTATTGTTTAAGATTTATACTGGGTTAATCAGTTTTTTGTTTAATTTATTATCTTTTGTAAAAGAAAAAGATACTTAGAAGGCAAGAACAAAGAGTAGTGTGTTAAAAGAACATCTTTGGCGGACATATGAAGAGCAGGTCAGTAGGAAAAAAGATGACAATATAGCGGATGTATTGTGCTTCGAGATATTTCGAAAATATATTGGACGAATGCTGAAAGTATGTTATTTGCTTGTAAACATGTGGAACAATAAAGAATATTAATTTACACTATCCAAGGAGAGTCTTCTTTAAAGTAATGAAATAAATTCGTGTGGTCTTCGGATTTGGTGACAGAATTTCAAGTTGCCGCGCATTGCGCCTCTGTGGATTTAGAACCACTGACCGTTGTTAAAGGCAAGGACGCACTAGGACTTGTAGAAATGTCCGCAAGCAATGTTGACAGAAGTTTTTTAAGTCTTGTTCGACATTAATATAGCCAAAGGTGTAGTTCTTACGAGAAGACAACGCGATTCGTGAATGTATCGGTTTCCTGGTCAATAACACACATATTTCTGTCAAATTTTCAGAGGATGCTGCATATAGGTAATTTGGAAGAATGAGGATTTTTTGTTAGATAGAATATTAGATGGAAAAGGTTTCGAAATTCTGTACTTGTTGGAGAGAGTGGTGAGGGGATGTACGAGAGAAGTAAAGTAATTGGGTTACAAACCATTGATTGAATATGGTAGTGTAGTATGGGACCCACATTCTGAGTATCAAATAGAGGAGTTGTAGAGAATGCTAGATTTGTTTCTGGAAATTAAAGTAGAACGCAATCAGTAACAGATATGACTAGGGTTCGGATCTTTATGAAAAGTCATATTTGTTTCCTACCTTTTCTTTGAGCAGTAATGCTGAATTGATTTAACGTTTCTGATTGTATTTTGATATATTTTTATAGCGTATAAATGCATATTCAGCACATTTTCCTAGTTTTGATCATATCACGATAATTGTAGTAAACTATTGGAGTGGATGAGAAAGTGATTTGCTGGGTAGAATAGTTTTCAAAAGGTAGAAAACAGAAAGTTATGGTAGGAAATGCAGTATCAAAAGAAGTGGTAGTAAAAATGGGAGTGCCAAGTGTAGCGTATTGGCAACATTGCTATTCATTATTCTACTCAATAATTGGGTTGATTGTTTACTATCAGAAAATACATTGTTTGTAGATGACATAATACTTTATAAAAGGATCAAAACGGTAGAGGATTGTAAACAGTTGCAGGGTGATCTGGACAGCATTTCTAGTTGGGTTGGTAAACACTGATGAAGATAAGTGCAAAGAAGAATCAGCTTATTAAATACACAAATAAAAAACTAAAGGTTAATTATGATTATAAGATGGGGACAGAATTGCTTGCTGAAGACTTGAAATGTAAATATCTTGGCATTACATTTGATAACAAGCTTAACTGGGCAGGACACATTGGACAGGTAGTAGGAAAAGGTTTCAAAATTCTGCATTTGTTGGAGAGAGTGATGAAGGGATGTACGAGAGAAGTAAAGGAATTGGGTTACAAAACTTTGGTCAGACCATTGCTCGAATATGGTAGTGTAGTATGGGACCCACATTTCGACCATCAAGTACAGGAGTTGGAGAGGGTGCAAAATAGGGCTGCTCGATTTGTTTCTGGACATTATCGCAGAATGCAATCAGTGACAGATATGATAAAGGAGCTGAAATGGGATTCATTGGAAGACAGGAGGAGGGTGAAGAGGGTCATGGGAGTGTACAAGGCGTATAGTGGTGATGAGGCATAGAAAGATATTGGTGTAGGTATGAAAAGTAGTGCATGGAAGGGAAAAGATGACCATGACCACAAGCTGGCACTGGATTTCAGGCACAAGTGTGTGGGAAGATTCTCTTTTTAGGTATAATTGTCAGGGATTGGAATAAGTTACCAAAAGAAATGATGAATGATTTACTAACCTTATCAAAAACGTAGAAAGAATTTAAAGTTGGGAGGGCAAATGTAGGTGGGTAAAAGAAAGGGGGAAATGGCGCTTCATTGCAATTGAATTAAATTAAATTTTTAGTAAAGTAGTTGATCCACATCAGTAACTGTTATTTGTAGAGGCTATCGCGAGTTATGCTTGTATTTTTTTAACTGCTTAACGTCTCTTAACAGCGAGGTATTTAAAGACGGGTAATGATGGGGAGGGGGGGGGCAAGGAATGGGAAGGAATTCGGCCATGGCCTTTTGAAGAAAGCATCCTGGCATTCGCCTGGAGTGATTTGGGGAAAACATGGAAAACCCAAATCTGGATGCCCGGACGGGATTCGAACCGCCGTCCTCCCGAATGCGACGCGAGAACGCTAACCGTTACACCACCATGCTCGGTGGTTATACTTGTAGATCTCGCGCTGAGCTTCATCCATACAATCTCCAGTGGTCAGTAAAAGTAACTCTAAAGACGGTAGTCGCCTACATTATTTATTAGGTAGAACCTCAGCTAAGTTATCATTCTGCCCTTGCCTTCCCCTGCCTAAACCGCTTCTCCAGCCGTAACTAATAGAGTGGTGTCAATTCAGTCCTGACAATTAAAATGTTCCTGTAGCCCACAAGTCATTGCTTAGATCAGTAGAAAACCAAGATGCCTCAAGACATCAGAAAATATCTTCAAGAGAGAAGATAGCTCAAGAGGAATAGAAGATTTTACAAAGGTCCCGAAGGTCAGTAAACACCCACCCAAAAGCCCACAAAATTATCCCCCCACTCGCTCTGGCCAATTGACAATGCAAAGTTGGACGAAAGGGGTACGAGCCGGCAATAAGAATAAGTTTCAAGGTCTCAGTTTCTGCCTCTTGATGTTGGGAGTATGTGACGTCTCTATTTAAAACAATTTAGCACATTATTCAGCATACTTAGAGCAGATTTAGCGGGTTTTAACGCGTGGGGCGTCACTGCAATCAAGGCTAGGAGAAATTATTCCACCACACTGGTTCAGATGAAGGAGGGGCTGCTTTGAAATGTTTAGCTTCCAAGTCCCAGAGAAGGAAGAAGCTGATCCGAGACCGTAGCAAGCCACCGCGCATAACACTGAACAGAAAGAAGACGATTAAGAAGAGATAGTGAGATGTTATTACTTCCTAACTTGTGTATATACGCGTAGAATCTTTTGTGAAATAAATACTATAATGGCGGTTAGTGAAGCTAACTAAAAAGAAACTGTGGATTAAGAAACAAGTGGTAGTCTATTATCTCTGACTGAGAGTTGTTTAAATACTTTGCTTTTTTCTTATGGCTTTACGCCTCGTCGACGTCGAGGTCATTAGAGGTTGGAACGGACTGGAGAAAGGAACAGGAAGGAATTCGGCCTTGGCAATTTGAAGAAATCGGGGCATTTGCCTGGAGTGATTTCTGGAAACTATGTAAAACAGAAATTTGGGTGCTAGAACGGAGATTAGAAACCGCGTCCTCCTGAATGCGAGACCAGAGTGTTAGTGGTCGGCCAGCACGCTGGGTTAGTGCTTTCTCTGAGTTCCAGAAGACTGGAAGCAGTCACTGCGTGAAGGGGCATTACTAACAGAAGGCCTACCGTCAGCAAGGGAGAAGTGACCGAGGCCCTCTAGTGCCCTTGACGACAGTGTTTAAACTCAAATTATTCACCCGTCTCTAAAGACCTCGCTGTTAAGAGACGTTAAGCAGTTTAAAAAAAGAGAGAGAGATCAAAATATTCACGATAATTTAGTTTTTTTTTTTGTATTTCTCTTCTTCCTCTTCTCTTCCCAAATCCTGTTCATACATTCACTGTGTTCCTGTATTGTCCCCTTTCCTGTGCCATTTCCTTTTTGATGGGAATATAAAAGAATGACATTCTGGGAAATATATAATTGTGAATGCACAGATTTCGATATCGAAAAGGAAGTAATGAATGTCTGTGGAGGAATGACAAACTGTTAATTTGGTTTCTGTAAGAGATTTACCAGCAGCTTTTAGTGGAAGTCGTCGTTGTGGGCAAGTTAAATAGAAAGCACACAATATCTTAGAAATTTTTATTGGAAACGTACAGAGAAATACTTTGATGCATCAGGATCTTATTGCTATCTTAAAGCTAAACAACACAACCACATTCAAAGTCAGTCTAATATTTACAATAAGCAGAGAGGAACATGATGCTGTCTGGACGGGAGTCGTTTGGGATTCTGATTCGTACGGGGAGCTGAACCCGCGGTGTTGCGTGAGTCCGTGCTATGAGTGGGCGGCGGGGGTGGCGGCGGAGGCAGCGCTGGGCCCGGGGGCGGCCGCCGCCCCCAGGTTGCGCGTGAGGCTGTGCCTGCGGAGGTCGCAGTTCCGCCTGAACACCTTGCCGCAGGCGGAGCAGTTGGCTGGTAGTCTGTACTGGAGAGTCCGTGCTATGAGTGGGCGACGGAGGTGGCGGCGGAGGCGGTGCTGGGCCCGGGGGCGGATGCCGCCCCCAGGTTGTGCGTGAGGCTGTGCCTGCGGAGGTCGCAGTTCCGCCTGAACACCTTGCCGCAGGCGGAGCAGTTGGCTGGTAGTCTGTACTGGAGAGTCCGTGCTATGAGTGGGCGACGGAGGTGGCGGCGGAGGCGGTGCTGGGCCCGGGGGCGGCCGCCGCCCCCAGGTTGTGCGTGAGGCTGTGCCTGCGGAGGTCGCAGTTCCGCCTGAACACCTTGCCGCAGGCGGAGCAGTTGTAGGGCTTGATGTCCGTGTGCGTGAGCAGGTGCGTCTTGAGGTTGGAGCGCTGGTTGAAGCTGCGCGCGCACACGGGGCACTTGTGCGGCGACTCCTCCATGTGCAGGATCTTGTGCACGGCGAGCGTGCGCGACTGGCAGAAGCCCTTGCCGCACTCGCCGCACTTGAACGGCTTCTCCTTGCTGTGGATGTACCTGCAACACGCAACACACTCAGTGGCCCGCGTGACCGATGACACACCGCGTACTGCGCTCAACCAGAAATGGAGACAAATTACAAAAAATAAACTAAGTTCAGCTCGACGAGGAACTGTTGATTGAAGAATATAAATCTAAACTCTTGTAAATGAAACACCATCTCTTTACAACTTAACCATAGAGACCATTAGTGGTTGTAGAACGGGGCATCTCAGTGAGATCTTGCTAGAATCACTCACATGCTGGGCAGGAACACCGCCTAGTGTACCTGCTGAGTATAAGAAAACAAGTGCAACTAGTTCGACCCATACACAAAAGAAGCTATGAAATAGCGACATTTACGAGAAGCATTACATGCGACCCATACTACCAAGGACTCCGTGACCATACCCCAATTCAAGAAGGAGAAACATTTCTGCAAACAAGTTCTCTAGTGTTCATAGATCATCACCATGAGCTACTAGGGCTAGATTTTTGGGGTGATAAAAAAGGAAAAATTAAGGTATTGACTGCTTACCCTACTGAAAGAATGAATGATATAGATGAGATTCTTGGAGAGAAACTAAATTCACATTCATAGTTCATAGGTGAGCGTAGAATTGTTATTATTGCAGGGGATTTAAATTTATCAGGTCTCAACTGGGTGGTAAATAAGATAAATGACAGAAGGGAATAGAGATTTGCAAATTCCTTAGTAAGGTATGGAGCTTTTAAACAAGTGGTAGAGCAAAATACGAGCGGACCAAACATATTGGATATCTTTCTAATAAAGCCTGATGGAAATCTCGTAGGCTGTCGGCTAACTGAAGGAATAAGTGATCAAAGTGCTGTACTGATGGATATTAGGGGATTCAGTAAACCAGTGGCCAAAATAGAAGGGGGAAATAGGTATAATTTTTTAAAAAAAACACAGACTTTAAAATTGAAAAGATATCTCAGGGAAAGGTTTGAGGAGATAATAAAAAAGGGTGAGGAAATGTTTATTCCAAAGCAGAAAATAAACAGAAGTACATAATCTACCTACAACAATAGGAATTTGAGAAGGCTAGTGGAACGGGAACACAACAGAGTTAACAGACAGGAAGGCACTAGGGAATACTTAAAACAACTAAACAAGCAGTTAATAGGAGCAAAGAGAGAAGCAAAGGACGAGTTTATGAAGAATATAATTGGTGCAGGAGGACCAATGAACGCTGCATCTAGAAACTTCTATGGCTATATTAGGAAACTGAGGGAAAGGTAAGATATTCAGAATATTGTAGATAAGAACGCAGTTGAAATCAGTGAGGATTTTAGAATTGCAGAGATATTGAGTGACGGACAATCACCCTGTGATAGGAGGGAAAGAATCAGATGAGAGTCTCCCTAAAAGTATAAATGAGGAAACTACAAAATTTTAAATAGATTCTCAGAACTTTATGAAGGAAATCACAAAGCTAAAAAACGTAAAGGGGCTGCTTAGATCATATTACTAGAGATTTATTAAAGATTGTGGGATACGATATTGTAATTTACCTTGAAATTTTATTTAAAATGAGTTTGGACTCTTGCTGCTTAACAGAGCTTTGGAAAAGAGTGATAGTAGTACCAGTTCATAAAGGAGGGGCTACAAATAGGGCTGAAAATTACAGGCCAATTAGCTTGACATCAGTGATAGAAAAAAACGACTGAGAGATTGATATGTCTGTAAGGAAAGAAACTGGTTTTCAGAACGACAACATGACTTTAGGCATGGAAATTCATGTGAATTTCAGATGGTGGGCTATATACGAGATATTTCAGATGAATTGGACAAGGGAGGGCAAGTTGATAGTGTGGCACTGGATCTTCCTAAGGCGTTTGACAGAGTGAACCATAAAATGGTTTTAAATAAACTAAAATCTATTGGATTGGATGAAAAGGTTACTTGTTGGATACAGGAATTCTTAAAAGCCAGAAATCAAAGTGTTAAAGTAGGAAATACATTATCAAATGAGGTGGAAGTAAATATGGGAGTGCCACAGAGTAGTGTATTGGGACCGTTGCTGTTCCTTATTCTAATGAATGACTGTGTTGATGTGTTACGGTCAGAATTTAGGTTTCTTGCTGTTGATATAATGGTATACAATAGCATCAAAACAGGTGAAGACTGAACAGCTGCAGGGTGACCTGGGTAGAATATCTAAACGGGTAGGTCAGAATAGACTGGAGAAAAATGCCAAGAAGAGTCAGCTAATTAGGTCGACATATAAAAAAACTAGAGGATAATTATGATTATAGGGTGGGGTCAGAATTGCTTTTTAAAAGCTTGAAGTGTAAATATCTTGGTATAACGTTTGATAACGAACCCAGCTGGGCAGAGCACATTGGGCAGGTGGTAGGAAAAGATTACAAAATCCTTCATTTACTGGAGAGGGTGGTGAGAGGATGTACCAGAGAAGTTAGGACATTGGTTTACAAAACTTTAGTCACACCATTGGTTGAATATGGTGGTGCAATATGGGACCAACCTTTTGGCTATCGGAGGGTGTGTAAAGAAGAGCAGCTAGATTCATTTGTGAAAATTATCGCAGGACCCAGTCAGTAACTGATATGATGAAGGAGCTGGATTGGGAGTCATTGCAGGAAAATAGGAGGGTGAAGAGAGTGCTGGGAATGTACAGGGCACATGTTGGTGATGGGGCTTGGAGGGATATTAGTCGAAGAATTAGGAATAGTGAATGGAAGGGGAAAGGCGACCATGACCACAAGCTGGCGCTCGATTTCATACATAAGGAAGTGGGAAAATTTCCTTTTGTTGGTTAGGGTGTCATGGATTGGAGAAACTTACCAAGTGAATAATTTCCAAAAACGCTTTAGGAATTTAGTCGGCTTGCTGGTACCTGGAACGTCTGCGAGGTGACGTTAGCGCCGTTTACAAGATACCAAATACAATAATTGCTAAAGGGTATCGGAGGGTTGGATTTAATAAGGTTCTTTCAGAAGAAACAGAAGTGAAACATGGATTTCCACAAGGTAGTAAACTTTTTCCCTTATTACTTATATTGTATATAAATGATCTGGTAGAAATACTGAAGAATTGTAAAATTCACATGTTTTCAGATGACACACTAAAATATTATTATGGGGAAAATCTAGAAAAAATGATACAGGCAAATAATAATGAGTCAAAATTAGTTAATGAGTGACTAAATAAAAATATGTTAAGTCCGAATGTGGCAAAAACAATACATATGGCGATGGGGAAGAAATTTGTTTAGGAAACAGGCAGAGGCACAGCATTCTGTTATCCCTTTCGCGGGCAAAATAGTTCTGGCAGCCTAACAAACCAAATTAATCCTAAAAACTATCTAGAACTGTCTTCTTAGTGTTATGGAGAAGAGAGTCCAAGTTTCTCTCTTTGTCTTTTCCTATACGAGGAGGTGGGAAGTAATCTTCCCACGGGCACTTCTGGGAAGTAATATAAAAGTTTGTTGTGTATCAATTTTCTTTTTATTTAGTGACATAAAATGCATAATTTATACACAAATATGCTCCTTTCACTTCCAGTGTAATTTTCTGAAGCAGGTTTCACTGCATAAAGGTACATCACATGTTTTGTACATTTACCTAGTGCGTTTTTCAGCAACTTTAGTTCTGCAATTTCTGCACCTTCTGTTAGTGTTGCTTACAATTGGTTGATGTGTCCCTACACCTATCAATCTTACATCATCAGGCACTTTCCCTCTTTTTTCCAGAAATGCTGGTTTGCAGCCATACCATTTTCAATAAGAAAATCCTGCGCCTATCAAGGTGAAGCCTGTATGTCAGTTGATCAAAATTTCCGGAATTTCTTTTGTTTTGTTTCCATAAAAGCTTTTTATTATTACTTGATCCAATAAAAACTAGAAGATCCTGTGCCATTACTCTACAGAACGCATTCCTACTGCGTATCGTTCCCTAAGTTGGTCAGATCTGTCCACATCTCCAATAATTTTGATGTAACAACCCACCACTAATTTGTTTTTGATATTGTGAAAATGCGAACAGTCACTTCCCCATTCCTCATTACTTTCTTCCGAATCTGAGTACTCTCCACTAGTACTAGGAATTGCAGGCATGCTTATATCAATATCTGTCTCTGTAACTTCATTCTCAGATTTACTGTTTCTATCCATGTGTGAATCATCCAAAGTATTCAGTTCATCTGGAGCTTCAGGACTTTTTATCCACATCAGAATCATCATGAAAATAATATATCATACAACACATCTTGATACCTTGAGTTATTCATGTCCAAGTATTCAGACATCTCAATGTGGAATAAACAGATAAATAAAATGTATGATAGCATACAAGGCAGGAAATATGTCACTATTATTCAGATGTGTGCCACTATAATTATAATATGAAATGTTAGGGCCATAGCAATAAATATTTGTACATGAATTATTAAATAAACCTATTATTATCACAAACAGAACATCGATATATAATTATATTTGACATATATATATGAAGCCTATTCAGTACAAATATTCCCAACAAGTTATCCAAGTAATACTAACAAGGGACAGTGCCGTGGGAAGATTACTTCCCACTCGAAAAAATTAACTTTACAAATTACATGTACAATATTTTTTTGTGTGCAACACTTGAGAATATTGCTAAGGTACCTAATTACATAAATAGAATTCAGAATTTGTTAATGGTTTCCTTTAATAACAATTTATTCGAAAAAAAACCAGCGATTTCGTCCAACACAGCTTGAAAATGGACGCAAATTTCACAATGATCATCAAGAAATTTGCGTTTCACAGACCACAATGTAAAAATGCACCATAAAGCGATTTTAACATGTTTCTTCAAGCTTCTGGAAGATGGCAGCACTTGTCAGAGGTGGTAAATGCGCTTCCCTCAAGAGCTTTACTTGAATTTCTCAAGTGGGAAGAAGGTTTCCCACCACCCACGAAAGGGTTATGACAAATGTAATTAAAAGTAATTGGGTTCAAAATTGTAAATATCTTGGCGTAGTTATAGATAATAAGCTTAAGTTTATAGATTATGTAGATTACACAAATAAAAAAGTAGCAAAAAAGTTAAATTTAATGTACAAATTAAGAAAAGTAACCAAGTAAACAGCTATTGTTTAAAGAAATTGTGCTGCCTCATATAAGATACTGCTCCACATTATTAATCATGGTGAGCAAAAGAGAAATTATGAAGTTGCAAAATATTTTTAATAAGGGAATGAGAGCTGTTCTAAATAAAAGACGAACTAAAAATGTCAGTAAGATTCTTAAGGAGTTAGGATATTTACATACTGAAAAGGAAATAATTAGAAATGTACTGACTTTTATATATAGGTTGAAAAGTGGATTATTACCAAGATATGTGTCTAGATTAGCACAAAAGAATAATGATGTAAGACAAGTCAGGCAAATCATTTCCATTCAACTTATAACAGAAGTATTAAAGCATAGAAAACAGTGTTGCACAAAGGTTTAAAAATATTTAAAAAATTGCTTGAAGAAATAAAATGCAAGTTTCAGAGAAAAGCTGGGGCTAGAGGAGAGAGATTGTAATATTTTCTTGTGAAGGATTCAATGAAATCAACACCTTGTTTGTTTTTATTTTAATGTGGTGTGGACATCTTATTTAGTCTTAAAATATGTTGTTATAATCTTTAACAGTAGACGTTGTGGTAGTTTGTCGAAGTTTAAATACCTTGAGCCTCCGGCATATGAATATGACTATAAAAGATTTCTATAAATTATGTACTTTTTTAAAATACTAATTTGTTTGAATTCCACAATTTGGTAGTTAAAACGTTATTACTATCTGTGATATATTCAAGCTGTCGTCGAAAAAATTAACAACGTTTTGTTTTAATATATTATCAAGAGGTTATGTTTTAAGATATGTTAAGTAGAAAGCAGTATTGGTTTATGATGTAAAGTTGTAAGCACTGTAGACTTTGTAAGATGACAAGTCTAAATCAGCTTGTTAATATGTTGAAAGCAATTAAACAATAGTATAAATAATAATATCTTTGATACCGAGTGGAGATGGTTTTGCAGACGATCTTTGGTAGTAAATGAGAGAGAGACGGGAGCAGTATATTTGACGACTGTTTGTTGTTGGTGGTAGTTTCGAAGAATTTGACGAATAGAATAGACATGTCCGTGGAAGAAGAATACCGAAGAATGCAGAAGTGGGACTGCAGATTGCTATTGGCTGCTGGCAGAATTCATGAAAATATTTAAATGATTGATGATTGTATAGCAAGTCAATAAACGAAGCTGAATGAAGTGGAAAGCCACTTCATGAACAAGAAAATGGACTGAAACTAGACGGAAACAAGTTCACAGGATATATCTATTCACTTATTAAGTAAACTGTGAGATTATATTTGTTAAAATGATGTTTTTCTTCCGTTGTGATTATTATCAGTTGCAAAGGAAAATTAGAGGAAGCTCTGATCAAGAGGAAAAATAGAGACTGCTGCCGTAAGACAGGCTCAGTAGTACGAAGGAAGACTAAATTCCGAAACAACTTGTTAATGTAATAAGTAATAACAAGGAGAGCAGGAGCAGTTGCTGACCACAAAGTATATTGAACGAAACAATAAGCAGAACGGAGGCAATATTGACGTTAACTCACTAGTGTCTAACATGCTTATTGCAGCGTAGCCCGTTAGAAATCTCACACTCTTTGGATCATTATCATTTAGTAACTCTTTATTTTTTTATGACTGGATATAGCTTAAGTGGCTTTATGAAAAAAATATATATAAATAAATGAACACTACTAAGACATCTGAGTGTGGGTTGACGTATACCGCGGGTTTTATAACGTCCCTGCAAATATTTTGTCAGTGATTGAAAAATGCTGACTCACCTGAGAACTCGAGTAATTGTAGACAAAAGTCTGTAATGTTAGGCACTGTCTCTAGTATACCTTTTGCAGTAGTGACTGTACACCAACGATTTAAACAACCAGAGATATAATAGATGTATTTAATCAAAGAAGCCGTGAAAAAGATATTGTACACTTTCTTCATAGCCGTGAGACTGACTATAAAGGAAGCCGTGAAGGTCATTAGAGGTGAGACGGGATAGGTGCAAAGAACAGGAAGGAATACGACCATGGGGAAAGCATGGAAAACCCATCAGTCTGCCGTCCTTACTGTGATCCAGGCTTCATTGCACCATAAATCGAAAAAGATAAATAACAAACAGTTTTCCATTCCCGCTAACTGATGAGTTCGCTACAAGAGAAAACTTTTAATTTTTATTGCAAAAAATTGAAACGGGAATTTGTACCACCATGTGTGGTGTAATGAGGCGTGGAACTTGGGACAATATCTCTCTTGACAAATGTTACGTTGATGGACGGTAACATACCAAAATATACTCTAAATACCAAATTATAAATTAAATATCTGCCGTAAAAAATGCTACCTCTTACTATTAGGATATAATAAATAACAAATATTTATTTAACTGCTCCCTTTTTTACTGAACTAAATTTATTACGTTATGTATTTCATATTTTGAAATGTCTCTGGATGTTTACATCGTTGGTGTACGGTCACTGCTGCAAATAGTATACTAGAGCCAGTGCGCAACATTACCCAAAAGTCTGTATGTGGTGAGCATACAATATCTCTGTTATGTCATTTTAAGTTCCTACTTACATTATTACATATCAAAAGCGAGTATTGTTGCATTAAGTTGCAGCAACTTAATTGTCTCTGACTTGTATTTTTAGGTATCTTTATATTTCGCATAATATTTTGCTCATCTAAAATTTCATTTCCATTTGGTAGTAGTATTTAAAGCGTATTTACCTTGTATTTTTTAAGTATTGTTGTATCTTTTGATATTTTTGACACCAAATATGGCCTGCTCGGGATAGAGAATTAAGATTCCCGCCTAATATATTTAATGAATTCATTCTTTTGGTAGTTCATGACGCGGTAGTTCAATTTCACATCTAAAGCAAATTATGAAATTTATTTTTTTAATATGTAATTATTGTAGGCCATTTCTTCCACAGTTGCTTGCTAAATTAATAATTATTTTTTACTAATCATTAAAATATTTGTTAATTTTAACAAGTGGAGTTAAACTGCATTACTTTGGATATCAGGATATTAGTTCGAATATGATATAATTTCAGCAGATTAGTTACGTGTAGATGTTAGACTTTCGGGTGTGTGTAGATAAAGTCTACAACCACCAGTTCTAACCTTACGCCAACTACATATTTTCCCGGTTTGAAGACAGTGTGTACCGGGTTTTGGGAAGCTGTGTAGACCATCAGTAATTTCCCGGCATGCGCTGCATTAACACCACATACAGGAATAGTGTCCAGCAATGAAAGGATAACCCTGCAACCGCACATAGGCCACATCATGTCCTACTATACGAGAAAATTTTATTTCAGTAAAAGTCTCACGATTTTCGAGATATTGATTTTTTAAATATTTTTTCGAAACATGTGACTGTTCAGTTTGTTCCATGCCGTTTCTACAAATGATTGAACACAGTTTTTTTAAATTTTTTCAAGCATGCTTGAGTCTTCTAAAACAATGTTCTTTATTCTAAAAAACCCTTAAAAAATCTTATGTAAAAAGTATATACAAGTTTATTCAAACGACTGAATTTGACAGCGTGTGGTGTAAAAAAAAAATGTACTAAGCAGATCGTGCATAATACTTTAAAAAATTTGCTTCGTTATTGCAAATTTTAAAATGGTATAATTGTTTAACACTTTTAAAATTATGTTTTGTAGTAGTTCTAAAGTCTATCGAATTGAAGTTACCATGCAATATTTTTTCATTGCTTGGGACAATTTAATTTAATTTAATTTAATTGCAATGGACTACAGGCTCCGGTGGCAATTTCCCTACACAACAATCTTCCCCCTATCCTGCACCCACCTACATTTGCCCTCTACAAATTATATCTTTAAATTCTTTCAAAGTTTTCGGTAAATTATTCATCATTTTTCTTGGTAACTCATACCAATCCCTGACACCCTTACCTAAAAAAGAGAATCTTCCTACACCCTTGTGCCTGAAATCGAGTGCCAGCTTGTCGTCATGGTCATCTTTTCCTTCCATGCACTACTTTTAATACCTATTGCAATATCTTTCCATGCCTCATCGCCAGTATATGCCCTGTACACTCCCATGACCCTACTCATCCTCCTCCTATCTTGCAATGAATCCCATTCCAGCTCCTTTATCATATCCGTCACTGATTGCATTCTGCGATAATTTCCAGAAAACAAATCTAGCAACCCTTTTTTGTACCCTCTCCAACTCCTGTATTTGATACGTAAAATGTGGGTCCCATACTACACTACCATATTCAAGCAATGGTCTGACAAAAGTTTTGTAACCCAGTTCCTTTACTTCTCCCGTACATCCCCTCATCACTCTCTCCAACAAGTGCAGAACTTTGAAAATTTTTCCTACCACCAGTCCAATGTGTCCAGCCCAGTTAAGCTTGTTATTAAAAGTAATGGCAAGATATTTACATTTCAAGTCTTCAGCAAGTACGCCTTCCCCCCCCCCCCCACCTTATATTCATAATTAACCTTTTGTTTTTTATTTGTGTATCTAATAACCTGACTCTTCTTTGCATTTATCTTCATCCCAACTAGATATCCTGTCCAGATCACCCTGCAACTGTTTACAATCCTCTATCGTTTTGATTCTTTTATACAGCATTATGTCATCTGCAAACAAGCTAATTTCAGATAGTAAACAAGCAACACAATTATTCATTAGAATAATGAATAGCAATGGTTGGACTATGAATTTGTAGAAATCTATATTGTTCTTGAAATGGCTACCTGGGTGCCGGCGCATTATATTAAAAGAAAATGATGGTAGATAGTTGGGACACAATGGTCTGGAGAGAGAAGGGGAGCTGTTTGTACATTTGACATCTGGCAATGAATAAACTCAACAAAGCCACACGTTTCGCAAAAATATATAAAAAAATGAATATCTCTTTTACTGAAATAAAATGTTGTCATATGGTAGGATACCTATCTGTGGTTGCAGGAGTATCGTTTCATTCCAGGACACGCTGTATGAAGGAACGAAGTTGGAAACCACTGTAAAAGGGTTTTTAAAATAACCTAGCAGTAGTTTACAAGACATTACTCAGCGACTATTAGAGTTTGTTCTGTTTTATTGTATGCCAAAGAATATAAATATTTGAATAAACTGTGTTTTTTATTCCGTTTGGTGGCGACCATGGAGTTAATGAAGGCTGTGGTATGTTGTGAAATGTATCGTGTTTTATGTTCTCTGGAGAGATTCCTACAATCCTTGATATCAACACGGCGACCGTGATATATTAACACGACAAACTATATATGTATCTGTGCTATTGTTTCCTTTGGCTATAAGCAAATTTTCCGCATCGAATGCATGAGATACTGAAAACAGCAAAAAGAACCGTTGGACGCGACAAAACGTTGTGACGTGAGTCCTGTGACAGAGCGCAGCGTCCGTAAACTCAATTCGTGCCCGAGTGTGCGATATCTCAGGCGAAGTCGTCCGAACGTCTGCCACGGCTGACGTTTAGTGAGCGTTGACTAGCGTCACCGAAGCCACCTCTGACAGGGCTAATATGACGCTCTGTGGTTAACATTCAGTGCTGCTAACTCTAAAAAATATTTTATGCCATAAAAGGCTAAAAATTTGCTAAAATTTTCAGCTGAAGTGCTCAAAAACTGCCAACAAACTTAAAAGGCCACATTAACATGCCCACCAGTGCTGCTAACTCTAAAAAATATTTTATGCCAAATCTAAGTTTAGAAAATGCCAAAAATATGCTAAAGATTTCGGAATACGTTGAAAAAATGGTCAACAAAATTAATAACCATATTAACATGCCTATCAGAAAATCTGTACCCAAAATAAACTGTACGATTAACAGGTGAACCATGAACATCAACACCATTCAACACTCCTGCAAAAATGAAATCGTACCAAACAATACTTATACTATTAAACAATCCTATCAAATGTTATTTCTATCTACTAACATCTCTACCATTTACGAACCCTACCGCATGAAATACTCTAGCATAAAGATCCCTACCATAAATATGTCTATCCAGTTTTACTCTCTACCAATCGCAAGCTTACCAGTAACACGACAACGAAAGCGTAAACCTACCAAAACAAAACTTTACTAAAAGAATACTATATGTCCAAACATCTTCGCAAAAAAAGTAGAAAAACCTTCCTTAAGGTAATTTTACCATTTTGTTATACAACCAACAAACATCTCTATCAGTATAACCCTAACAGAAAAACCAAACTTGTCTATGCATCACGCAATGAAAACGGAAGGAAATATTAACTGGCTTGCGTCGGTAAGACACAAATCATGATATGTACATTTTATCTTGAAAATTATCTGTCACAAAACTTAAATATACATTTTAGTTAAAAATTAAATTAAACAATACATGTTTAATGTTACAACTGAATTATATAAATTTTTAGCAAACATTTTCTTTGTTAAATGCGTTTATGGAGACGTTTGCTTTACACTTTTAAAATATGCAAAACAATCAACTTAAAATTAACAATAATTAATAACAATTCACTGTGATAGATTATTATTCTTATAACGATAGTAGTAAAATATTATAATTTTATCACTCCAAGAAAATCGTTAACTTATAAGGAAGAGACGCCAAAAATATGCTAAATGCTAAACCGAATTTTTCATGCCAAATCACTTGAAAATGTGTTACATTTAGCCATAAAAATGCTACTACATTGGCAGCTCTGTTCATATTCCACTGCATGTCGACGCTGCCTGATTCCTGCGTCGTCTATCTGTTATTTCATTCAAATGCAGTTCTTATGTATAATTATTAGTAGTAGATTACGATTCTGCCGAGTTGTCTATCAAAATATACCGAAAGTAATTTTAATTAAATTTTCAGCAATATATATATATAAAATTTGTTCCCTTGCTTTTTATAAATTATAATTCATTTGAAAGAGAGGCATGTAAAGAACGCAAAAAGTTTAGGTTGCCTGGGTAGAAGTAATCGCCAGACTCGCGAGTAGGGGTTGCCAGCTGACAGACGGCGAGAACATATGTAGGCCTAGATAAAAACAGGGGTAAATGGATGACTGGGGGAATTAAAAATTAATAATAATTATAACTCTGTCGCCCTTGCATATATTTTTTTGCTGGCAATCCCTATTTGCGGCCACTTTTACAAAAGCAACCCAAACCTTTTTATGTTCTTTACATGTCTCTCTTAGAAATTAATTCTAATTTATTTAAAAAACAAATGAACGAAATTTTTTGAAAAAAACTTTTTTTTGAAAATTTAATTAAAAATTCTTGCGGCTATATTTTGATAGGCAATCTGGCAGAATGGTATTCTGCTACTAATAATTATCCAAAAAATTACATTCCAATGAAATAACAGATGGACGTATGAATGATGCAGCAGGACCTCAGCCACCAGCTCATCAGGACGACATTAAGCGTCGCGTTGCTTGCAACGAACAAATACAGGACCATCCTCCGCAACGGTACATGCGTAAGTCAAGAGCATGACTCCTGTCTCTTGATTTTGGTAATCTGCAACTATCAATAATTTTCTCACGGATCAGAGGAAATCAATCTGTTAACGATAAAGAAGCAATTTTAATAAATATTTTGATTGCTTAAACTGTGGGCAGCCATTTGTAAAAGTGCGCTCCAGTAGATAATCCATTGTTTGGGGGTTTGAAGGTAATATGTTCATATTTTTAAAAAAGTTTGGTCCAAAATACCGAGATAGAAGAATATAATCTTTATAAGAATCAAGTAACTACAATAAAAGTATAGAATCATGAGAGACACGCAGTTACAAATGGTGTGAGACAAGGTAGTAGTCTATCCCTATTAATGTTCAACTTGTATGAAGAAGAAGCAATAAAGGATGTAAAAAACAAATATTTATATGTGACATAAGTATTCAAGGAGAAAAGATCAATATGTTACCATTTGCTGATTACTTTGTCTTCTTAGCAGAAACGGTTTAAGGGTATTGAGAAGTTACTGAGTACCATGATCAATATACTGAAGGAAGATTTTGGACTAAATATAATCAAAAGTAAGATAGAAGTGATGAAATGTAACACAAATTTTACCAATAATAATAGATTAAATTTAAAAATAGGGTCGGATGCGATAGCAAAAGTTAGTGAATTTTGCTACTTAGGAAATAAAATTACAACCAATGGCCGAGGCAGGCATGATGTTAAAAGAAGAATAGCACTAGCGGAAAGAGCTTTTATGAAAAAGAGAATTCTTTAGGTTTAAAATATTAATCTAGCACTCATAAAAAACTTTTAAAACTCTTTGTGTGGAGCACAGCACTTTATGGCAGCGAATGATGGACTTTAGGAATACCACAAAGAAAGAGAATTGAAGCATTTGAAATGTCATGCTACAGAAGAATGCTGAAAATTAAGTGGACAGACAAAGTAAGAAATGAACGAGTTTTGGAAATGATAGGTGAGGAAAGAAGTTTGTGGAAGAAGCTTACAGAAAGAAGAGACAGGCTGGTAGGTCATATTCTGAGAAATGTAGGATTGGTTAACTTGTTAGTGGAGGGAACAGTCGAAAGTAAGAACTCCAGGGGAAGACAGTGATTAGAATATATGAAGCAGATAATTGAGGACGTGGGCTGTAAGGGGTATGTAGAGATGAAGAGGTTAGCACAGGATAGGAAAGGATGGAGGATTCCATCAAACCAGTCGAGAGACTGATGACAGAAAAAGAGATTAATTTAAATAGTAATTTGCTGTTCAAATACCGAATAAATAAATAATGTAAATAGTTACTTAATATTAAAATTGTATTAGTTGCTGTAAACTGCAGTACAGAAATAAATAATTGGACAAATTTGCTTTTTATTTAGGTTGTAAAAGTATTCAGAAGACTAGAAAGGAAAATACTGATCGCATTGTTTATACTTTTTACTGTCAACCTCCTGGCAGTATGTAGACCTCCCATTCTGTGGTCTTGACTCGGAAATCGGTATCAGATTTGTTATTCGGTGCTCATAAAATTAGTCGCTAAGGAGATTTTCATTGATTAACTTTTTCCTTCGAAGTTTGTTTCACAATTATTAATCTGGATGGCGAAACTTAACTATCGGTATCATATATTTAAACCTTTACTCAGCCTGGCAAGATTGCGGCTGCGAAACCCTTGCCAGGAGTTTATAAAACATAATTTACAATTTATACATATTAACCGTTTACCATACTAATTTCATACTTTACCTTATAACTGAAACACTAAATACAATCTTAGTAGTATAGGTGTACAACTGGTGTATCGGTAAGGAAGTGGGAAAAACTAACAGTATGAAGATTGGAAAGGTTGCGAAAATAGCACAGATTAGTACAAGAGAAGGCTAATGATAACTGAAACATGCAAGAAGTGTAAGGAAACAAGGTTTCTCTACAGACATCTTTACATGTATATTTCTTTTCTCCGTGTGTATGTCAGCTGAACTCCTCCTAACGGCTCGACTGGTTTTTATGAAATTTCGTGTGTGTGATTGTTTTGATTCGAGAATGGTTTAGATTGAAAAAAGTAAAAAAAAAAAACCCCTTCTCCATTCACACCCCTTAATTTATACAAAACCCACAGTTTTTTTCCGAATTCGATGGAAATTTGCACAAGTATACTTCAAAACAAACAGAAAAATCCTCTACATTTGGTTTAATTTCAAATTATCTTTATAAAAACCCACAGCTTTTATCCGTTTTCTATGGAACTTTGCACACAAACATTTTAAAACAAGGAGAAAAATACAGTCAGAATTTTGTTTAAAAACCCAACCCTTCCACCCCTTTCCATCCCCTTAACTTTTGTCAACGTTCTTTACACATACCCACAGTTTTTATCCAATATCGACGGAACTTTAACACGTATTCTTTAACACCAACAGAAAAATGGTGTCTACATTTGGTTTTCAGAAACCCTACCGTTCCCCCCCCCCCACCCCCATTATTTTTGTAAACGTTCTTTGTACATACCCAAAGATTTAATTCGATTTCAGTGGTCGTTTGCATACGTACACATTAAAACAAAAAGAAAGTTAGTCTAAATTTGATTTACAGAAACCCAACCCCTCTCACTCTTTCCACCCCCTTATTTTTTGTCAATGTTCTTTATAGAATGCTACAGTTTCTATACAATTTTGAAGGAACATCGCATACGTATATTTTCTACATCTACATATATACTCTGCAATTCACAAAATTGTGGGTGGCAGAGGGTGCTCAGCACCAAAGCTAATCTCTTTGTTACGAGGGAAAAAAGAATTCATATAAGAATCATTACGGCACCTTATTTCTCTACTCTTATCAATCCTGTCATTCCGGCTCAAATAGGTTGGTGGACGAAGTATTTCACTACACTTGTAAGTGAAAGTGGGAGTACACATGTTTACCAATAAGTTTAAACGAAACGTGCGTCGTCTGTCTACCAGAGACTCCCAGCCTAGTATACTAATCAGTTCTGTGACGCTTTCATAAGGACTGTAGCAAGCGGTCACGAATCGAGCGGCTCTTCTCTGTACTTTCTATATACTTTCGATCAACCCCTTACGAAACGGGTCCCAAATGGCACAACAATAATCCAAACGTGAACGCACAAGAGATTTGTACGCTATCTCCTTTGTTTGTTCATTACAATTTTTCAAGATGTCCCATTTCATGTTCCTTTTTACTGTTACTCCCAAATATTTCATAGAATCAACCATATCAATAACTTTTCATAGTATTATTTAACTCGTATTTCTGAACAATCGGATTCTTTTTGTTAGTTATGCTCATTGTCTTGCACTTTTTACAATTTAGAGTAAGTTGCCACTCAGCGCACCAAGCCAAAATAACATCCAGATCACGCTGAATTTCTAAGCAAGCGGCCAAATTTATTACTGTCTACATTTGGTTTACAAAGTCCAACCCCTCTCACTCTTTGCTCCCATCCATCTTAATTTCAAAAAGTTTTTTTTTTTTTTTAATTAGAAACTCACAGTTCTTATCAGACTTTTGATGGAACACTGCACACGTATACTTTTTACAAAGAGAAATGTATTGCGTAGCTTAGGTTTACTAAAATCCATCCATTCTAAACCATCACCCCTCTTAAAAAAAATTACACATGAAACCACTCTGTTTTTCGCGATGTCTTTCATTTATTTTGTACATGTAAATCAATCTGTTTTGTATGTACCCAATTAAGAAAGAAAAAGAGAAATTGCAACGCATGCAGGGTAAAGCTAGTGTGTATTTATCTTTCTTTTCTTAATCCAATGTTCTTTTTAATTTTAATGTGTTAGAAGTATGAAGCAGACAGTGTATGTATATAAGACAGTTTTCTAGCATCTTTGACCATGCATGTTGGTGAAGTGGAATATCTTTGCTTGTTTTCGTAAAGAAGAATACATGGAGGAGAAACCAAAAGGACGAATTTCGATTTATTCGCTATCAGTAAACTGTGAATTATTGTAAAGAGTTTAATGTACAATAATTGTATGAGAAAAGTAAGCGATGTAAAATTGTAAATTGGAAAATATTTGTGTTAATAAAAGAAAGGAAAAGGGAAGTATTTTCATTGAAAGATCGGCAGTAAATAATTTAGTGAAGTCGGGTGTTTTATTATAAGAGATTTTTCCTTTGCTCTCTCTTGTCTAACTAATTTCCTTCTAATTAGTTAAAGTGTTGTAAATACCACCCCAAGAAGAAGAGAGATGAAACTACGTTTATTTTCAACCAGGCACGAACAATACGAAATTAAGAGAGGGTTAAGGTAAAAAAAGCAAATGCGTTTACAATAGGTAGCGCTGGAACAAGTAATTGGACTAATTCCTGCCGTAGTTCTAATTTTTATGGGAAGATCTTTCAACAATCCAGCCGCTGATGTAGGAGGGTTTCCGAGCGCAACGTGAGGATGGTTAGTAGATTTAAATTGAGTGATCTGGTGTTAATATCATGGCAAAGTAAACTATGTGATGATTGGAATAAAGGAAGCCGTGAGGTTTTAACGTAGGAGCCAGTGCAGAAAAGAAATCGTCAACCATTCTAGGAGAACATACAAAGCGGAGACAGATGAACCTCACACGACAGTTCAAACGAGTCCACGTTCTGTGGTGTCTGCCGAACCTAAGTTTCACTGAACGACGTCGCAATAATTTAATTCAGTTTCAATGGAGGACACGCTGCTGTGGTAATTTCTCTACACAACCATTTTCCACATCTCCTGCAACCACCTACATTTTCCGTCTACAAATTTTAACTTTAAATTCTTTCAACGTTTTTGGTAAATTATTCATCATTTCCCTTGCTAACTTATACCAATCCATGACACCATTAACTAAAAACCAGAATCTTCCTATGCTCTTCTGCCTGTCAGCCTGTGGTCTTGGTCATCTTTTTCCTTCCATGCATTAGTTTTCAATCTTACACAAATATCTTTCCACTCCTTATCGCCATTATACGCCTTGTAATCTCCCATGACCCTCTTCACCCTCCTCCTGTCTTGCAATGAATTCCATTTCAGCTCCTTAATCATATCCGCCACTGATTGCGTTCTGCGATAATTTCCAGAAACAAATCTAGCAGCCCTTTTTTCACCCTCTCCACTCCTGTATTTGATACGTAGAATGTGGGTCCCATACTACACTACCACATTCGAGCAATGGTCTAGTCCAATGTTTAGTAACCCAATTCCTTTACTTCTCTCCTACATCCCCTCATCACTCTCTCCAACAAGTGCAGAATTTTGAAACCTTTTCCTACTACCTGTCCAATGTGTCCTGCCCAGATAAGCTCGTTATTAAATGTAATGCCAAGATATTTATATTTCAAGTCTTCAACAAGCAATTCTTTCTCTACCTTATAATCATAATCACATTGCAGTTTTTTTTTATAGGTGTATCTAATAAGCTGACTCTTCTTTGTATTTATCTTCATCCCATGTTTACCAACCCTATTAGATATCCTGCCCAGATCACCCTCTACCGTTTTGATCCTTTTATATAGCCTTATGTCATCTACAAACAATACAATTTCTGATAATATACGATCAACACAATTATTCATTGGAATAATCGATAGCATTGGTCCCAATAGGCTACCCTGTGGTATTCCCATTTTTAATTCCACTTCTTTTGGTATTGCATTTCCTATCCTATCTTTTTGTTTTATACCTTTTAAAAATTCTTCTATCCAACAAGTCAGTATCTCATCCACACCAATAGTTTTTACCTTATTTCTTTGGGAAAGCCTTTGAAAGATCTTGTGTTACGTTATAAATTTCGCCTCTGTTGTCCATTTCATCCTGAATATCTTAACTACATCGTTTAGAAAACAGAAGTGGTTCCCCAATTGATCCCTGGGGGATACAATTCCTTGTATCCACCGGTGGCGATCATCCGCAACACAGTAATGATGGTTCCTCAAACACTCTACAGTACCACGGGAAAAATTCAATCCTCTCAGCTCAAACAAGAGAATGTGAAGCTCGACAGTGGCAGATAAAGCACAGCAGTGTCGACGGTGTAAGAACTGAGTGTTTCTCCGCCCACAGATGAGAAAAACTCTTCTCGGGTGTTCTACCGGATCAATTGTTTCATGTGCGGCTCTTCGACAACAGACTCTGTTGCCTTCATGAGGTGAAAATGTCGAAATGGACACTGCGACAGCAAGTCACTGACTACGCAAGCCTCGCGATTTCGGGTCGTATAAATACTTCACGGCTGGCGGTCGGAAGCGAAGCTGCGCTCGCAGTGTGAACTTCGACCTCTTCGCCTGATGATGACAGAAGAGGCTGTTGTCGAAACGTAGCACGTGGAATAACTTATTATTATTCTCGTATCAAAAACATCAAAATACACAGTTAAATACATTGTGCAATTCAACAACTTTAAACACACTTAGCCCAGTACTTCGCAACCTCGATCGCATTGTATGTTGCTTGAAACAGGTCTTTGTTGTTGCAGGATGATGGGCACATAGGGCACTCGAGCATATCATTGATAGTTTGGTCTTCACCACATTCGCACTTAATACTGGAAGTATCAGCATAACCCCATCTCATTATTTTTTCCTTGGACCTGCCCACTCCTGTTCGCAATCGATTTAAAGGATCGCCAGACGTTGCAGTCCTCTGCGTGGCTAGGTGGCAAGCGCTCTGCAACTGTCAGTGTTCCCGAGATGTTGGGAACCCTCATTTTCCATAACTGTACTCTTGCCTTTTCAGGTGACCCAATTAGTTCCCGTGATGTTCTGAGAAAGCTTTTCCTGGATTTGAGTCTCTGGGCTGGTGGTGTATGGCCGTGCAGTGGATGAGCGCTTTCCCGTTCTACTTTGGTCCTCTCCTTGTTCGCAGCCACTTCTCTCCGGATACTGGGTGGTGCAATCCCCGAAAGCTGGGAAAGCCTATCAACAGAGGTAGGCTTTAAACAACCTATCACTAGCCTACAGGTGTTTTGAGGGCTACATCCACCTGTTTGGTATGAGATGATGAGTACCAAACTGGGTATGCATATTCTGCAACAGAGTAACATAGGGCCATTGCCGATGTACGTATAGTTTGTGGTTGACTGCCCCACTGTGATCTAACTAATTTGCGCAGTAAGTCGTTTCTTGTAGAGATGTTCATTTTGCAATTCATGCAGTGCTTGTTATATTTGAGGGTTCTGTAGAGTGTCACTCCCAGATATTTTGGGGTGTTACATGTCTGCAGTTCGATAGCAGACCACATTACTTTTAACTTACGCTGAGCTTTCCTATTTTTTAGATAACTGATCGGGCAGGAGAATGTTTGCAGTGTGGACTGGGCTACCCCGCCCTGTCGTGTTAGTAACTCAGCCTCCTGTCACGACGATCATGAAGCTGTTGCGAAGGCGTCGCTAATTCGACCTCGACTTGGAACACCCACGCAGGCAGCGTAAAGCCGAGTCGATATATAGGCGATAAATTCCAGATGCGGAGTCGATTCCGCTTAGTCCGGGAGTCGCGTCCGACCGCCCGCTCCGAAATTATTTTATGGTCTGCCGTTGGAAATGATGGCGGACGTAAATTATCGGCGAGTCGCCCGCGCCTTGCGGAGGCGTCTCGACTCGTCGCCAAATCACAAGCAGAGAGGCCGCATCTCGTCGCCACGGGTAAAGCCGATCAGGCTCATAAAACCCACCAAACACTCGTCTCCACATTCTAACGTTTTTACTTCCGTCTTTGCTTCAGTTTTTTTAATTTTTAATTTAATTAAACGGCAATGGAGCGCACGCTCCGGTGGCAATTTCCCTAAACACCCATCTTCCACCTTTCCTGCACCCACCTACATTTGCCCTATACAAATTTCAACTTAGAATTCTTTCAACGTTTTTGGCAAATTATTCATCATTTCCCTTGGTAACTTATTCCATTCCCTGATCCCCTTACCTAAAAATCTGAATCTTCCCACACTCTTGTGCCTGAAATCGAGTGCCAGCTTGTGGTCATCTTTTCCCTCCCATGCATTACTTTCTATCCTTACACCAATATCTTTCGATGCCTCATTCCCAATATAGGACTTACACACTCCCATGACCCTCTTCACTCTCCTCTTGTTTTCCAATGAATATCATTACAGCTCTTTTATCATATCTGTTACTGATTGCGTTCCGCGGTAATTTCCAGAAAGAAATCTAGCAGCCCTTCTTTGCATCCTCTGCAATAGATGTATTGATACCCAAAATGTAGGTGCCATACTACACCACCATATTCAAGCAATGGTCTGACCAAATTTTCGTAACTCAATTCCTTTACTTCTCTCGTACAACCCCACATCGCCCTCTCTAACAGGTTCAGAATTTTGAAACCTTTTCCTAATACCTGTCTCATGTGTGCTGCCCAGTAAAACTTTTTATTAAATGTAGCACCAAGGGATTTACATTTCAAGTCTTCGAAAAGCAATTCTTTCCCAACCTCATAATAATAATCAACCTTTTCTTTTTTTTATCTGAGTATCTAAGCTGACACTTCTTTGCATATATCTTCATCCCTTGGTTACCAGCCCAACTAGATATCCTGTACAGATTAGCCTGCAGCTGTTTACAGTCCTCTAACGTTTTGATCTTTTTACATGGCATAATGTCATCTGCAAGAATTCTAATTTCTGATGGTAAACCATCGACACAATCATTCACTAGAATAATACGCTACCCTGTGGCACTCCCATTTTTACTACCACTTCTTTTGACTCTGTATTTCCTATACTATCTTTCTGTTTTCTACCTTTTAAAAATTCTTCTACCCAGAAAATCACTTTCTCATCCATTCCAATAATTTTTACCTTATTTACTAAGATTTTATGGCTCACTCTGTCAAACGCCTTTGACAGATCCATTTCTACACTATCAATTTGGCCTTCCTTTTTCATTTTATCCAACATATTTAGCATATATCTCACCAACTTAGATTCCCATGAATATCCTTGCCTAAAGCCATGTTACTGACCGAAAATCACTTACGTTCCTCAAATATATTTCTGATGTGGTTGCATATCAATGTTTTCATTAATTTACCTACCACTGATGTTGTCCTATGATTTTCAGCTCTATTTCTCACCCCTCCTTTATGTACCGTCACTACTATCGCACTTTTTGAGTCCTCTAGTATGCAGCAAGTATCCAGACTAAATTTAAATAATATTTCAAGATAAGGTATAATGTGACATCCTGATATCTTTAAGACGTCTGTGGTAATATTATTTACACCAGCCCCTTTACGTTGGGTCTGGGTGTGAATGTGGGGAACAGCCGACTACGGATCACCTCTATGCTTGCAAGCAGAGCCAACAACCATTTGGCAGGAGGAGATATCGACAGGTTTGCCTAACAGTGGGAGATACGATTATGATGCCTGGACACAAAAAAGTAAAGTAAAGTAAGTACTTAATGTGTGGACTCGTTTATCAGATTCGCAACTCTCTGAGGCAACATCCAGGCATTGCATAAGGTGTCACCAACGTGGTATTGGCTCGTTGAAACGCCTGATTGGTTCTCGCTGGATACTTGCACAGACGCTCAATGTTTCCCATATCGACTGTATTGTCCTGTGTGTGGTCGGGAAGTCGGGTTGAAAATTATTGTGTTTATCAGCCGGTTAATAAGTTTTGGTCACTGTGTCATCTGATCCGCATGTTGATGGGTATAGGTTCGCTGACTTGCTGATTAGTTGGAGCCGAGTGTTTTGGCTCCTCCAGCAGTGTACTGTACGTTATGGACAGCTGGTTGTCAGATTATCGCAGGGAGCCCGGCCCAGCTGGGATGCTATTAAATCAGATGACGCGACCGGTGGGGAATGCGCCTCGCCACACTGCACAGCCGTCTACAGCAGACTGCAAAGCGCCGCGACACCACATAAACGCGTCACCCTAACTCACCGACATAATCCATCCTAAATTCAGATACACACTGGAAAAAAAAATATGCAGTCATTCGCGACTGTCGACAGAGGTGAAAACTTAAAACTATGAATATCATACGCGCAACACATAATACTCACAGCTACAGATACACTAAACAATAACGGTTCCATGTGGTGCTAATGACCTGGTGACAAGGTTTCTACTGACTGCGCTTTCCGCCCCTGTGTTGGCCGCCTCAATTTAACCCGGTAGTGCTACCAGGTACAGGGGACCTACAGTTGAACGCGGAATCCGAAGCGCTCTATCCTACTTCACATTACACAATATGCCAGCGGTTCCCAATTATTTTTTTTCGGCCATGGAACCCTAAATGATCATACGTTCTTTGGCGGATCCCCATATTCATAAACATAAGCTGAAAAACCAGTCTCGCATCGGTAAGTCGTCACAAACGGAAGCAGAACGATGACACCCTTCTCACGGCGCGGCTATGACTCTTTTCAACGAACATTTTAATGCATTCTCGGATGGAATCCGTGTGACCCTTCCACGGAACCCCAGGGTTCCGCGGACCACCATTTAGGAACCACTGCAGTAAGCTCTGCCAGAGGTGAAAGTCAGGTAAAGGGTCTATGAAAATCCCCGCCGAGACGAAAATTCGAACCGGGGACCTTCCGTTCGCCAGTCAGACACCTTATCCACTGAGCCACCAGACCGCAGCAGATATACTGTCAACATTAGCATGTCGGTGACGCGAACTCAAAAGATTTTACCCATCCAAAAATCGCCGAATGCGCCTGAAGAAGTTTTCGCTTAAAAAACTAAAAAATAAAATAATTGTTTAAAAAAACATAAAAACCGCCTTCAAAAAAAGCACTAAAAATTTTAAAATAACTTTATACCTTGCTTAGGAAAAAGTAAATCTAAATAGACAACATTTTACATTACTTTCATTGAAATTTTGACATTAATTAGTTATTTTTGGAGTCGGTGCCAGCTGTCACATCGCGAAGATCTAATTACTGAACTTCTTTTTTGGCGTTAGAGGCGAAACGGGTAGTACGAACAAAAATTCCCAATATTTTACAGCATGTTGTGAGGCAGATTGTGTTACGGTATCTTAGGGAAACAAATTAATAGTATTTTAATCTGTGGCTTGGCCTTATTGGTCATCCAGGAATATCTCTGGCGCTACAGTGTCAGTTGGTAGGTTGCATCATGAAGTAAACGATTTACAGAGTATAATATCGGCGTATCATCTGTATGTTTCAGTTTTGTTGAAACATGTTTCTAGCATTAATTGTAGGTAAGCAGTAACATGATTTTTAAGTATTATTGTTATTCCTTATTGTTTTTATCTTTTTGTTTTTCTTGCTTTGGCTGGCACCGACTCCAAAAATAACTAATTAATGTCAAAATTTCAATGAAAGTAATGTAAAATGTTGTCTATTTAGATTTACTTTTTCCTAAGCAAGGTATAAAGTTATTTTAAAATTTTTAGTGCTTTTTTGAAGGCGGTTTTTATGTTTTTTTTAAACAATTATTTTATTTTTAAATTTTTAGTGGTATTATACTTCGTTTAGTATTTTAAATATGCCGCAGCAGTTCCCATTTTGGGAACTTCCTGGTAGCTCAGAGATCAAAGCACTTGCTTTCAAAGAAGAATTATGTCTTTATATACCACAACCACTTCCAGAACGGGGTGAATTGGACGTTCTGTTAAGGAATGTCAGTTTTTGTCCAGGCTATGTTTCGATCTTATCATAACATCTGTTGAAGCTGCTGCTCGATAACCGAAACATGTAACATCTGGGCATTAATACATACCACATACAGAAATCTCTCTGGAATATATCTATTTGCTCCGGCATCACACAAAAAATATAGATTTTTAATTGGTGAAAGCTTGGGATCAAAGTTGAAATCTGAAGTACATGTTGACACATTACGACATTATTTATAAATATTAAGCCATGACTTAAAAATAGCTTAATTGATTTTTACGGAATTTAAAACTGTGGATATTTTGTAAAGAACATTGTAAATTAAAAGGGGTGATGGTAAAGGGGAAGAGGGATTGAGCTTTTGTATACCAAAATGTAGACTGCCATTTCTGATTGATTTAAAGTATACGTGTGTAAATTTCTATTGATATCAGATAAATCTGTAGGTATGTATAAAAAAAAACAATTAAGCAACCTAATTTAAACAAAATTGTTCTGTATGTTTTAAAGTATATGTGTGCAAATTTCCTTCAGAATCGGAAAGAAACTGTAGATTAAATGATGGAAAGGAAGGAGCGGTGTTTGGACTCTCGAAACCAAATGTAGACAGTATATTTCTGTTTGTTTTGCAGTATACATGTGCATACTTCCTTCAAAAATCAGAAAGAAACGGTAGTTTTGTATAAAGAACAGTAATTAATGGGGTAGAAAGGGGGATAGGGTTTGCATTTTGTGAAAGTTATGTGGACAGTATTTTTCTTTTTCTATTTGTTTTAAAGTATACACATGCGAAGTTCCACCGATTCGAATCAAAATGTGGGTTTTATATAAATATTAAGGGATGGGGAGCTAGGTAGTTTTTTTAATTTTTTTGGTCGGAGATCTTATCCATAAAAAAAATTACATATATATGTGCCAACTTTAATAAAGATCGGTCAAATGGTGTCGACTGTAGCTTTCTAAAAAGAAATTGACAAAAATCGAGGGGGTGAAAAAGGGGAGAGGGGTTCATTTTTTGCAAACCAAGAGTTGGCATCATTTTTCTATTTGTTTTATAGTAAAAATTTGCTAAGTTCTGTCTAAACTGGATAAAAACTGAGGTTGTGTATAAAAATTAAGCAGTTTAATGGGAAGAGGGGGTGGTTTTTAGATCTTTTGGTCAGACACCTTCTTCGTAAAAATAATACATATAAGCATCAACTTTCATGGTAATCGGTCAAACGATTGCGACTGTAGCTTTTTATAAAGAACATTGACAAAAGTTAATGGGGTTGAAGGAGGAAAGGGGTTGTGCATTGGCAAACCAAACATTGTCAGGATTTTTCTCTTTTTTTTTAAGTATACATGGGCAAAGTTCAATAAAAATCAGATAAGAAATGTAGATTTCCATAGAATTAAGGGGTGTAAAGGGAGACATGGGGTGGTTTATTTAATTTTTTTTGGTCAGAAACCTTCTCCATGAAAATTACATGTGTATGCCAACCTTAATGGAGACCAGTTAAATGTGTCGACTAGCATTGTATAAAGAACATTGGCAAAAATTTAGGGGGTGGACAGGGGGAGAGGGCTTCAGTTTTATCAAACCAAAAGTTGACAGTATTTTTCTATTTATTTTTTACTATACATGTCCAAGGTTTCATCGAAATCTGATAAAAAATGTGGGTTTGTATAAAAATTAAGGGGTGTAAAGGGGAGAGGGGTGGTTTTTTTAATTTATTTTTTGGTCAGTTACTCCATGAAAAATTACATGTATATGCCAACTTTGATGATATTCGGTCAAACGGTGTTGAGTGTAGCTTTTTATGAAGAACATTGACAATAATTAAAGGGGTGGAGGAAGGGGGGGGGGTTGAACTTTGGAAGACTAAATATTGACAGGATTTTTCTCTTTGTTTTAAAGTATACATGGGCAAAGTTCAGTAAAAATCAGATAAGAAATGTAGGTTTCTATAAAATTAAGGGGTGTAAATGGGAGAGGGTGGTTTTTTTATTTTGATTTTTTTGGTCAGAATCCTTCTCCATGAAAAACTACATGTAATTGCCAACTTTAATGGTGATCAGTTAAATGGTGTCGACTGTAGCTTTGAATAAAGAAAATTGGCAAAAATTAAGGAGGTGGATAGGGGGAGAGGGTTCAATTTTTTTAAACCAAAGTTGACAGTATTTTTGTCTTTATTTTTGGCTATATATGTCCAAAGTTTCATCGAGATCGAATAAAAAAATGTGGATTTGTATAAAAATTAGGGGGCGGAGGGGGGCAGAAGGGGTGGTTTCTGAAAGAAATTCATATGGGACCACTTTGGAGTATACCCTACATGTAATTGCCAACTTTAATGGAGATCAGTTGAATGGTGTCGACTGTAGCTTTGAATAAAGAAAATTGGCAAAAATTAAGGGGGGTGGATAGGGGGAGAGGGGTTCAATTTTTTTAAACCAAAAGTTGACAGTATTTTTCTCTTCATTTTTGGCTATATAAAAAATTTCATTTAAATCGGTTCAAAATTGGCGAAGATATCGCTGAACATACATACAAATAAAGAAAAATGGCAAAAGCAAGGGGGTGGATAGGGGGAGAGGGGTTCAGTTTTTTTAAACCAAAAGTTGACAGTATTTTTCTCTTTATTTTTGGCTATATATGTCCAATGTTTCACCGAGATCGAATAAAAAATATGGATTTGTATAAAAATTATGGGGTTGAAGGGGGTTGATGGGGTGGTTTCTCAATGAAATTCATATGGGACCACTTTGGAGGTATACCCTATCCACTAAAAAAATTTCATTTAAATCGGTTCAAAATTGTCGAAGATATGGCTGAACATACATACAAAAAAAAAAAAATACAGACGAATTGAGAACCTCCTCCTTTTTTTGAAGTCGGTTAAAAATCTAACTTAGTTCACAACCCGACGGTTGGTCGAATCTTCTCGAAGAAGGTGTAAGAAGTTATTGTGTCAGAGGCAGGAAGGCTAATTCGTTTCCTCAGGGGCTTACAGTTTAACGCGGAATCAGAACCACGGAACGTCCCGGCGTAGCTCATATAAGCAAATACAACTCACAAAAATTCCTGCTCACCAGGGGGTTTGTACCCGAGACCGCAGATAGAAAGTTTTGGAAGAAAGCGCCGTAACTGCTAAGCTACCAGACCAGCTTGTTTGCAATATACTTGTGCTAACTACTATCAAAATCTGATAAAACCTGTGGGTTTGTGTGAACAACGTTGTCAGAAGTTGAGGTAAAGGAGGAGAAGATTGAAGTATTTGCAAATCAAACGTAAGCAGTGTTTTCTATTTGTTTTGTATATACGTATGAAAAGTTCCTTCAAAATTGGATAAAAACTGTGTGTTTGTGTGAAGAACATTGACTAAAAAGCAAACAGATATTAATTTTTATATATTATAAACGAGTGTTAATCTATACTTTCAGTGCTGTGCAAGCGCGACACGTCATACTCATAGCTACTGATGCACTGTTGACTTGAGCATGTCGGTGACGCGTCCCACGCGCATATCATACGCGCAGCACGTTATAGGATGTCGGTGACGGGAACTCATAGATATACCCCCCCCCCCCCCCTTCCATGCCTCGTCTAGGTTTTAACTTAAAACAAGCACAAACAACAAACAAACATAAACTGCGTGTGTCTGTAACAATACCCGCGCGGGCTAGCGGGTACCGTCACGGTCTTACAGTGGTGCGGTTCTCGGTTCGAGCCTACGTAAGGTGAAGTTTTATAACGGCCTGGTAGCCGAGTGAGTTGATAGGCCCGGGCGCAGACGCCCTGAGGACAGGAGGCGCGCTAGGCGACGGTTGGACGGGGGTAAATCTATGACTTCCCGTCACCGACATGTTGTGACGTGTTGCGCGTATCATATGAGCGCTGGACGCGTCACCAACGCTGTTGTTAACAGTATATCCCTAGCTATAAGTATGACGTAATGCGCTTGGAAAACAGTAAAGGTAGAGGGGAATCGGGTAATATTGAATACCATTTATGTTTTGTTGAACAAAACAGTACTGAAAATAATTTAACACCTGGAACTAAAAAAAAAATACAACCTTCAACTTCCTGTCATAATATATGTCTAATAAAAGCTGTCAAATTAATAAAATTTAGCTATTAAAAAAATCTCATTTGGAGGGTAATATGGAATAGAAGGTTTCAAATAACAAACTATCTGGAATTGAGAAAAATTGATTTAATTATACCTTTTAGACAACATCATCATCTTTGTCGGATTCGATAGATTTCGCTTCTTCCTTTTTCGGCTATTCTTAAAACAAAACATAATTAATGAATTAATTCAGAAATATTTACTTTCTCAATTGTTAATTTTTTATTTTCAACTAGCTGACCCGGCAATGCTTCACTATTGCTGGACTTGAGTAGGCACATAGATTAAATGAAAAAATATTTACATATAAATTTTAAACTGCTGTTTCATTCATTTTCAGTTGGAAAGGGTGAGAGGGGATGCGCTTTGGAAAACATGTCCAGGCAGTAATATTCTGTTTGTTTCAAAGTATAAGTGTGCAAATTCCCATTGAAATCTGATGAAATATGTGGTTTTGACTAAATTATGGGGAGGAGGGGTGGGTTTTTTTAATTTTTTTTGTCAGGAACCTTCTCTGTCATCCCGTCGACAACTCACCAAAGCTTCACCGTAATCGGACGAACGGTTTGCTAGTTTGTTTAAATTATGGGGTGTTATGGGGAAGAGGGGGTAATTAAGGTGGTGGAAAGAGAGGAGAGGAATTTGGTTTCTGTGAAATTAATGTGTACAGTATTTCTATCTCTTTTTTAAAGTATAAGTGTACAAATTCCTATCTAAAACGGATAAAAAATGTGGTTTCCCCAAATTATGGGGTAAAAACGTAATAGGGGTGGAAAAGGGGGAGAGGGGATGAATATTCGGAAACCATACATAGGCATTATTTTTCTGTTTGTTTTAAAGTATAAGTGTACAAATTCTTATCTAAATCGGATAAAAAATGTGGTTTGCCTAAATTATGGGGTGAAAAATTATGGGGGTGGAAAGGGAGCGAGGGGATGAATATTCGGATACCATACGTAGGCAGTAGTTTGATCCGTAGAGAAATCGGTGACAATGCAAGCCTCAATCCTTCGTCGACGGATTTGAGTCTTTCCCTCTTAGATGTTTTAATCTCAGTCAACGTAGAGAAGCCCAATACACATAAATATGTTGTTGGAAATTGTTATAACACATTAACTGCTATGTCGGAGACAGCCGGATAGTCATATCTTATTGTTAGTCAAAATGTATCTAAAAGAACTTCGAAAAGTTTTTAAATTCAAAGTTCAGTCAGCTTTTAAATCTGAGAAATTCTTCTTGAATATCAGTTGGAAGATGTTTCGAATTTGCAACGAATGGGTCAGTCGAAATCTTCAACACTTCCTCCAAAGCACTTTTTGAATCTCTGCTGCAGGACTTCTAAATGTTCTTTAATTAAGTCAATCACAATTTCTACCGTCATCAAGTGAACATACAGACGGGAAAATCTCACACGACCCATTTTCAATCCTCAGTAACCACAATCCAGCTGATTCTAAAATCCTTTAATCTTATCCATAATAATAAGAATATTTTCGTTCCTTCCTTGCATTTTGATGTTCAGCTCATTCAATTGTAAGAAAATGTCGGAAAGATATGCCAACTTACATACCCGTTCGCCATCTGCAAATAAATCAGCGTACTTGTGTCTTTCAACAGTAAAATGCCTGGACCTATTTGCGTTAACACCTTTCCTCGTAACACCAAGCGTACTTCTGTGCTGTGTGTTCTGTACCAATTTCCAGAGATTAAATGGAAAAAAGTCGCGAATTTAAGGGTAAAAACGTAATGGGGGTGGAAAAGGGGAGAGGGGATGAATATTCGCAAACCATACATAGGCAGTATTTATCTGTTTGTTTTAAAGTATAAGTGTACAAATTCTTATCTAAATCGGATAAAAAATGTGGTTTGCCTAAATTATGGGGTAAAAACGTAATGGGGTTGGAAAGGGGGAGAGGGGATGAATATTCGGAAACCATACGTAGGCAGTATTTTTCTGTTTGTTTTAAAATATAAGTGTACAAATTCTTATCTAAATCGGTTAAAAAATGTGGTTTGACTAAATTATGGGATAAAAACGATCTAAATCGGTTAAAAAATGTGGTTTGACTAAATTATGGGATAAAAACGTAATGGGGTTGGAAAGGGGGAGAGGGGATGAATATTCGGAGACCATACGTAGGCAGTATTTTTTTGTTTGTTTTAAAGTATAAGTGTATTAATTCTTATCTAAATCGGATAAAAATGTGATTTGCCTAAATTATGGGTTGAAAAAATTATAGGGGTGGAAAGGAGGCGAGGGGATTAATATTCGGAAACCGTATGTAAGCAGTATTTTTCTGTTTGTTTTAAAGTATAAGTGTACAAATTCCTATCTAAATCGGATAAAAAATGTGGTATTGCCTAAATTATGGGGGTGGAAAGGGGGCGAGGGGATTAATATTCGGAAACCGTATGTAGGCAGTATTTTTATGTTTGTTTTAAAGTATAAGTGTACAAATTCCTATCTAAATCGGATAAAAAATGTGGTTTTGTCTAAATTATGGGGTGTTATGGGGAGTAGGGGGTGACTTTTTGGATTTTTTTTTTCACAGGAACCTTCGCAGACGCATACTCGAAAACTCTCCAAAGTTTCATTGCAATCTGATAAATGGTTTAGGAATTCATAGAAGACGAACAAACAAACATTGATTTTTATATATAAGATAAGTATTTAAAAAAATCGTATTACCCACACTTATATCTTATTAAAAATGTATTTGAAGTCAATAATTATTTTTTTGGGTTGTATGAAATACCACAGTTTTATGTCTGGTTTTGTGGAATAATAAATATTTCATATTACTCGAGTCGCTATCTTGAACAAAATAGCCTTGATCATATTATAAAAAAAGATGTCAGCCAGAAAAGAGAAATGTTCAACAAACCATCACTCTTTTAGTAAACATTATACTAATTTTTATATATATTTTAGAAAACTTATCTGCAAAAATTCTCGAAAGTGGAGAAACAAACTTTGCTGGTCAGCAAACACAGTTCAGCTTCCAAATGTCCGACCTTCATAACAAAGCATTATAGGAGTTTTGAGCAGCAGTTGATGGTACTTCCACTATACAGCAGCATTCGGTAGAGGAGAAAAATCGGTATTCCATATGAACCCACTATTCCATATTACCCGATTCTCCTCTATACATTACACTTGTATCTAATATTTGTAAGTGATTCTTTTTCCCCCAATGTCGTTTATACAGACATACATTTTTTATCCGATTTTGATAGTAGTGAGCACTCGTATACTTCAAAACAAGGCGGTCAGGTAGCTCAGCGGTCGCGGGTTCAAACTCCCTGGTGGGTAGGTATTTTTAGGAGTTGTATTTGATTATAAGAGCTACGCCGTGATCTGCGGTTGTTCTGATTCCACGTTAAACTGTAGGCCCCTGAGGAAACGAATTAGCCTCCCTGCCTCTCATACAATAGCTTGGTACAACTCCTTCGAGAAGATTCGACCAACCGTTGGGTCATCATCATCATCATCATTAGTTTTCTGCCCTCGGGCAGGTTTTCACTTGGCTGTTCTCCATGATCTTCTATCTTCTGGCTTTCTGTTAAGAACCATGTAGTTGCCGTCTTCCTTGATGTTCTCTATATTTTGGTATCTCTTTCTTCCTCTTATTCTCCTCCCACAGACTAAACCTTCCAAGGCGTCTTTTATCAGGCACTCCCCTCCCATCAAGTGTCCCATCCAGTTTTTCTTTCTCTCCTTTATTACTTGGAGAATTTTTCTGCTTTTACTGACCCTGTCCATCACTTCAACATTACTTATTTTATCCACCCAGCTTATCTTCTCCATCCTCGTCCACATCCACATCTCAAATGCTTCTAACCGCTTTTTATCCTCTCGTCTCAGTGTCCATGTCTGCGACGCATAAAGAGCCACACTCCATACAAAACATTTACAGAGTCTTTCCCTAAGTGTTTTGTCTATTTTTCCAGTTAGTATCCTCCTTTTCCTATTAAACGCTTCCTTCGCTACGGCAATGCGAGATTTTATCTCCTGATGGCACCTCAAATCTTCGGTCATCATACTCCCAAGATATTTGAACGATCTTACTTGCCTGATATCAACTCTTCCTAACTTAATATTTATTATATTCCTTCCTTTTCCAATCACCATACTCCTTAGTTTTTGCTGCATTGATTTTCATTCCAAACTCTTCACAAGCTTCATCTAGACCTTTCAGCATTCTGTTTAGAGTTTGTTCGCTTTCTGCCAACAATACCATATCATCAGCAAATCGTATGCACTCTATTTTCTTGCCACCAATACGCACTCCTCTTTTCCATGTAAGCCTCTCCAATAATTTCTTCTAAGTATAAATTGAACAATAATGGGGAAAGGCAACAACCTTGTCTTATGCCTCTCCCAATGCTTGCTTTCTCCAGACATCTCGTTTCCAATCTTTATTAGTACTTTCTGTTGTAAATATAAGTTCTGTATCAACCTTCTCTCCTTCCAATCTACGCCTTTGTTCTCCAAGATACCCATCAGCTTCATCCATTTAGTTTTTGAAGCGAAAACTTCTTGAGACGCGTTGGGAGATTTTTGGATGGGTGAAATCTTATGAGTTCGCGTCACCGACATGCTCATGTTGACAGTATATCTGATGTGATCTGTTGGCTCAGTGGTTAATGTGTCTCACTGGGGAATGAAAGGTCTCCTGTTCGAATCTCTGTCTCGCTGGAGATTTTCACAGGCACTTAACCAGACCTTCACCTCTGGCACAGCTTGCTGTGTAATGTGGAGTACGCCAGGACGCTTCGGATTCCGCGTTAAACTGTAGGTCCTCTGTACCTAGTAGGACTACCGGGTGAGGTTGAGGCGGCCAAGACAGGGGCGGAAAGCACAGCCAATAGAAACCCTGTCACCAGGTCATTACGACCACACGGAATTATTATTATTTAGTATATCTGTAGATCCCCTGTACCTGGTTGTTAATATTCTGGACCCGTCGGTCGGAACACTTATTCTGGATCTTCCTGTACCGTCTATATAAACAAGCAGCAGATACGAGTTAGTTGGTCGAGCAGTGAGACGCAAGTGAATTCAAAGTTAGAGTCGATGGAATGTTTGTATGATTGTGCTTAGTAGGAAAAGGTTTAAAAATTCGGCATTTGTTGGCAGAGAGTGATGAGGGGATGTACGAGAGAAGTAAAGGAATTGGGTTATAAAACTTTGGCCAGGCCATTGCTTGCATATGGTAGTGTAGTATAGGACCCACATTTTGAGTATTGTATAATTTGTAATTTTATTGCAGAACACACGGGAAATTAAACGTGATTATTTGGGAATGTTCATTCCAAGCAATCATTTTCTTTTTCCTTATGGATTTAGGCCTCGTCGATCTTGCGCTCAGGCGGGATGGGAATGGAGAGAAGGAACGGGAAGGAATTCGGCGATGTTGGAAGCATCCCGGCAATCTGGACGGTCGGACAGGAACCAAATGCTTATTATGGCTTAGGCGACAGGACTAAACATCAGGAAATAGTCATCAACGAAATACCTATCATGGTGGCGGGGAACGGGAAGGAATTCAGTCAGACTCTGTGGAAGGAGCAGTCTCGGCATTCGCCGCGAGTGATCTCATGGAAGACAGAATCAACTGCCTTTAGTGTAAGGCTGTGACGGAGACCATCTTTGCGGATGTTCAGTGCGGATTTTTGCAGAAGTGGATTCGGAGGTGGGAAAATAAATTTATAGTTAACTATATTTTAGTATTTTATCAAAAATCAATTTAAAATAAGAAAAGTATATTTTAAGCAAAATTCTTAATTCCTTCATAAGTAAAATTTCCATACAATACTGCGTTACTGATTTATTTTTTGCCTGATCTGTCAACAACAAAAAATGTGGGATGATTTCACAACTGAATTAAATTATTTACATAACTTCACATGTGTCTAACAACCTATTTGCGTCATATGAACTTCGCGGTTCAACTAATTGAAGCGTCAAGCACAAGGCCACGCCACCGCACATCTCCGTGCCCGCCACCCGCCTTTCCACCGCTCTAGCGGCATATTCACAGTACAACTTGTATGACCCACGATGATCCAATTAAGGATTCTTGATGGGACGTCAAAAGAGTTACAGGACTGCATGCAGGACGTGTTGGATGTTGTTGGAGTCCCAAACAACCAACACGAGTCCTTGTCGTCCAGCAAGCTATGGTGTTGGAGGAAATATCCTGCGAGTGTGCGATAAGGACACATGGTGTGCCGCGAGTAAGTACGAGTAGAAAGGACTGCTTGGAACATTTTGTCGGACCCTTTCTAGTAGTCTGAATGAGTAAGGGCATTGTAACAGCCCTCATACCTGAACTTTAAATAGACTTGCATTTTATGAAGTATTTGTAATGAGCTAAAGTTTGCTTGAATATCATCTGGTATGTTTGTTTTTAATCCTGTAAATCAATGTATGTAGACTTTATTTTGTGAAAAGAGGCCATTTAATATGTTTAAGAACCGAATTATGCAAGAAAATTGCTTAAATGTTGGTAATTCCAAGTATTAATGCAAGTTACGATGTCTAAAGGACAATTTACTACAATTTAAATTGATTTCTGTGAATAAATTTGTGTTTAAGTATCTTTAATTTCCATTTCTGACCATTTTGTAATGATGTTAAATGATTATGTATTAATTCTGATTGTTTTTAATATGTTTCAATTGTTTGAGTAATTGTTAATGTTCGAGAAATATCTGGCGGAAGCTTTTGAAGAGTTCTAGAAATTTCAATAGATCCTATATAAAGAAATCAGCAGAAGGACAGTAGTAGTTTATACAGATTCACTTTGCAACTGCCAAGGACTGCGTTAGTAGTATCTCTGGATTTTATCTATGCATGTAAACAATATCGTTGACGTGTTTTCTGGAAATAAACGAAAGTTTAAACTGAAAAACATTGTGGACTACTTAATTACTGTATTAATCAAACCGCGAAGAATCTGACAGCATCCTACGGTAGTTCTACACGGATGTCCTGTACGTTGTATCGTGAATAGGCCGCTTTACTTTACAAGCAAGTTCAAACCTGTAAAATCGCCGCTTTGGTAGTAACAACATTCGGTTCATTCTTACTGTAGGCGGAAGATCGAATCAGGAAAAAAAACAAAAAAAAACAGCTTCTTAGTTAATCAACGTTGGGCCGAATCTCGTATGAAGATAAAAGAATAATACGAGCCACTATATGTTGCGTAAGCATTCCCCTACATGCCCTCTGCCGGACTCGAGCCGGGGACCCCGAGCACGCTGCCGAGGCCTGAACCCGAGTCTCCAGCTCACATCCCCACGTCCACTCCCCTCCGGCCCTGATGACGTCATCACTGCACACGTACGGCATCACATGCAGACCTACACATACTAAACACTACGACTCGATACATAAATAACGCCAGAGCAATCGAATGTTTGTGCATTTATTGACCTCCCGAACGCGTTTCACTTCTTTTGCAGAATCATCTTCAGCGGTTTCCCCTGGTAATTAACTTGGTTACGTTGTTGTGTTTTGCGCAGTGGAATTATTATCCAAATTGACATTTTTCTGTCTACTGCGTTTATTTATGCTGCACTCTCGGCAGTAGTGATTTTTGTTTCTCTGTGAGTAGTGATTCAGACTATCACGACACTGCTGTGGGCACAGAGAGGAGAGATGGAAGAAACACTCGATAGCCATGAATTTTGTATTGAGAATATTATTAACTTTTAAGACCTAATTTCTACAAAGAACGAAGTACGTTAATTGTTATATTGTAAACATATGTGTGATATTGCGAGAATAAAATAGAAGTGGAAGTATTCGGTTTGTGTGTGTGTATAATTCCATACAGTGAGGCTTTATGCTTTGCAAATTAAAATGAACTAAACGATTAAAATAAGAAGTTCTGATAGTGCGATTGGCCCGTCGCTAGATTTTCAGTCTTCAAGACCAGTTTTTTATTCATAAGTACAGACGAAGAGGAACCAATCTATGAAGGAAAGAAGGACGGCGTGAAAGGTAAAACCTTAAGATGGTACAGTATGGAGCAAACCAAATTAATCTGCAATGCTGGCTCAGCCCTTTCCAAGAATTGCTCGATTCATGTTTCTTTTAGATATCTTCTTGCTATTTTGTAACTGGTTTATATTAGTGTAACTTCGCTGTTTCTCTACCGTTAACATTTTTATACTGTAATTGCCTAAATTCATTGTATTCTGCCTATTACTTTTTTTTAATGTTTTTATTAATTCGCTTTGGGCTTTATCTGTCCGGGTGAATTGATTTTAAACTAACTTTTCGATGAGCTAGAGACTTGAAATTTTGACTATAGCTCAGAACTGAATGACAATGCATGAAAATGGGGAAAAATGGGAAAAGTTGTCCAGAAAATTTGAAAATTCGGTAAAAACTGAAAGTACTCTTTTCTATGGACCAATTTACCTATTTTTTTTTTTTTTTTAATGTTCGTAATAGTCCGAATAAGAGATTTTCTTTAAGCACGATCTCTGGCCTTCAGCATTAGCCTTCTGTTTACAATAAAATTATTCCGGATTCACTTATGATATTTCTATGAAATTTTGAATATGCTGAGTTAAAGGATCTGACGTTTCGAGCAAAAAATATATCCATTCACTTCGCAATTGAATCAAATGTGAGTTTATAACATGATCTAGCGTTGTTCAGTAATGTAGTGATGCAATTTCTTAACCAAATTAACGAAGCTTGATAAGCATGAATTTTTTGGACGAATCAAAATAGTGTACGTGCAAACAAACTTCAACCAACCTGTTTCTTGGTAGGGGACGGGTCAATCTACTAGGGTTTCTTTTATTCCGAAACAAGTTGGCTCGAATTTTATGAAACTGTACAAACGTTTTTCATCGCGAGAATAATAATAGGGTACGGTTAAATCTACGCCAACTACACCGGGCAACGCCAGGAACTCCGCTAGCACATAATAAATGTTGAGACACATTAATAAATGGTCACTTGGCCAGCCGTGTTAACTTGTTTAAGGTCAATTTACCAAAAAACGGTGAAACAATTAAAGGCTGAAATTAGTAGAGGGCAAATGCAGGTTGGTGCAGGAAGGGGGAAAATGGGTGTGTAGGGAAATTGCCACCGGAGCGTGCGCGGCATTATTATTATTATTATTATTACTCCGTGATTCACTAAAAGTGGGTGGTGGAGGGTGAATTGCACCAGTCCTAATGTGTAAACATTGGTACATAGGAAGGCGTATGGCACAAGACGCCCAAGGGCTATTTTTAGGAGCCATCCCGATATTTTACTGGAGCGATCTGGGAAAACCCAGATCAGGATGGCCGAAGGGGTTTACAGATACCTACTCTTATCGGAATCTAAGTTCTCTCGCTCTATAACTCCTTACTATCCCACACCCTAATCACCCGTGAAAAAAAAAGTATAGAACTGAATCGGATCTGGCCCTGATTTCTCTTATCTTATTTTTGCGGTCATTCCTAGATATGAATGTTGCTGGTAGCAATATTTCATTGCTGTCGTTCCGAAATAAGTCAGTTGTGAATTTTTCAATTAGCTTTTGCCAAGAGCAATCTAACTCCTTCAATAACGCAATTACGCTTTCACTCCACCTATATATACCTGTAATTAATCGGGCGGCTCTTCTTTGGACCTTCTCTAATGCGTCGATTAACTCCATACAGAACAACAACATTCTAAGTGAGGACGCACCAAAGGTTCGTATGCAATGGATTTAACTTTCGGTGTACATTATTTTAAATTACGACCTAGAAATCTGAGCATATAATCTGCTTTCCCAATTACCATGTCAATATGTTAATTCCACAACAAGTTATTACTAATTGTTACAACTAAGTATTTAGCGGAATCTACCGTTCTAAGGACAGTGCCATTAATTTTACATTCACTGCTAAATGGTGTCGCTTTTTTACTTTACGAAAAACTTGGCTCTTTTTAGCGTTTAACACCAGCTTCCAGAATTTGTACCAAGCCATTATTTTCATAGTATCAGCATGTATCAAACCGCAGTGGCGCTAGGTGTTTAATACACGGTAAATAATATCATCATCGGCAAATAGTCTTTTGATCGTCCTTATTACGTCACACAAATCATTAATGTATATGAGAAACAACAGAGGCCCTATCACACTTCCCCGGGGAACCCCTGACCTCACATCGGTCAGTGATGAACGCTCACCGTCGAGAACTACACACTGTGTTCTACCTTTCGAAAAGTCTGCAACCCAGTCGTATATTTGTCTAGCTATACCGTAACCACAAACTTTAATTTAATTTAATCGCAATGGAGCACAGGCTCCGATGGCAATTTCCCTACACACCCAACTTCCCCCTATCCCGCACCCATCTACATTTGCCCTCTACAAATTTTAACTTTAAATTCTTTTAACGTTTTCGGTAGGTTATTCATCATTCCCCTTGGTAACTCATTCCAATCCCTGACACCCTTACCTAAAAAAGAGAATCTTCTCACACCCTTGTGCTTGAAATCGAGTGCCAGCTTGTGGTCATGGTCATCTTTTCCCTTCCATGAACTACTTTTCATACCTACTGCAATATCTTTCCATGCCTCATCGCCAGTATACGCCCTGTACACTCCCATGACCCTCCTCATCCTCCTCCTGTCTTGCAGTGAATCCCATTCCAGCTCCTTTATCATATCTGTCACTGATTGCATTCTGCGGTAATTTCCAGAAACAAATCTAGCAGCCCTTCTTTGCACCCTCTCCAACTCCTGTATTTGATACTCAAAATGTGGGTCCCATACTACATTACCATATTCGAGCAATGGTCTGACTAAAGTTTTGTAACCCAATTCCTTTACTTCTCTCGTGCATCCCCTCATCACTCTCTCCAACAAGTGCAGAATTTTGAAACCTTTTCCTACCACCTGTCCAATGTGTCCTGCCCAGTTAAGCTTGTTATCAAATGTAATGCCAAGATATTTACATTTCAAGTCCTCAGCAAGCAATTCTTTCCCCACCTTATATTCATAATTAACCTTTTGTTTTTTATTTGTGTATCTAATTAGCTGACTCTTCTTTGCATTTATCTTCATGTTTACCAACCTAAGTAGATATCGTGTCCAGATCACCCTGCAACTGTTTACAGTCTTCTATCGTTTTGATCCTTATATACAGCATTATGTCATCTGCAAACAATCTAATTTCAGATAGTAAACAACCAACACAATTATTCATTAGCATAATGAATAGCAATGGTCCCAATACGCTACCCTGCGGCACTCCCATTTTTACCTCCATTTCCTTTGATACCGCATTTCCCACACTAACTTTGTGTTTTCTACCTTTTAAAAATTCTTCTAGCCAGCAAATCACTTTCTCATCCACTCCAATAGTTTTTACATTATTTACTACCATTTTGTGCCTTACTCTGTCAATCGCCTTTGACAGATTTAGTGCTACACTATCAATTTGGCCTCCCTTGTCCTTTTCATCTGAAATATCTTGCATATATCCCACCAATTCAGATTCGCATGAATATCCTTGCCTGAACCCATGTTGCACACACACTCGATTGCATTGGAGTAAGTTATTTTTCGACGTGGGCCGCTCGTGTAGTAGTCTGGTGTATTGAGTGGACTGTAGAGGCTACACCGCCGTGGTGTGTGTGTGGGGGGGGGGGGGGAGTCTGTCGCGGGCCGGGCCTGTCGAGCCGTGGGCGGAGGTCAGGGGTCACGCGCTGTCCTTGGGGCACCGAGCCAGCCACAGCACGCGGCGCACAGCACTTCAATCAACACAGCGAGCTAACACCATCACAAACAAACACTCGACGACCAAATAGTCACCAAAAAAGTGGAATAACGCAGCATTGTTTATAACACGCGTTAAGCTACATTACTAACCAAATTTCTCTGCATCTGTACCGTAATATGATAAACTTGACGGTAAGATTGTTCGCTGGAACAGTTCGGCCTGTGACTGTTTTGATTTAATTCGAGTGCTGTGGAGCGCACGCTCCGGTGGCAATTTCCATACACAAACGTTTTGTCCCTTTCCTTCACCCACCTACATCTGTCATCTGCAAATTTAAACGTTAAATTTTTTCAACGTTTTTGGTAAATTATTCGTCATATCTCTTCGCAACTTATTCCAATCTCTGACACCCTTACGAAAACAAAACAAAAAGAAAGAGAGAGACAATCTTCGTACACCCTTGTGCCTGAAATCGAGTGCCAGCTTGTGGTCATGGTCATCTTTTCCCTTCCATGCACTACTTTTAATTCTTACACCAATATCTTTCCATGCTTCACCACCAATATACACCTTGTATACTCCCATGACCCTCTTCACCCTCCTCCTGTCTTCCATTGTATCCCATTCCAGCTCTTTTATCGTATCTGTTACTGATTGCTTTCTGCTGTAATTTCCAGAGACAAATCTAGCAGCCCATATTTGCATCCTCTCCAACTCCTGTATTTGATACTCAAAATGTGGTTCCTATACTACACTACCAAATTCGAGCAATGATCTGACCAAAGTTTTGTAACCCAATTCCTTTACTTCTCTCCTACATCGCCTCATCTGTCCGAAAATTGCAAGAATTTTAAAACCTTTTCCTACTACCTATCCAATGTGTCTTGCCCAGTTAAGCTTGTGATCAAATGTAATGCCAAGATATTTACAATTCAAGTCCTCAACAAACAATTCTTTCGCCATCATAAAATCATAAACATCAACATCATCATCAGAGTTGTGCTCTGTGTCAGACTTTCACATGGACGCTGTCCATGCTATTCTGTCTTCTGCCCTGCTCTTCGTGCCCGTGTAGTTGTCGATTACTAGGATGGCTGTAATCTTGCACCTCCTTCTTCCTCTTTCTCTCTCGAAGGCGTCTTTTAGCAAGCACTCGCCTCCCAGAAAATGCCCCGTCCAGTTCTTATTTCCGCCTTTTATGACTTGGAATAGTTTCCTCCTTTCATCGACCCTATCCTGCACATCAACATTCCTTACTTCATCCATATAGCTTAACCTCTCCATTCTTCTTCATAGTCACACCTGAAACGCTTCAAACCGTATTTCTCCTTCTCACCTCAGTGTCCAGCTCTCTGCCACACTCCATACGAAACACTTGCCGAGTCATAATCAACCTTCAGTTTTTTATATTGGCAGCGTGGACAGCCCTCCCCAGGTTTTGTCGTTGAAGTTCCTGGTTGTCCGTGAGGTCGAAACGCCTTTTAGAGCTGTTTCTCTGAACCTGTTGTATAATGCCGATACCAGCGCGGGGGTCGTGATTAGAAGCGCCTGCACTGTGTCTCAGCGCCACGCAGCCCTTCGCGTTGACACCGGCCAACAAGAGTGGAGTAATCAAGGGAGGATGCCGCGCTTTGTGCGAGATGACTGGCGGCATTCCTGCGCGTCGATATGCGTATCGAAACCGCCATCAGCGCTCAATGGCATTCATCTCGCCGCGGCAGAGAGCCTCGCTACCAAAACACGAAAACCACAGCCAAAGCGCTCGCTGGTTGAGCCCATGGAGCAAAGAAAAGAGATAGGAGACCCATACAGCGAAATGAAGCCGAGAGGAGAGCGGTGGGGTGGGGAGGCCGCCATATTGGTAAGGCCAAGAAACACAGGGAATCTGGACACATTGGACAGGTGGCAGGAAAAGTTTTCAAAGTTCCGCACTTGTTGGAGAGAGTGATGAGGGGATGTACGGGAGAATTAAAGGAATTGGGTTACAAAACTTTCGTCAGACCATTGCTGGAATATGGTAGTATAGTATGGGACCCTCATTTTACGTATCAAATACATGAGCTGGAGAGGGTGCAAAGAAGGGCTGCTAGATTTGTTTCTGGAAATTGTAGCAGAATGCAATCAGTGACGGATATGATAAAGGAGCTGAAATGGTGATTTCATTGCAAGACAGGACAAGGATGAGGAGGGTCATGGGAGTGTACAGGGCGTATACTGGCTATGAGGCATGGAAAGATATTGCAATAGGTATGAAAAGTAGAGCATGGAAGGGAAAAGATGACCATGACGACAAGCTGGCACTCGATTTCAGGCACAAGGGTGTGGGAAGATTTCTTTTTTAGGTAAGGGTGTCAGGGATTGGAATCGGTTACAAGAGAAATGATGAATAATATACCGAAAACTTTGAAAGAATTTAAAGATAAAGTTTTTAGAGGGCAAATGTAGGTGGGTGCAGGATAGGGGGAAGATGGGTGTGTAGGGAAATTGCCACCGGAGCCTGTGCTCCATTGCAATTAAATTAAATGAAAGTAAATCTATATGGGACGAAAGAATTTCTTCGTTTTTAACCTTTGCATTAGTAAAAATTAAGTCTTAGGTGGTCACATTTATAAATACCCTAATCGAAATAACCTACAAACATTAGAATTTAAGAAAACCAAATTGCTAAATAACTTTTTGATAGGTATTTTATATGCCAAAACAGAACTTTTTTTTCTCTCTACTGTCGCAAAAGAAAGGACAGGTTTATGTTCAAATAGATTATATATCCACATTCCGTTTCAGTAATTTTAATCCTTTCAAAATTTTTGATGGCAAAGATTACAAAATAAAGAAAAATAGGTCTAGACCTATTTAAATTCGCCAGCAGCATCAGTGCAAGGGGATTCTATCACTTATACTGCTGTGCCACAATTCTTATGGAAATCGATGAGAAAAATCGTGCGAGATATCAGAAACATTTGTTCTTTACTTTCAATTAGTTTCGTTAAGTTACATAATAATTGATCATAAGATTGTGGCGCCACGGTAATGATAGAACTGGCCAGTGTAGTTATCTTGCTACCATACATTAAATGTCGCAAGCTTGTGTCACTAACAAGGTTCTCAATAAATTACTAATAACAAATAAATAATTTGTTCCTTATGCTATAAAAGAATATTCTGCAACAGGCAGCATTTCAACCTACTCACAATGTGACTTAATATTGCCGCTAAAAAGTCAAACGCAACTAAACACATGAAACGTATTGCGAATTACATTTCAGATAACAACAAATGGACTTCATTACGATTCCTAGATCGTATAACACAAATTATCACAATTAATTTAATCGTAAACTTTCAATATAAATTACAACTGCACTAAAGCACGTGGACAGGTAATGTATGAGCTGCATCGCGATGTAAATTTGATCCACACGAGAAAAAATAGTAAGATAAAATGGTTCTCTGCATCAACAAATGTTTGATAACCCCACCGTCCTATTGAGGCAAAGCAAAGGCTATTTTCTTACGAGCTATGAATAACGTCCAGAGAAATAAAAACACAATAACGTCACAAATTATCAATTACTATAAACCACCCAGTATAGATCCACCTGTAAATATAGCTCTTATTGACAAGACCTTCGAATATATAAGATTCTATTATCAAGAATTAAGTTATATTACCGCAGCCTGAAAGGATAAACTTCCTGTAACAACCAAAGATCTATACAAAACTTTGACATTTGAAGGACGCAAAAACATTGTTGAATCAAAATTTGCAGACACATATTGGCGAAACGTATGGTCTAATATATTTCTTAAAGTTCTATCATCCGAAATTCAAGCCATGTGGCACAAAGTTGTCAATAACACTGTACCTACAAATGTGAGATTATTTCGAATCCATATGAAATCTACAGATAGATGTGATACATGTGGGAATACTGACACACTAATTCATCGTTTTACTTATGGAAAGGCAGCACATATCTGGAATTGGACGAAGCATGCAACGGCAGCTCTATTAGATACTTCTCCATCTGAGGTTACATGCGAGATTCTAATACGACGAGACATCAAGACCATGCCACCGGAAAAACATTACTCACTGGTCTGGGTATTAGGACAAGCAGTGTACAATATTCTAATAAAAAAATCTAAGGATCTAGATGATTATTTATCCACACTTAAAATAACACTATGGAATTTAAAAAAATCAACGAGGTACAAACGCCACTTCGGAGCATATCTGGATGGACTTCTTCTCCGTGACCAATCTTGATGACGCATATAGCCCCTTCATTTGACCAGAGTACTCATATTGATGTTTCTGTAACGTAGAGTGTATTACGAAACTTTAATCTTGTAATGTAGAAATGTTGTAATGTTATAAGGTTTCAATAAACCCATTGAATATTAAAAAAAAAAAGAGCTATGAATAAGCATTTTTAACAGGCACTGTAAATCTATGACAGTACCTACTCTTTTTTTTTGGCATTTGGCAACTGAGGCCATACAGCCAGCTCAATGTAATTATTATTTTAGCTTTTTCAGTGTATAAGTCGTCATCCAGTATATATATATTGTATTTTTTTTCTAATGTATGGACGCCACAGGACGGACAGGACATTCACACAGACACACAACACTTAAACATCCATGCCCGCGGCCGGATTCGAACCGGCGGCCTTCGGCACGCGGAGCTAGCACTCTAGCCCCTACGCTACCGAGGCCGGCGTACCTACTCTTTTAGACACCGCATTACAAACACTTCAAGAACACTAATTACAACGTGACTTAGCTATGGTATGTTATTCCACGTTGTTTCTTACTTGTTCTGTTTGTGCAACCATAGGCAACACAAGATGTCATTATAAAACACTTAGGAATATCCCATCTCTCTCCTAACTCCCCCAAATCCCCGAACACCCACCCTGTACCTCCTTCCCAAGATCCACAAGGTTGGCAATCCGGGGCGGCCTATAGTTGCGGCATTTGGGTCACCCACTGAACGGATTTCAGCCTTGGTGGACCAGCATCTCCAACATTTTGTACAGAGTCTTCCATCCTATGTCAAAGATACCCCACATTTCCTGGAACGTCTAGCCACAATCCATACACCTCTACCTCCAGACGCCTTCCTAGTCTCCATCGATGTAACTTCCCTCTATACCAATATCCCACACTGTCAGGGTCTCAGTGCTCTGGAACACTTCCTAGATCTGCGACCCCCACACAGCCGTCCCAGTACATATTTCCTTTCATCCTTGGCCCACATGATCCTGTCCAAAAACTTCTTCACCTTTAATTCCACTGTATACCACTAGATACGTGGCACTGCCATGGGCACCCGCATGGACCCGCTTATGCCAACCTGTTCCTTGGGCGTCTTGAGGAACGTTTCCTCAACCACACCCCCTTCAAACCCATTTTTTGGTTCAGATACGTAGATGATATATTTATGATCTGGACCCACAGTGAAGATCAACTCCTAGAATTCCTCCATTCCCTTAACAATAGCCATTCCGTTAATTTTACCTGGACCTACTCCCGTTCACACATCACTTTCCTCGATGTTGACATCACACTCAGGCAGGGCGCTCTGCACACCTCTGTCCATATCAAACCAACTAATCTACAGCAACATCTACATTTTGACAGCTGCCACCCATTCCATACCAAACGCTCCCTCCCCTACAGCCTTATTGTCCGTGGCAAACGTATCTGTTCTGATGATGAATCCCTCTCCCAGTATTCCCAAAACCTATCCCAAGCCCTTATTTCCCGCTCCTATCCAGCAGACCTTGTACATAAACAAATCACGCGTGCAATCACCCACCCTCCACGGAACCACTCCCTCCCGGCTCCTCTAGCATCCAACCATAGCCCTGACTTCGTCACCCAGTTCTCGCCTGGTCTCGAATCCATCAATCGAATCCTTCAACAGGGGCATGACTTCCTTCGGTCCTTCCCAGAAATGCGCACTCTCTTGCCAAAAATTCTGCCAACTGTCTCCCGTACTTGCTTCAGCAGACCACCTAACCTCAAAAACATCTTGGTGCACAAATACCCTCCATCTGACTCTCCAAAAACACCTTATGGATCTTTTACCTGTAATAGACCTCTCTGCAAAACCTGCAACATGCATCCTCCCACTACTACATTTTCCAACCCTGTCACAGGGGAAACCTTTCCCATCACGGGACATGCCACATGCTCCACCACGCACGTCATATACCAGCTAACTTGCCGCCATTGCACGAGTTCTTACATAGGCCTGACTACACAACAACTCTCGACCAGAATGAATGGCCACAGACAAACAGTTCACACCCGCAATTTATATCTTCCAGTACCAGAACATGCTAATTATCACAACTCCAACAACTCCAACGACTGTTTCACTGTGAGAGCAATCAGAGTTTTCCCCGAAACCACCGCCGCCTCAGAACTTCGCAGATGGGAACTTGCTTACCAAAACATCCTGGATACCAGACACCCATCCGGCCTCAACCACGGATAAAATTCCTTTCCTTGACGCATCACTCATTATTAATAGGATTAGAAGTAGCATTATTGTCATTTATTTAATTACCTTATTTTATTTTTCAAAATTTAGCCGTCCATATTTATTTACTTTATTTCCCCCCCTCTTTTTCCCTAGTGTTAGTTGTACCACCATCTGCGATTTACATATTTATATACAATATCTCAGTCCCACCGCCATATTGATAATCCGCCCAGTCATGTAGCAACCCTCGGCGTGTGCACACCTCCCGAGCCTCATGACTCATTTTCTCCGTCATGAATAAGGTTTAATAACCGAAATATTGAGTTTATTTGTGTGTTCGTGATATATGTTCTTCTCTCGTCGCTGCCGTCAACTTTGGTGAGTGATGAGTCATTTTCCCTTTCCTTGCAATTAGAAATATCAGAATGTGAAATGTTCACAGCAGGAAGGAATGATAACAGACCAACGTTTTGAACTGACGAATATGGCGCCGCGCATGCTCAGTCGGCTCCAGAGTTTATAGGCGGTGGCTTCGCTGTTTCACCGACAGCTTGTCTTCTCTCTTTTCCTACATCCATGGTTGAGCCCGCACAGAGCCTCTGCAATACCACTGCACTATCTTCCTTCCGCAAGTTAACATCTTTGCCACCAGCCTTACAAGGGACACTTTTGACCTCGAGCGCTCGCAACCGCACGAAAACATGCTTAGAGTAACAACCGATCATAAACAAAACAGCGGTGTGTGTCATTTCCATGCACAACTCCGCACTTGTCTGCTAGCGCCATTAAAGATCCATCGAAAGAGCCCATTGCTGTGTGATTCCTGGTCGGGTCATACAGATCTTACCCTTCTAGATGTAACTTTCCCAAACAGAGATTTTATGCTGAAGATATTTCCAACCCCTTGGTGTTCACTTCATTCAGCAATATAAGCTCTATTTCAGAAGGATTACCGATGTAAGACTACAATGTGCCAAAGCACAAGTGAAGACACATGATCGTCATTTCATCATGAAACTTCATTCTGTGATTTACAATCAATTTACTGCACCTACGATTAAGTCTATGTTGCAATACGGTTGGCGAAAGCCAGGTTATGACATTGACATACCAACATCATCATTTGAATATGTAATTAGTGTGGCTTTTGCTATTGGACTGCGTGGATGCGAGAGTGATTTGGAATGTGATAACGTGGCTTTAGTGAGGTGTGCACATTGTTGTCTTCCTCTTTGTTTTAACCACTTCATCGGAATCCCTCATCTCCACTTTGAGGACTAATATAATCACTATCAGGTGTGCGGTACTGCTGTGCATGCAAGTACTATAAGCAGAGAGTTTTAGGTACTGTTGATTCAAAATGTAATGACACACAGACGTCGTTGAATTACGTATCACTTCCTTCATATGGTATTGATATCTTGTAACTTTGTTTCTCTCTATTAAAATGATACTTGAGGAAGAATGCAAGGTTCTGTATGGAAATGACACACACCACTGTTTTCTTCATGATCGGTTGTTATTCTAAGCATATTCCGAACGTTCGAAGTCAAAGGTGTCCCTTGTTAGTGTGGCACTAGATATTTCTAAGGCGTTTGACGGAGTGAACCAGAAAATGGTTTTAAATTAAATAAAATCTGTTGGATTGGATGGAGAAGTTACTTGCGGGTAGAGGAACTCATAAAACATAGAAAGCAAAGTGTTAGAGTAGGATATACATTATCAAAAGAGGTGGAAGTAGATATGGGGGTGCCACAGGGTAGTGTATAGGGACCATTGCTGTTCATTATTCTAGTGGATGACTATGTTGATGGATTGCGGTCAGAATTTAGGTTTTTTGCTGTTGATATAATGGTATACAATACGTTCAAAACAGTTGAAGACTGTGAACAGGTGCAGGGTGACCTGGATAGAATATCTAAATGGGCAGGTCAGCATGGAATACAGATAAATGCCAAGAAGAGTCAGCCTATTAGGTACACAGATAAAAAAAACTAAAGGTTAATTATGATTATTGGGTGGGGTCAGAATTGCTTGTTGAAAGCTTGAAGTGTAAATATCTTGGCATAACGTTTGATAGCAAACTAAACTGGACAGAGCACATTCGGCAGGTGGTAGGAAAAGGTTACAAAATCCTTCATTTACTGGAGAGGGTGATGAGAGGATGTACCAGAGAAGTTAGGGAGTTGGGTTAAAAAACTTTGGTCAGACCATTGGTTGAATATGGTGGGACCAACACTTTGGGTATCGATTACAGGAGTTCGAAGGTGTGCAAAGAAGAGCAGCTAGATTTGTTTGTGGAAATTATCGCAGGACCCAGTCAGTAGCTGATATGATAAGGAGCTGGATTGGGAGTCACTTGGAGGAAAGGAGGAGGGATGGAGAGAGTAGCTGGGAATGTACAGGGCATATGTTGGTGATGGGGCTTGGAGGGATATTGGTCGAATAATCAGGAATAGTACTGGAAGGGGAAAGGCGACCATGACCACAAGCTGGCGCTCGATTTCATGCATAAGAGGGTGGGAAAATTTTGTCTTGTTGGTAAGGATGTCAGGGAATGTAACAAATTACAAACTGAAGTCATGATAATTTACCGAAAATGCCTAAGGAATTTTAAATTAAAATTTGCAAATTGGAAAAGTAAATGGGTGATGAATTTAACACTGCAATTGTAAAAGAAAATTTTAAGAAGTAATTATAAAAAGGAGTAATCAGATAACTAGGGAAGCTGCCACCGGAGCCTCAGCTTCATCGCAATTAAAAATTAATAATAATAATAAAATTCTACGCAATGCTACGTTCTCTCGTAAACTGACCTCCAGAAAAGTTATCAGCGTGTCTTTAAAATTTCTGCCTGTCTTCTTGGATGAACGTGATTCAGAAAAAACCACTTGTTGGATTTGGATGGTGCTTTGAATGATGCACGGGCGCTGGTGCTGCGGTCACGCGACACGAAGTGATTCAAGTTACACGTGTGGCGCAACGAAGCTCATCACTTTGCTGATTCGCTCCTCCCCGTTCGTCGCGCAGCCTGAGCGGCGACATATTGTTAGCAGGAATTAACCTGCAGTTTCTTCTTCTCGCTAGAAATATGTTAACTTCCAGGTTATCGGTTCTAGTTTCACGACCATATTTTAACAGCACACGAGAACGAAGATGCAGGCAACAGGTAGTGGTTGCAAATTAACGGCCGAAATATTAGAATTTGAAAATGTAATCAAAATATGAAAAAATTGCTCTTACTTGTCTGTTTCGGGTTTTGCGCTGCGTGTATATTTTATGTACTTATTTATTTTTTGCATGTGTCCACCTGGTTTAAGGATACACTTGATCTCTTGATAGACGGTACACTGTTTATTTTTCACCGACAGAGATGATTTTGTTTCTCCGCCAAAGAGTATTCACTGTTCCAGAGATGTTTGTGGAACGACCTTGCAGTTCTTACAACGCGTTCCACTCTTCCACATTTGGCTCAAACATCAGCCGCCATCTTTCTTGAAATTATTAGCATTTTTATAAATTTCTATAGATTCCCTTATTTTTCGTTATAAAAAATCCTTTGCTTATGCAGCAAGTAAGTGCAGTTTTTACAAAAATAACGCCTGCAAAAAGTGTAAAATTTTATAAATGAAATATGCTTGAATCAAATATTTTTGCTGTGAAAGAAATAGTATTTATACGAATTTTTAACGGTACAAACAATGGAAAACAGCAAAAAAGAACTCAGTATTGTCACAAGCGGGAATCGAACCTGCGGTCCTGCGCACGGTGAGCGACGTGGAAGGAGGAGCGGGTAGGAATTCTGAGATGGCATTCTGAAGACATTCGCCTGGCGCGTCTTCTCGGACGGCGTGTCCGTCACCGCCACTGTGACTTGAAAGACTCGCGACGGTTGCGCTGGCACGAGCGTAGAAAGGAGGAAACCCGATAACACCTGAACTTACTATGGTTTGCCGATAAATTCATTATTAGGATTCGTATCTTTATGAGAAGTCATATTTTTCTGCTGTCTTCTTCTTCAGTTGTAATGCTGAAGTAAACACTCAAGGAACGTTTCTAATTGTATTTAAATGTATTTTCAGACAATTTTTCTTGGTCATATTACGATAATACAATTATTTATGATCATATGGTCATATTTAGAGGAAAAAAGCTGGTAATCATTTAATAGTACCGGGAACAGGGGCGTAGCTACTATGGGGCTAGGCGGTGCAGTGCACCGGGGCCCCTACGCTCAGGGGGCCCCCAAGCATACCTTTGGGGGCCCTTAGCCCTCAAGTGCAGTTCAGACGCCCACACGAGCCTTCATGACAAACTGGCAAACTGGCGACCTACAGTCTTCTAAGGGGGCCCCTGAGACATAGGAAGCCCCTCACTAAGGGCCCTCTCACTGCTCAGGGGGGCCCTAAGCACAACTCAAGGGGCCCCATCCTCAGCTCAGGGGGCCCTTACCAGCAACACAAAGCAAAAAAAAAAGGTCGCCCATTTGGCCTGGGGGCCCAAAATAAATTTTTTGCACCGGGGCCCTTGTTACCTAGCTACGCCACTGATCGGGAAGTCACTAGAATAAATTAAGAGGATTATTCACAGAAATCTACTCCTATCATACACTGGAGGAAAACACAAAACTAATGGTAACTGAATTCACCAATCAAGAATACGTCATTGTCGCTCTCTAAACATATGTTCCGCCCGCCTTTCCATCTTGACAATGCAGCAGCCGCGTCAACCAATGTCTCACTGCCGCCAATACTTTTGAAAATAATCTTCAGTCATCGTTAAATCTGCAGCGGATCAGTGAGTACCACCATGCCGAAAACAAAATATTCCCTTTATTAAAAAGTAAAAATCTAGTACTGTATTCTTTTACAAGAACGTGAAAATCATGTTAGGAAAAAAAAAACAACAAAAAACATCCCAATGGTGTAGTGAGTGCAGGTAATTAATTATGCTGTCTACGTGAAAGCGACACTACTAGATAAAATAACTGATGTGTAATTGAGCATGTTTTGTTGTACAGAAAATTTAAATGTTTGTTTATATTTTATTATTTTTACGTAATGTTTGCCCGTTTTAATGCCATATTAACCGTTTTTAAGGTAATATTTGGATGCATATTTCTCTATTTTTTTATTATTTTTGGTCACAAAGATCTGATCTCTACTCATTATATTTCTGTGACTCAAAAAGCCCTACGTTTATCTGCCGCACCCAGTTTTCAAACATGTCAAGGAATTTTAAGTAACATGTATCGTGGGGTTGCGAACCCAAATCATCTTGCGGGCCGCATATAAAATTATATACCCCCATATTAGATTTAGTCCCACTATAGACATGTTTTTGGAGTTAAAAATTGAAACAAAATTAATTATTATTATCGTGTTTAGTATTATTCTCCTATGTAAACATAGATAATATGATAAGAATGGACGGAAGAACGTAGGAAAGAGAACAGCGACATGATGAAGAGATTTAGGGAACAGAGGAATAATACATCTGCTAGATAAGTTCACTCGTGCTTCTCATTTGGGAAGGAATAGTGGAATGATACTCCTAATTTCGACAGATAATTTTTGAATTCACAAATAATGTATTTTTTTAAATACATTGGATTTCACTACTTTTGGCCATTATAAAATAATTATATTTTGTAAAAGGTGATGAATCTCGCGGGCCGGAAAAATGTTGCAGGCGGGCCTTGGGCTGGCCACCCCTGATGTATACAGTATACCAAGCACCAGTGCAACGCAAAGCAAAAAGTCAGACATATTTGTGTTCAACCGATGGAGTATAGGATGGTTGTGAACTGTGACAGTGGTAGCCGAGAAGGTTTCTCGTTGGCAGGACAGTCGGTTGGTTATGTATGTTAAGTCTCGTTGAAGCAATACTAGTGTTGCAAAAAAAAAGACTTGAAAAAAAAAAAAAAAAGAAAAACAGGGTTTTTTCCTGGGACACGTGTTTTTATCTCAAATTTGTAAGGCATTTACCGTTTAATATGACTTTTTCGAGTTTATACTAAGTAATTATCTTAATTTTTAAATCTACTATATTTTTCTGATTCAGTAGAACAAAAAAATACGAATATATTTTCAACATTGAAGTTTTCTTTTACGAAAGTGGACTTCCCGAAGAAGCTAGGTTGCGCGAGAAGGAATCCCCGTTCCCCGTTGTTTGGATTGATACTCGCTATTTGAACTAGTGCAGCCAGTGCTACTGATTTATCCGTAGATCTACGGATCTTTTCAAAAAATTAGGAACTTTAAAAATATTTGCGGTTTTTTGGCTACTTTTAGTACTTATTGTGCTTTCCTTATATTCGTATACTTGTTAAACTCTCAGCTATTGATACTGAGTCATTAAATTGTCGGTAATTATGAATCGTTCCCTTGCAACCGTTGGTGTAAACCAACGACTGAAAAGAAATAAAGCTGCTATTTTGTATGATAATAGATTTAAATTCAAACTTAAAAGACCTTAATACAGAATTATCGGCGCAGTCTTTATGCACAGTGTGTACATTGCTCACAATATAAAATAGAAATCTCAAAATCTTTTGCGTACAATACAAGAACAACCAGTAAAAGAAAATGTAACTATTTCTGAAGTTATGGATCTAGAGGAGACAGAAGAAAAAACAGAAAATTTCGACACCGACGGAACTAGTGTTGGTAGTGCTGATACTAGTGACTGTGGTACTGACATAGGGGATGAATAAAATTATGTTACCTATATAGATACATTTCTGAATCATTATGTAAGACATTATATGATTCAGGAAGATTGAAAATACATATGTAAAATGTAACTTCTTTAAATAAAACTATAGTTTATCAAATGTATTACTTTTTTGAAAAAAAAAAAAATAGAAATAAACAACGATGCCCAGTTTTTTTCGTGTTTTTTTTTTTTTTTTAATTTGCAACACTAGGCAATACGCATTACTTGAGGGCCATAGGAGCTAGCAGTGGGGGGGGGGGGGGGTGGTTACGACGCCCTCGACTGTGGTGGTGGACAGGCGAGCTTGAATTTTTTGCTGTTGGCGCAAATAAGTATCCGAGTTCAACGGATTTTAATTAAGGGCGCCCACTAATTACGTGACGTGTTTTTCGGAATTCGGCCCCCCCCCCTCCCTCCGTGGTGAGATCTGGTTCGACCCCCCCCCCCCTATGATGACGTGAGATCTTGAAGGGGGTCCTCGTAGTTGGTTTTACCCCCTAAAATCGGTTTCCCCGTCGTTTGTAGACTTTTTTGTCTCTACTTTTCTTAAAGAAACTAAAAATTTGCCGTCAGGTTTCCGTCGACCTGCATCCTCGCTGGTGAGGTTGGTTCCTTGGGTCCGCACACAGCAGCGGCGCTCAGCGAGCAGCTGCGAGCACGCCGGTTCGAATCCCTGTCCGGGCATCCGGATTTGGGTTTTCCGTGGTTTTACGAAATCACTCCAGGCGAATGCCGGGATGCTTCCTACAAAAGGCGATGACCAAATTCCTTTCCGTTCCTTGTCCCCAGTCCTTTCCCGTCTCTAATGGGGTAAAGCCTTGCCACGACTCTAGTATTGCTGGTACAACGACACGTACCCTCATAAATAAAACAAGTTTGAAGTTTAAGTAACGCCACCATCTTGCCGCTGCTTGGTCAAGGCAGACCATGTTGCGCGCAGCAATGGGTTTGCCTTTTGTTTATGCTACATCACAAAGCGTAACCGTCTGTATCGTGGTACCAATAATCTTTACAATAAATTGAATTGCGCAATTCAGTTCCGTTATGCCTTCTACATTGTTAATCCTTGATGTAGTGGTTTGATTAATGTGTATTCTAACTAACTGTATTTAAGAAAACTGAAGATGTAAATAACCGAAGTTACGTCGTCAAAAAATAATACTAACAGAATCAAAAGGATGGAGTACTTATCTATGTTGCTGTGTGATCTTTGGTGGGTATCTCATGAAGCAAGGGTGCGAGATGCAGTGTGATGTGTGTTCGATATCTGTTCTTGATATGAAAGAATTATTATTTCTTGCTCCGTTATCCAGGCCGCGTATACCATTCATCGAAACAGACAGAGAGGCACATGTTTTAAAAACAGTTGACTCTTTCTATGTAACAGTGCCTAAAACTCATTTTTTTTTTCAAATTATATTGAAATGTGCAGGTTTTCTTCCGGTTACAGTTTTATTACATATATAGATTTCGGTCGTCACATCTCCCCGTAAAACCACGAGCTACACATTAATCGAAACTGCATCAATGACGAGTAATGTTGACAGTTATTTCGATAGACGAAAAATTATCTTAAGTTTCTCAGCTTTTTGACGTCACGTGACCACGAGCTTTACACTAACGGATTTCCCGTCAACGATCCCACTGGCAGCTCTGATTGGATCCGATTCATTAAAACTGTCAGTCAGTCAGACAGACGGAAAGAGAGAATGACAGATACGCATAGAAAAAGAACAGTGTATTCCGCCCTGCAGCTTGCTATGGCTGCCCCAAATCGATTATTTGTTTGAAAAATTTCTGGAACGGAGAGATTTTTTCCGGTCTCAAATTTATTATATGCATAGATTTAGTCGGCGAGTGTTTAAGCGTCACTAATTTACAAGGAGTGGTAGATATCTAATCTCGCTGAAACTTCAATGTCCGTAGTTACATGCGCTTATATTTGTTAGGGCATATATTTGTAAACAAACCAGTATGAGACATACTGTTTTCGCAGCTGTCATACTGCTATAAATATCTTCACGAGATTAACGCGCTGAAGACGACCTAAGTAGGCTTGGGCAAAACATGTCCATGTATCGAAATATCGATATTTTTCGTTAAAATAATCGATATTTATCCTCGATATTTTTATTCTGGATATACCAAATATCTATATTTTATTCGGAGTATCAATTTTAAGTACCAATTCGATATTTCTTGTACGAATGCAATTGAGTATCCAATTTAATACGTTACATATACTGTATATATATATAAATCGTGATGTCTATGCTTGTTTTATAGATTATCAGAAGGTCTTTGACAGGTTAAAGCATCAGAAAATGATAGTAATTTTAAAAAGTATTGGCTTAGGTGACAAAGAACTCAGAATTATTTTTAACTTGTACTGGATCCAGTCTGCTTATGTGAGACTGAAGAGAGAAAATACGGACGAAGTAAAAATTCCTCGTGGTGTAAGACAAGGTTGTATCCTGTCCCCCTTATTATTTAATATCTACTCAGAGTATATATTTAGGGAGGCGTTGAGTGATGTGGAGATGGGAGTGCTGTTGAATGGAAACTGGATAAACAACATTCGCTACGCAGATGACACAGTCATTTTTGCTTACAGTATCTTATAGATAGAGTATCACAATGCAGCCACGAATACGGACTTGACATCAATATAAATAAGACAAAAGTAATGGTCATTGCCAAAAACAAAAACTTCCAATGTCATATTATGATTAACTAGAAGACCATTGAAGGTGTATCAAGGCATATGTATCTTGGCACCACAGTAAACAGCCAATGGGATCCATATGACGAAGTTGATAAAGCCAGGGTTACTTTCAATAAAATGAATAATCTTTTTAAAAGTCGTAATTTATCAATTACCACGAAGATGAGACTCCTGCGCTGCTATGTGTTCTCTGTCCCCCTGTATGGCGTTGAAACGTGGACATTAACTGAAACTATCAGTATAAGGCTAGAAGCTTCTGAAATGTGGCTATATCGAAGAATGTTGAGGATACCATGGACAGACCACACCACAAATGCTGAAGTGCTCCGCAAAATGAAAAAAGACGTGGAAATATTGAGCTCCATAAAAACACGGAAGCTTCAATACCTTGGCCGCATCATGAGGAATAGTAGCCGCTATGAATTCCTATAGTCTGTTCTCCAGGGGAAAATACCAGGAAAGAGAAGTGCCAAAGAAGAAGAACTTCTTGGTTAAAAAATCTGAGAACATGGGCCTCCAAGACAACTACGGAGCTAATCCGAGGATCAACCAGCAGAGACGAGACAGCCAAGATGGCTGCCGACATCTGGAACGGATAGGGACCAGAAGAAGAAGAAGACATCTATATTGGATGGATGTACGTACATATTCGATCTTCTGAAAGCGACTTAAAAATGATTTCTTCGTAGTTTCACAGGTTTCCATCAACCATTAAGAGGTTAAAAAAGCTGTTAAGTCTTAACAGGTTTACGTTAACGTTATTTTCTTGTTAACATATTTGAATGGTAACGGTTAGAGTATGTTTATAGTTGAAGAATATTGATTAAGCATCCGTGTTGAGAAGTAGAAGGTTGACGTTAATTAACAGCTTCTGTTTTCAACTGGTTTTTTTCATCGACGAATAACCGTTGATGCGTTGACGAAGTAGCCGTGATACGTCAAGCCTGTTCTGTGGCGACCAAAAGATTTTTTTTTAACTGTGTTACGTCTCTCAACAGTGAGATCTTTTGAGACGGGAAAGGATGGGGGCAAGGAATCGGAAGGAATTCGGCCATGGCCTTTTAAAGGAAGCATCCCGACATTTGCCTGGAGTGATTTGGGAAACCATGGAAAACCCAAATCTGGATGCCCGGATTGGGATTCGAACGGCCGCGCCGTCCTCCCGAATGCGAGGTCGTCCTAAAGAGTGTCTTCGGCAGTTAACTTGGCAACACCAGACAACAGGAGAACAAATAAAACAGAGAGTTGTTTTTAAGTCTACGTCAGATGAATACTGCTTTGATTGTAAAAATAGATAAATTGATAAAATTTTACGTAATTTCTGCATGTGTCTTTAATTTTCTTAAATAATTTGATAAATTTCGGAAGTGTTTTTAGATAATTAGTGGCTTTAGGCTTGAAATTTTCGCACATTTTTTTTCTGGAGACTCATTTGCATGCGTTTCCGTTAGTATAGTAAAAGAGCAGTTTAGTGACAGGGACTAGTGTGTTCATATCAAACCATCGCATGACAATGCCGGCCGAGAGATCCCCTTCCCATGGCTACATATCCCGGCAACCCTACAGCTTAACACGGAAGTGTTCTGGCGTACTTCACATCACACAGCAAGCTGTGCCAGAGGTGAAGGACGGGTTAAGGGTTTATGGAAATCGCAACCGACGCCGAGCTTCGAACCGAGGAGCTCTGAGCGAGTGATTAGGAGGCGCAGAGTGAGTTACGGAGACGGTAGAGATTACAGGGCGCGCGTGGGAACCAGCAGAACAATAGGCACCACACACAGGCAGGCAGACGAGAGGGCGCCTAACAGAGCTCACGAGCAGGGAATCACCTGCTTCGATAACCACGAAATTGCAAATAAATAACTACATTTAACATAAGTTTCAATATCATTGTTAACAGTAAGTGTAAAATTCTGATAAATAACTGAATTTGATATTATTTGCCCTTTTATTGTCGAAGGGAAGTGGAACTGAGGTGCCTGTCATCCATTGTGAGAGTAACGGCACAAAAAATGAACTTCAGAGATAAAAAGTAATTATAATGCGGTTCAGCGATACAAAAAATTACATTGTGAGGTTCATTCAAATTTATATGTTTTCTTTGTTTTGTTTTTTTGTAAGTTTTTGTTTGTTTCGCGGAACGCAGGTAATAAAAAATACATCAATTAAAACAAATAATAACTGTTCGTTTTTGAATTTATACTTTGCAGAAATTTTTTCGTAACAGTAAAAATTAAAGTCATTTGAAAGCAGACGCAGTTGTCTGTAAACAACCAACCTGAATACGGCGGGAATCTAGTCAGAGAAAGCTTAACCAAATCACCAAAAACATCAATAAAGATTTGGTGATTAGACGTTATTAACTTTTCCTACAAAGTTCTTCGAAACAAATTCCTTCTATCGGCATAGGGAGCGTCCCTTAATGACGTGAGGGGATTTTCCGGAATTCTCGACACACACCCCTCTCATCCCTCTTTTTTTTTTATCTTTACAACTCTACAAGAATTTCAGAACCTCACGTGAGATTTCCCTTGATCTCCCCCCCCCCCCCCCTCGTGATATTACGCCGGAACACCACCCTCCCCCTATTTCACCTCACGTCATTAATATCAAAAATGTGGGTATCTATCACCTATTAGATTCTTGTTTTTTTTTACTGCCTTTTAAAGTAGTCGTTTAATGTTGGGGAAATGTTCACCCTATACTTAAAATGAAGTGAAGCTATGAAAAGTTAACGCGCCTTTATGATAAGCCAAAAATCGCAGCGAAAGAATATTTCCTTGACATATTTAGTATGAGAGAGTGGTAATACCGTATCTTTACAAAATTGTCATAGTATTGCTTTCGATGCAGTAAGTGTGAATTGGAAAGTTCAACTGTGCACAAAATAATAGCAAAGTTGCTTCATAGGGAATGCTGCTAACTAGAGAAATAAGAGTGAAATAGACATGCTTACTGACGTATCAGTATTAAATGAAAAGTAGTATTATTTCAAAGTATATTTTCTTTTGTAAATTTTATTTTCGGTGCAGGAAAAGGTAGAAAACACGTGAAGGCAGTGTCTAAAGTAAATAGGGGAAAGATTATCGACTGGTTTCGGGATATCACGGCAAACCGGAATCAGGATTTCGAACCCACGACCTCCCGAATACTACAGCCGACATTTCACCCAGCAGCCTGGGTGACTAAAACATTATTGAAAGTAGTAACAAAGGATTACGAGATAGAAAGGTAGTAGCGAGACACAGGTGTGATGTCGCGCCCTTCAAAATTATTAATCATAATAGAGGGCAGAACAACAGGAAGGAAATCAGTAGGACCTACAGCTGTCAGACGAAGTCTGAACGAAAAATCGTATAACATACAAACAAACGAAGAAAACAAACAAAAAAACAACAAAAATTAAAAGTAGAAAATGCGTGGACATATTGGCGCTGGATTTTCACGCCGTTTAGCCTGCGATATGCTCGGCTGAGCGAGGCGGCTATCTGATGAGTGCTCACTCAGAAACTAAAGCGAACGGCGAGTAGAAAAGGCAAACAACCAAGTGCAGACTATAAAGCGATGCGAAATAGTGTTTTATGTACTAAAGAACGCAATCGCCAGAAACGAAATTAACAATTGTTAATTGGTAGAATAACTGTCGCAAATGTTAGACTCAAAATGGAAACGTATTAAAATATAAGCTTTCTGGATTAATAGAAAGGCACCAACAATAAATACACAGGAGAAATACGGAGAGAAAGTGGGTAGGGGGGGAGAGCAGGGCAAAGTGGTCGCGGGAATTTCTAAGAGCCATCCCGCACTGAAAATCATAACTCGTTCCGGTCACTGCCTTAGTTACCTTGGGAAGCCTGCCCGGTTAGCACGCCATCTATTCGTGGTTTTTGGTCACTTGACGTTTAGTAAGTGCTCAGTTTATGTAGGCTACTCATTAACAAGGAATCAGCTGACATACAACTTCTGAACGAAATTGTTTTGCAGGAGTGGTGCCTTGGCTACTTATTCGGGGTCAGCTGATCCTACTGTTACGTTCCGTCGCTGAGTGAAAACAAGGGCTGCAACGGAGGTCATCTTTGCGTAGACGGATTCGGAGGTGGAAAAAAAATTGTAATTATTTAGATTTCAATATTTTATAAAAATAAATGTAACATCAGAATAAGTTAATTCTTTATACCAAATTCTACGTTTTTTCATATAATACTGCCACTTTTTTTTTTCTTGCCTCATCTTTCAACAACAAAAAACATGGGATGATTTCACAAGTGAATGAAATTATTTACATAACTGCACAAGCGACTAAAAATAAATGTTTGTCATATGAAGTTTGCACAGTACACGGCTCGACTAATTCAAGGCACGCCACCGCACATCTCCGTGCCCGCCACCCGCCTCTCCACCGCTCTAGCGGCACATTCACAGTACAACTTGTAGGACCCACGATTTTTGATAAATAACTCTTGATAGGCCGTGAAAGGGATTAAAGGACGACATGTAGAACGTGTTTGATGTTGTTGAACTCCCATGCGACCAACACGGGTCCTTGCCATCCAACCAACTATGGCGTTGGATCGTGATTGGAGGGAACATCCTGCGAGTGTGCGATAAGGACACTGGCGTGCCGCGAGAAAGTACGAGTGGAAAGGACTGCTTGGGACATTTTGTAGCTTCCCTTCTAGTAGCGCGAATGGTTGAGCGCATACTGCGGTAGTTCTACACGGATGTCCTGTAGGTTTATCGGTGAATAGGCGACCTTACTTTACATACAAGTTGAAACTTGTAAATTCATCACTTAGGTGAGAACACCGTTCAGTTCATTGTATTTTTATTGCAAGATCGTCAGAAAAAAAAACCTTCACGCCGCTGGTAGCTCACCGACGATGGATAGAATCTCGTAGAAAGAGAAAAAAATAATATACGAGCAATGTAAACAAATCATCCTCTATACATACGCAGTAAAAATTGCGGATGTGGATGCGATAGCGGATGTAGGATTTTACGCGAAAGTTCCGCACTTGCGAGTGCGGAGCTCCGTTACGTCCCTAGTCGAACCTCCGTTTCTGTCACGGCGGCTGAGTGACCATGCTTCTGGCGATCGTGGGCGCTTTGTCCGCTGAGCGCCAAAACTCTTCGTAGCTTTGGATTATCAACATTTCCGACATGCGATACTCTGTGAGCCCAAAGGACATTGTTGTGGAGCCCCGTGCAACAGTAGCAGGAACACACAAAATCAACAGCCAGAACGAGCCCACGCTAAAATCAACCCGAAGCAACAAAAACCTAACAAAAAACAAAAGGACAAAAACAAAAAGAAGCCCAATGCCAAGTGGAAGATATCTCACCCAAGAATAGAGTTATTTGATGATGAAGCTGGGCAAAAAGACACACATTGTGTATATACAATGACAATGCTTTAGCTTTAAGATCACAAGGATGACAGATCCTGTGCTAAACGAGCTCTGTGTTGGAGTTGAATAAAACAACTTTTGTTTCGTATCCAAAAATTGCAGTTAATGCCAATTTTCCCTTCGCCTGTTATAACTCTTTTTCTTATCTTGCATATTAAGAGCGATTCCATTCTCCTGTTTCTGATTTTCAAGCCAAGTGGCCACTTCGCTCGACCATGTTTGGCAATGTGGCCATTTGGTTACTTTTTTAAATACTGATTAGTTTAGATACTAAAAAGTTCTATTGTGTGCGATAAGCATGGTTCGGACCTTTAGGGACAAGTCCAACTTTTTCTGCCTTCTTTTTGACCTGAAATGCTGAATTAAACACCGATTAAACATTTATGAATGTATTTAAATGTATTTTGTGTACATATAAATGCAAATTCAGTCCACTTTCCTAGTTTTTGTCTTATTTCGAAAATATTTATGGTCATATAGTCATATATTGAGGAAAAATCTGGTAGTTTTGTAATAGTACCGAGAATTCACTGGATACAGATGAGAAGAAATTAAGATAATTATTCACAGAACCGTACTTCTGCTATACAGGTGCGAGGGGGGGGGGGGACTAATTTTCACTGTTGTCAGATTTCAGCAGTCAAGAATTAATGTTATACATTATTGTCACTCTCTAAACGTAATGTTCCGCCCCCTTTTATTCTCGACAATGCAGCAGCAGCATGCCTGTGTCGATCCGCTTCAATCAGTGTCTCAATGAAATATCCTGAGTCATCGTTAAATCTGCAGTGGATCAGTGAGTAGACATACCGCGTTGCCGAAAGTAAAATTTTTTGAAAGTGCGAAGTAATGTAAGGGAATTTAGAGAGGAGTATTTTAGTACAGATGATACAGTTCTATTCTGTAAGGGAGCGTGCATAAACCACGTAGCACCATTTTCACCTCCTATGAACCCTCCTCCCCCCCACGTAGCCCTACATGGCTTTTGCCTCTACTCCCCCCCCCCCCCCCCCCCACGTAGCACGTAGCTTTATTTCCTTTTGATTCCAGATGGAATTTTGTGCTGTTTTCTCTTGTGAGACTATTGTAAATTAGATACGGAGATAATTAACTGAGGGAAATAAATATTCACATGCCGTTGTGTGTTCTGTTCCTCATTTTAACTGTGAAAAATGTTATGAAAGGAAAGCTACGTGGTCTGGCTCGAAACGCCCCTCCCGCCACATAGCCTAGCGTAGCCTTTCAGCCAACCCCTCTCCCCCCCCTTAGACCGAGCCACGTAGTTTGTGCACGCTCCCTAAATTATCTTAAATTAAAGTGACTTCAACAAAACGATTTAAAATTTAATTTCCCAACGGTGCACCGAGTGCACGGAAGCAAATTATGATGTCTACATAAAAGCAACACTACTAGATAAAATAAATGATGTGTAATTAATCATGTTTTGATGTATAGTAAATTTTAATGTTTGGTTATATTTTGTAATTTATAGGTCATATTTACTCATGTTTAAGGTCATATTTTCCTGCATATTTCTCTATTTTTTTTGTCGATAAAGATTCGAACCCTAGTGGTACGATTGTTGATGGATGTAACCTATAGCCTTAACGTAAAACAGCTTAAAACACCATCAAACCTTATCGTGGCCGCTTTGGCCCGCTCTCCCCTGTGTATGGAATTAGCTGTGTGGTATCTCCTATAAAACCAGCAAATATACACATACGGGACCTCGTTACGACAGAAAGTTACGTAGGGATCTGAAAAGAGTTCAATTTCATAAAAAATCACTGCAGACTGGGAAGTGTCTGCCAGAAGAAGGAACTGCAACATTTATTCCTCGGGCTTTACGCCTCGGCGACGTCGACGTGGTTAGGGAGGGAATATTTGGCAAGGAACGGGAAGGAATTCGGCCACGGCTTCTGAAGGAGTCATCCCGTCATACGACAGGACTGGTTTTCGTAAATGGCGGCAAATAGAGATCAGGATTTCGAACCCACGACCTCCCGAATGCTAGGGCCGACGTTCCATCCACTAGACTGGGCAATCAGAACATAGTGAAAGTCTTAACGAAACGTTACCAGACAGAGAGGTGCCAGCTAAAACACGCGTGTGACGTCGCATCCTTCAAAACTGTTAGTTGTGATAATAGTGGACAGAACAATAGCAAGGAAAATAGTAAAGCTATTAGATGAAATCTGGAAGAAAAAAGGTGAGTTAGGAAAAGTTGTCAGCATCGACAAAGTGCCAAGGTATACAAACGTCTGCGCGGTGGTGGACTGCCGTAAAAAGTGAAAACTTACGTACGACACGTCATATGTATAGCTACAGATATACTAAATAATAAAAATTCCGTGTGGTCGTAATGACCTGGTGACAATGTTTATTTTGGCTGCGCTTTCCGCCCCTGTCTTGGTCGCCTTAACCTAACCCGGTAGTCTTACCAGGTACAGGGGACCTACAGTTTAACGTGGAATCCGAACCACGGAAGTGTTCTGGCGTACTCCACATCACACAGCAAGCTAAGTCAGAGGTGAAGGTCGCGTTAAGGGCCTATGAAAATCCCCGTCGAGACAGAGATTCGAACCGGAGACCTTTTGAAGTGCTAACTACTATCAAAATCGGATAAAAACAACTGTGTATTTGTTTAAGGATTTTGCGAAAAGCGTCCAACGCGCATATCATACGCGCAACAGGTGGCACGGGTGGCTTGACGATAAGGCGCGCAACAGGTGGTTTCTGGGGAACTCACAGTCGCAGTTAAACCTGAATGGGACGAGCCTGTGCTGGCCTGAACACCGAGCGTGCCGCGGGACGTGGGTTCGAATCCCCATCGTATCGCGTCTCTAATAACGCCGACGTCGACGAGACGCAAAGCCATACGGACAAAAGATTTGTTTTTGCTTGTAGCTTTACGCCTCGTCGACGTCGAGATCATTAGAGGCGGGATGGGATTGGGACAAGGATCGGGAAGGAATTCGGCCATGGCGTTTTGAAGGAAGCATCCCGGCATTCGCCTGTAGTGATTTGGGGAAAACATGGACAACCCAAATCTGGATGCCCGGACCGGGACTCGAACCGGCGTCCTCCCGAATGCGACGCCAGAACGCTAACCGTTACACCACCACTCAGGAGAAACTGCATCCAGGAGCCGTCTCCCGTTGCTGTTCCTGATAGCTCGTGCTGTGCTGGCTTATTTCACCTGGACATTCAGCAGAGCCTCGATAATCCGACACGTCATTTATCCAACATTTCTATTAACCGACAACTTTTACAAATTTTTTCTTTATGAATTGTGCCCTGTTTTACAGAAGCATAATCTTTGTTTCTATTTAGAGACGTACAGTACTCCTTTCCACGTGTTTTGGTCGTAAAGTATTCTGACAAAGAGGTAGGCACAATGAGTTTTACACCTAGTTACTGTATAACCGCAATACCCTCGCGACCATCCTACCTCTGGCTTTGATGCCGAATGTTTGTTGTAACCGCGACGCCACAGCAATTCTTCGAGTGTGCCGGTAGTTTTGAGTTTCTTTAAGAAATCTGAAACCGCCGTATTAATCCCGAGCCTTTTTTTTTATTGATTTCTTGTGTTGGTGAGTTTTGTTGACTTTAGTATCTCGTACAAACATCATACGCCTATAATAGCATCACGTTCATCTTCTAAAAGGAAGCGCAAGTGTTTCCAACATGAAGCAGAAGAAAATAAGAGCTATTGCTTGTGATATGTAAAATTATAATGTTCTTAATTTTAAAGTCAAAATAAAAACTGTATAAACCGCAACTACACAAATCGAAAATCCGAAGAAACCCATAATACGAACAAGTCGATAATCTGAACAAATCGATAATCTGAATAAATCGATGATCCGAACAAATCGTTAATGTGAAAAAATCGATAGTACAAAGAAATCGATAATCCGTACAAATCGATAATTTTAACGAACTGATAATCTGAAAAAATTGATAATCTGAAGAAATCAATGATCCAAACAAATAGATGATCCGAACAAATCGATAAAACGAAGATATCGATAATCCGAACAAATCGATAATTTGAACGAACTGATAATCTGAAAAATTCTATAATCTGAACCAATCAATGATCCGAACAAATAGATGATCCGAACAAATCGATGATCCAAACAAATCGATAATACCAAGAAATCGATAATCCGTACAAATCGATAATTTCAACGAACTGATAATCTGAAAAATTCGATAGTCTGAACAAATCAAAGATCCAAACAAATAGATGATCGATCCGAACAAATCGATAAAACGAAGAAATCGATAATCCGAACAAATCGATAATTTGGAGGAACTGATAATCGAAAAAAATCGATAATCAGAACCACCCTCAGTCTCAATTAGTTCGTATTATCGACTCTATACTGTACTGTATATTTTAAATCAATCATCTCTTGCCTTCGAGACACACAGCTGCTAATTCTGCAGCTGTTCGGGTCGCGGCATGGTGCCGCGCACTAGACCTGAGAGCAGACGCAATAACGCAACGCCCACGGCGTGACAGCGCACTGAGAGAATTAACATGTCACAGGCAAAGACAATAACAACCACAAGACGCGGGAGTCTGCGAGTACGAGCCACTGCGGCTAGGCACACAAACAGAGTCATTCAGCACGACGGCAGCGACTACACTCGGTCGTCCTTATTCCGATGTGTTGAGATTGTTTATTTAATTCAGCTAATGGCAATTAGTGAGGCGTGTAATCGCTTTAGATCAGTTGTGGTGCGAGGCAGTGATTCAACAGAGCTACTTTTAGATCTAGCTACGATCTCCTAAGCTCGATAGCTATTAGCTGGAGAACGGTGTCACGTGTCAACCTTCGCTCGCAAATTAACAGCGACCAGAGATATCGTTAGAAGAAATTCGAGGTTATGTCCACGATTTAATAGCTAAGTAACTGCTAGAAAATTAATTGCCCTCCATTAAGTTTGTTATTCATAACATTTCATAGTTAAAAAAAAAAATACGAAGATCTGTTTTTCAGTAACATGTTGATAATGAAAGCAACGTAAAAACATTTAAATTACTCATGGTCTCTGCTGTGACCACGAATGCCAATTGTCATTCCAGCCTATGTTAAATTTGTATTTAATTAAAACTTTCACTAATGTTGCTGCTCCATTAAAGTTTATACATTATGGTTTAATTGCTGTTTAAGTATTTTAGTGACCATTTTCATTAATGATCTTTCTTCATGTTTGCTGCACGTGAGTTATTAGGCTATTTAAAGTGGACATCGAATATTCTGACAATTCATCTCTTCGGAGAAGCTCAACTGTTTAATAATCTGGAATCTGTATTTAGTTCTCTGGCCGATACAGACACTATGACCAAAGATTACACTATAAATGTTTGCCCAACCTCAAATAAAAAACAAAGTGATGTTTTCGAAGCATACAGGAATTCTTTAAATTTTGCAGAGTGAACTTTAAGGGTCAAATACAAGTAAAGTTTGTATTTCGGCAACTTCGTGTCTACGACCTTTGAAACAGTAACACGACAGCGTGATCGTCCCTGCCCGTTATTAACAACCATGTCCGTTAGTACTTGTGAGTTCTTCAAGCTCAACGGATGTTTCCCATCTCAAGGGTGAAACACGGACGAGTTCATATTTGGTCAGATCACTATTTTGTTGTTTCGGCGTGGATGCACTTGAATAATCATTGTGCTTAGAAAGAAGTAGAAAAAAAAGTTTGTGTTACCATGGTGAGAAAGAGAATACAACGAGGTTTGAACAGCGTGGAACGGATGTATGCGTTGCTGCTGCGAATTTGAGTCATTTCCGCAAAAGAAGCTGACATTTTCGGGTACTTGATCTTTCAAATATACCTCCGCGAGGAGATAGATAAAAAGACGACAATAAAGTTTGAATCTGTCGAAAAATTGAAAAGACTACATTCTTTATTTGGGGACAACAAAGATTGAGGCAAATTAAACAGGAATTGTCCATTGGCGGTCGTAAATGTCAAAGCAACCAACGGTGACAGCACGGTTCTTTATAATAATCATAAATATTATTCGACAAATAAATCAATGATTATCCACGAACATGTCGCTTCACTACTGAAGAAGTTACGTAGTGCCATCTTTGCAATACGAACTAACAGCAGATCTAGAATTAACGAAACAGCTGTACTACTCATATTTTCATTCAGGGATTTCATATGACAATTTTTTTGGGGGAAACTCTTTACAAATTATAAAAGTTTTGGAAGCACAGAAAAGAGCTATTAGGAAGCTGTGTAGAGTAAAACCAAGAACTTCTTGCAGACAACTCTTTAAAAAAAAAAAAAACCTCAATATTCTTGTAATCACTTCTAAGCACGTATATTCTGCAACAAAATCTTCTCGGGTGTCCAGCAGGAAGGTGGTGTAAAAACGCGACGTTTCGACAGTTGACTCTGCTGTCTTCATCAGGTATCTTGTAGTTGTTCTCAGCTGACTGTCTTTGCCTCGACTGAGAAGATTTTGTTGCATTGATACGCCGGGAAACTCTCCACTCATAGATATATTCTCTCATGTGCTTTGTCATAGAATATTTTAACCTGTTCACACGTAAACAATTTCAATACAAGAAACAGAAATAACTTGCACAAAACAGAAACGTCTCCATAATTTTTATAAAGAGGAGTTAATTATTCTGGTATACATCTATTTAATAAACTTCCCGAGAGTATAAAACAATTTGCAGATAATAAAGATATATTTAAAGAAAAAGTGAGAGATTATCTTATTGGCAACTCGTTCTACTCAACTGGAGAATTTAAACAAAATAATTAATTGTATTCAATATGACCTTTTGCGAACTCAGTTGTAAAAATTAATGTTTATTTTTATTCTCTTTATTTGTCTTTATAACATATATTTATTTTTCATTTTGATTATGAGTCGTATTGCGTGTACTGTGTGTGTATTAACCATGACATGTTTCACATCCCAGAGGTCCTTCCTCAATAGGGATCCATGCAACAATATTGATCTACTATATAATATCGTAAGGTCACCCACTCACCTCGGTAGCTATTGGCTGGAGAACGGTGTCACGTGTCAGCCTTCGCTTTGAAAACAGCGACCAGAGATACCATTACAAGAAATTCGTGGTTATGTCCACAAGTTAGTAGCTAAGCAACTGCTAACAAATTAATTGGCATGATACATTCATTAAGTCTGCTTTTCATAGCGTTTCATAGTTTAAAAAAATGTCGATAAACTTTATGTCTGGAAAAACGTTGATCTGATTTGCAGTACCATGTTCCTAATGAAAGCAACTTAAAAATACTTTTAAAAAATAAATTACTCATTGCCTCTGCTGTAACCACGAATGGCAGTTGTCATTCCGGCTTAGGATAAATTTCAATTTAGTTAAAACTTTCGCGAATGTTGTTGCTTGGCCGAAGTTTATTCATTACGATTTATTTGATTTTTATGTATTTTACTGACCACCTTCGTTAATGATCATTGTCCGTGTTCGCTGAACGTGAGTTATTAGGTTATTTAAAGTGGACATTAGGCCAAATATGTCACCGAATGGAGTGTTCTAGAAATTGATTTCTCCGGGGATGCTCAACTGTTTAATAATCTGGTATCTGTATAAAGTCTCTGGTCGTTACAGACTCTATGACCAAAAAATTACATTATGAATGTTTTCCCAGCCTCAATAAAAAAAGAAAACAACGTAATGCTTTCGACTCAAACAGGAATTCTTCAAATTTTGCAAATTGAACTTTTAAGGATCAAAGTCAAATCGAGTTTGTATTTCAGCAAGTCCGAGTCTACAACCTTTGAAACAATTATACGATCGCGCGGTCGTTCATTTCCGTGTTTAATACCGACGTCTATTAATGCTTCTGAGTTCATCAAGCTCAGGAGATTTTATTCACCCTAAGCGTGAAACACGGGTCATCTTCGTATTTGTTCAGATCAGCTGAACCCGTCATAATCTTTGACCCTAAAAACTGGAACTATTCTAGATCCTCGACGATACGCAAAAAATGTCACGGGCTGACACTAGTAGCTGTGACCCTGTGTGGGTGGTGAACAAGCTGATGTTGCGCATTGTCTCCATACACACACACACACGCGCGCGCGTTTCGCCGATCCGCCCCGCGGTCGCTACAGAGAGTCTGATACACTCGCTGGTTTAGAGCACCACCGCGTAGCTCCGTATACCGACAGCTGCTTCACTAAACGCTTTAATCGACTGAATTGAGATCTGTTTAATCTGTGGATGCAAGTTCAGATTATCAAATGTCCAATAAACGGAAGTTACTAACCGCAGGTATGGCGGCCAATAAGTATCGCACACTGGTGTGTGATGGAGTGGTTCAAAGAACAAAGTGACGAGTTGCAATTGATGTGCTGGCCCCCCAACTCGCCAGATCTGAACCCGTTCGAACTTATCTGGGATGTGATTGAACGTGGTGTCAGAGCTCATCGCCCCCTTCCCTGGAATTTACGGGGATTATGTGACTTGTGTGTGCAGATGTGGTGCCAACACCCTCCAGCGACCTACCAAGGCCTCATTGCTTCCATGCCAAGACGCGTCGCCGCTGTTATTCCGTGCCAAAGGCGGACATACCGGCTATTACGTAGGTGGTCATAATGTACTGGCAGACCAGTGTATCACTATAATTATTCCTGGATCCAGCCAAATTTAGATATCCGAAAAATAAATTTCTGCCTAAAAAAAAAGAAGCAAGATATTTCAGATTTTGAGGTTATAAAAACTGTTACGAAGAGTAGTTTGAGTCACTTCTATGCACAACTTATAAAATAAATAACAGCTTCATCGAAAAAAACAATCATTTAGATATCCAAAAAATGCCCCCAGATATCAAGGAAACTGAGAGCATGTTAATGAACCAACTCATGACGACTCATATACTCCGCATGTTCTAAAGTGGAAAATCGTCACTGAGTTGTGGTAATCGTCAAGCATGGGTTTTATTATTATTACTCCGCGGTTCAGTAAAAGTGTGTGGCGGAGGGTGCATTGCCCCTATCCGAAAGGGATATACGGGATATGGCAGGTGGCGCCCATGGGCTATTGTGAGGAACCATCCCAGCATTCGCGTGGAGTGATCTTGGAAAACCATGGAAATCCGGATCAGGATGGCCGGAGTGATTTATAGCAAGCTGTTTACTCGCCCGGTAAATCCTTTCTCTTCCAATCCCTAATCGCTCATGGAAAAAATGAGTACAGAATTTGTTCTGGTCCTGATTTCTCTTATCTTATTCTCGCGGTCATTCTGAGATATGAATGTTGCTGGCAACAATATTTGTTTGCTGTAACTCCGAAATATGTGAGTCGTGGATTTTTCAATTAACTTCTGTCTTGTCGGCCTGTCAGTCAATGTTCAGCAAAAGCGGTTAAGAGTACATTGGAATGTGTGTGTGTGCGTGTGAGTATAAGTTGCATGGCTTGTTGTGTTTTGTCGGGGTATTGCAGTGACGGATGAGGAACTGCTACGAGGATTCGACAGCCAGTATTGTCCGCCCCTGAGGACACCTGAGAACAGTAATGTGTCACGCTCCGACTGGTCAGTTATGTCGCTTCTTGGCAGAGTCTCGAGTCTGTGGGGGATTATCAACCACAGGAGTTGGAGAGTGTGCAACGAAGAGCAGCTAGATATGTTTATGCAAATAATCGCAGGATCCAGTCAGTAACTGATATGATAAAGGAGCTGGATTGGGAGTCATTGGAGGAGCGTGAAGAGAGTACTGGGACTGTACATCTACATATATACATATACTCTGCAATTCACAGAACTGTGGGTGGCAGAGGGTGCTCAGCACCAAACCTAATCTCTTTGTTGTGCATTCCAATCCCTAATGGTACGAGGGAAAAAGGAATTCAGATAAGAATTAGTCCGGCACCTTATTTCTCTAATTTTATCTTTCCTGTCCTTCCGACTCAAATAGGTTGGTGGACGAAGTATTTCACTAGACTCGTGAGTGAAAGTGGGAGTACGCATGTTTACCAATAAGTTTATATGAAACGTACGTCTTCTATCTACCAGAGACTCCCAGCCTAGTCTACTAATCAGTTCTGTGACGCTTTCGTAAGGACTGTAGCAAGCGGTCACGAATCGAGCGGCTCTTCTCTGTACTTTCTCTATACTTTCGATCAACCCCTTACGAAACGGATCCCAAATGGCATAACAATAATCCAAATGTGGACGCACAAGAGATTTGTACGCTATCTCATTTGTTTGTTCATTACAATTTTTCAAAATTCGACCTATGAATCGCAGCCTACAATTGGATCTACCTACTACCGAATTAATGTGTAAGTCCCATTTCATGTTCCTTTGTACTGTTACTCTCAAATATTTCATAGAATCAACCATATCAATAACTGAATTGTTTAACTCGTATTTCTGAACAATTGGATTATTTTTGTTAGTTATACAGGGCATATGTTGCTGATGGGGCTTGGAGGGATATTGGTCAAAGAATTCTGCATGGAAGGGGAAAGGCGACCATGACCACAACCCTGGCTCGATTTCATGCATAAGGAAGTGGGAAAATTTCCTTTTTTGGACAAGGGTGTGAGGGAATGCAACGAATTACTCAATGAAGTGATGAATACTTTACCCAAAATGCTTAAGGAATTTAAAATTAAAATTTGTAAATCTGAAAAGTAAATGGGGACGAATATAACATTCGAATTATAAAAGAAAATTTCAAAAAAATAATATAAGTGGGGGTAATCAGATGAGTAGGGGAGTTAGCTCCGTCGCAATTAAAATTAATAACTGTAAGAACATAGAAGTTCACATACCTTGGTGAATCTCTCAATGTTAATTAAAAGGCTGCAGTCGGAGATAGGGCGAGAAAGAGGGAAAGTGCTTTGAGGATTTGTTAAAAGACATACAAATCGAAAATAGTCTCCGATCAGGCGAAATAGAAGCACTATACTACGGTAATGAAGCCAGAATGTTTATTCGCAGTAGAAACGCTAGCCAGAAAGTGATTGACTGGAATAGAAAGTAAACAAAGAAAATTTCTAAGGGAGATCTTGGAACCAAAAATTGACAGGAAGCGAATTTTATTTCCGTATGAGATCGAACCAAGAATTATACGACAAGTTTGAAAAGCTATCAAACATCACAATTAGGAAAAGGAGATTAGCTCATCAAGAGAATGGAATCACAAAGAATGACAAAGACAATACTCAACTTCGAAGAGAACAGGAAGACTGAAGTTCCGTGGGTGAAGGAGGTCCATCAGAATCTGGAAAGGTGTGGAATCGGCATGGAAGACATCCAAGACAGGGAATCATTCAGAGGAATCATTGCGGAGGTAAAGGATCTGACTGGAGAAAAACAGCCAAGAAAAGGAGGGTATTCTCAGAGGAAGAAAAGCAAGAGTGAGCCAGAGAATGAAAGAGTACTGGCGACGGAGGAAGGAAACTCGGAAGAGGAAATGAAGTTGCGTAATCGTTGTCCACAGATGGCTGAAACGAAGAGGAAAAATTGTAATACTATGACAGTGTGACTTTGCGACGGAGACTGCGGATGGTAGCGATGCTCGCGCGCTCACGTATTACTTTCCGACGTTTCGGACCGACTTCTTCGGACTTCTTCTGTGACGTAACTACCGTGAGATGTGCCTGGTTGTGGGAGACACCAGGTGGGTTTCGCGCTAGGAGGGGCCTCTGGTAGCAGGGATACCTGCGGGGCCTGTTTTTTGTGGCGTCTGTGCTTGTTTAGACGGAACCTCCGCGGCTGTTGATTACAAATAAACTGGCTCGCTCGCCACTGCCGGCTAATTGAATAATGGCCGCACACGTCAGACAGCGCCCACAACAACAGACAGAGTCTACACTGTCCACGCGAGGGACCGGATGGTTGCGTCAAAAGACGCCTAGCCCCCCACCCTCCCTCTAATAGCCTCGACGTCAGCTACTCGTAAAGCCCTACACAACAAAACATTCTGCCCAGTTCATCCAGACGGAATCGACGAATACGTTGAAACACAGGTGACAGACTGCCAGTAATCTGGGCGCTGTAGAGCTGTTGTATATCCCAATCATTGGGATGGAGAGTGAGAAGAAACAATGGAGAGGCCTACACTTCCGAAACACACAAGACACTTTTTATTATTAATAATTTAATTGCAATGGAGCTAAAGCTTCGGTGGCAATTCCCCTGGACATATTATTATATTAAATTTTCTTTTATATTTGGAATGTTAAATTCTTCAAACATTTACTTTTCCTTTTTCCAAATTTCAATCTTAAATTCCTTAAGACTTTTTTGTAAATTATTCATCACTTCACTTGGAAATTAGTTCCAATCCCTAACACCCTTACCTACAAAATAAAATTCTTCCACTCCCTTATGCATCAAATCCTGCGATAATTTGCACAAACAAAGCTAACATTCTCCAACTGCTATATTTGATAACCAAAATAAAATGTGGGCCTCAACCTTTATTATTATTTTTTTTTTTTTTTGCCGTCATCAGTCTTTGACTGGTTTGATGCAATCCTCCAGCCTTTCCTATCCTGTGCTAACCTCTTCATTTCTAAATACTCCTTACAGCCCACGTCCTCAATTATCTGCTTCATATATTCTAATCTCTGTCTTCCTCTACAGTTCTTACCTTCGACTGTTCCCTCCACTAACAAATTAACCAATCCAGCATGTCTCAAAATATGACCTACCAGCCTGTCTCTTCTGTCAGTAATCTTCTTCCACAAACTTCTTTCTCACCCATCATTTCCAAAACTCGTTCATTTCTTACTTTGTCTGTCCACTTAATTTTCAGCATTCTTTTGTAGCACCACATTTCAAATGCTTCAATTTTCTTTATTTCCGGTATTCCTACAGTCCATGTTTCGCTACCATAAAGTGCTGTGCTGCACACAAAGAGTTTTAAAAAGTTCTTCCTAATTCCTAGATCAATATTTGAAATTGTAACGAGCCGCGCTGTCGCCACGTTACAAGGTGCATTTTTTATTATATATGTAATAATATAAGAGTAATTTACATAAATCTTGGGCGACCACGTGAATAGATTTTTGTTGTAATTTTATAAAGTACGCAAGATTCCAAGTGAGGACTGTAATGAAATGGTGAACTTATACAGTGTATCGTAGCAAAGCGAATATTCAAGAATTATTGAGCTATGTAGGCTTGAAGCTAATCTTGGTGTTCCCGAGCCTTGGCGACAGAAAGTCGCGGATTTGGGATTTGCCAGACCACACACCCTGCTCCCTGGGGATGGGTCACTCACCGAGCGGGAAAAGCCTGCCGTCCGAAACCCGAATGTTCTCTCGCCCCGGCGAACTTAGCCGAATATGTCCGACCTCTGTTGGATTCTTTGGCCAAATCACATATCGAGGATATCACGTGACATTAGGTGCCGACCTGAAGGTCCAATCAAAATGAGCGTATAACTCAAAATCCTGGGAATTTTTGTTGTATGTGAGCTTCGAGACTACAAATGGGCGGAGCAAGAAGTTTCCTCGTGGACCGAAGAGCGAGGAGCTGACATTCTAACTTCGATCGCACCAGTCTGAGGTTGACTTGGAAAGTTGACTTCTTTCGCTAACCGCAGCTTGCCTTGCTGGAGCAAGGTTATCACCGCAACACAGCCGGTAATGCGATGATGCGCATTGCCAGACCAGAGATGCCTATAGCCGACTTGTGAGATAATCTCACATATCGTGGGTCCGCTACACTCATCACAGACATCAGACGCAGAACTACAATGGTAATTGATTACGACCAAGCCATGTGATTGTGCATTCCGTGAAACAGAACCCGTAAGCGACTTTGAGAGGATAGGTCCATGTTCTCACTTTGTAATTGTAAAAAACCCCTGAGCTAGCGGCATAATTTGCCAGAACTAGTTATTTTCGAATGATATATTGTTCATTCTGGCGCCCATGATTTTCTTTTTAACTGTAAAGTCACAGTATTATGATGCCTTTGTCTGAGGTAGTCATAACTTGTATTTTTCATTGTTTCCAGTTGTCATTATTTCTTGCATTTTGATTCTGAGATATTTAAAAGTAAATATACAATTGTTTGCTTGCCCATGACGGCTAATTGTAACTCTGAGCGTTGCTTTTATGATTTTGCCAATTTGTGTTAATGTTAACGGTAAATTCGCTCAGACTTGTAATCGCCAGTGATAAGAAAATAAATGTCATATTGTGACAATTTTCCTGAATTCCAACTAACGTCGAGATTCTTGCAAAATTAATAAATTTTCACTCCTTCATAAAAATTAAAATTAAAAATCCACAATTATTAATCATAAAGGTATGAAAGATAATTGTAACGTGGTTTGCCCACCAAGGTACCCACCACATAATGTCGCCCAACGCTGGTGCCAGATGAGACATTACTTCTTAATGTCTGCGAACTTGGTGGCACTAATTCAAATTAATACAATTTGGAGCCCAAATTCAGAAAGTTTCATGGAATGTTGCACATGGTTTTTGGCTGTTTTATTATTCTTGTAGTCAATAGATATTCATACAAGATTTTATTTTGATGTTTCACTTGTATTTTAATGCATAAAGTTCATTTTGTTTCAATGCATAAAATTTATTTTGTTTCAACGCATTAAAAGGAAGTTCATTTGTGTACTTCAATTGAGATGCAATACACTTTGTATTGTAACAATTTTGTGATCAGTTTAAAATTTTTAAATGAGTAACGTCAGTGTTGATTTCTTAATGCATGGTAGCTGTTAAGAAAATTAAAGACACGCATGTTTTGCCCATGTGTTTGAAAGTAAGTCTGCATTCATGGTGTTGTGTTGCATGATTCATCGTTGCTTTTCTCTTGTTGTATTTTGGAGGGGTATATGTATTTGTGTGTATTGAAATTCGCGGTATTTTTGTTGTTGTGAGTCTAGATTTCGTCATTGCACAATTGCGGTGTAAATTCATTCGTTGTGTGTTCTTATGAAGCTGCGATCCCGTACAATAAAAGGTTTCGATATGGATGATGAGTCTGATAAGCAAAACTCTCTCGAAATCATGAACGATTCGATTCAGTTAGCGGAACAATGCGAAATATTGGCTGCAGGGGAGGGGAACGTAATTTCTGAAGTTCCGACCCACTCATATAGTTCGCAGTCTACTTTGTCACCACAGGAAGAAAATATGGAAAATTTTTCGTTTCCTGTAGGTGAGATGACACAGAATACGCCCGCACATTCAGAACAGACGCAACAAATGACACAAATTCCTGTAGAAGCACCACCCCTCTCATCACAGCAAATGTTCAACATGTTGGTGACTGCAATCGTGCAATCGAGGCAACAACTAAAGCAGGATTTAATCCAACAATCAAGCCAGCAATTTCTGGAACTGATCAAGATTATTGATACACGGTTTGATTCGCAAGCTGCCATTTCAACAAATTTGGACGGGAAATTATCCACCTTCCATTCGGAGTCACAAAAACACACAGAGGTACCAACTGCTGCGATTACCGATGAATTGATCGAAATTGCACAAGTAGAACCAACCCAAAATACAGACCAACAGCTGGTAAACTGTGAGGAATGCGAGCATTCCACCATTACGTCTGTCGATAGTATGATCGAAGCAGTTCCGGAAATACAAATTTTCAATCGGACACTGCTCGAAGACGTGACAGTGACGCGGCAGATTACTGAGCATAGTGTCAGCAAAAGCGTTGATACAGTGCAAAAGTCACTGCAGATCGCGGTTGTGAGTACGGAATGCGTCTGGTCAGACGCGCAGTTCCGGAAAACTTGTGTAAAGCGTTTCGGTTTGAGTATCCATGGAACAGAAAGGCATGATAGCATATACACCGCCATGATCGAAAAGCAACGGGAAATTTTTCTGTGCCCGTTCAGGTCAAAAGACAAGTATTTTGCTGCAGAAACTAAATTCTGGCAGGTCAATGAAATCAGCTGGAAGGGAAGATAGACGAGAATGTTGTTTAACCCAGGTACCTGGTTGTCAGCTGAGCCCATTAGCAAGGCTAAGGGATCTGCTAACACAATGCGTCTTCCGAGAATTTTGTCAGGGAGCGCAGATGTTGGACTTAGGGTCATCACTGAGTGCCAAACGTTTCACGTCTGGCATCAGCGTGTTATCGCATTCAATAAATATGCGATGAGCATGTATTCCGAAAGGAATTATGTGATAAAAAGAATCCATGGACGTCTCAAATTCGTCTTGTAGGCATTGTTCAACAAGTTGTGTAGCATGCCAAATACGTTGACGAAAAGAATGACTATTAAATTGTCAGATATGGATCATTAAAAAAAAAAAAAAAAAAAAAAATTAAATGTACAGTACAGTATACATTCTTTAAGGTTAGATGCCTTACCGAAATTAATGATGCTTGAAAAACGCCGATGCCAGTTCCGCTAGTCTAAACCGTCTGTTTTGCTGGAAAGATTAGATAAAACGTAAAATCAAACAAAATTCAAGTTGCACTTATAGTTAAAGCTACTTAGGATATTTCCATATTCGGAATTTTAATGCTTATTTCACTATTCCGAACTTTATATTTTGTCCACGTGAAATATTAATAGTCACTTTTGACTTTCACGCTGTTAAATGGACATGATTTGATAAAAATCCTGAAATATTAAATGTTTTCCTGAGCCAGATAAATTGATACGCACCCGCGGAAAATGAAGCGCCATTAGCAAACACAATTTCTTGTCTTCGCAATCACAATGAATCTGACAGCGATACAAATATTGTGATTGCTTTCTAAGATGTATTCTGTGACATAAACGAAAAGGGTTTCAACATTTTGTGATGCATGAGTTCGATGTAACATTTTACCTTAGGTAGTTGCATTCTATCTTTTCTGAGCAGAAGTGTACAGCGAGCGTAATATCGCTTTGTCTGTGTTGATCGAAGATCGCAAGTTATCTCGTCAACGAACTTTACTTCTTTGTTTGTGTGTATCTGTAAAGGGTGGCTAACGTGCCATAGATAATGCCCTATAGAACACGAAACCTTGCCAGAAAGATTTGTTTAAATTGGGTTGGTCATCACAGAAATTAGGAATCTTAAGTTGGATTACAGATATAAAGGAGAGTTTTCACAATACCTTGCTGTTATTTTGCTAACGATAGAGGGAGGTCGAAGAGCAAAAAGTTAAAGGCGACTGCGTTTGTAAAGGCTAAAGGGAAAAACTTTATTTACGGGATATATTCAATAATTCAGCTAACTTTGTAAGTTAAGGTAATTATATTTGATGCTAACTTCAATTGAAAAGGAATTTTGTATATGATAAATGCACAGATGGTGAAGACGTGAACAATAAGATTATTGGTGATATCGAAGTTTTTCATGCTATATCATTTCATACTAAGTAACGGTATCGAGGGAGCTGGGGACAGTTACCCTCGAACAGCTGAGCTCATTAGTGCAGGTAAGCAGTGGCTCAACCGGCAGTTTCCGAGAATTAGCAGGTAGCGAATACCCCAGGATGAATGAGAAGGGAAACAAGTCGTTCCACGCCTCGTTCTAGCGGTATTTCGCGTACCCTAACTGTAAATTGTATAGTATTCCGTAAATTAGATTAAAACAGTCATTGTTGGACAGCACATGTTTTGCTCAGAATTGTGTGCACTCAACGAAAATAATTGGAAAGTTTATATTTTTGCTTTATATAGATTCATAGTATTCTGCTAGCGTGAAATCTCAAAATTGCTTTGTATTGGCAAACGGAAAACCTGAGAGCGAACCGTTCTGTGCACAACGCTTACGACCTTTTCATACAAGCTAAAGAAGCATAAGTGTATAAAAGAAAATATTCGCTAACTGGGATGGATTTCGGCATAAAAGGTGGAGTATACGGACATGTTAAGAGTATTATAATAACTCCTAAATAAAGAGAAATATTTTATTCTTTGAATGTCGAGATAATCTCGAGTCATCAATAGACCCATTGTGAAGGAATCGTAATGTTACTGAGGAATGATAGTTACGCTATTCATTATCATTCAATTTTATGTGCGGAATGGTTATATTTCGGGTCCGCTTGTATGCCAAAGATGCTGCAGCGACTTTGGTTGACGATGATGAAAGTTCACGTCAAACCGCATAATGTGTATAATGTCTCATATGGGAATGGTAAATTTTATAGAAATTCCATTACATATACCCATGAGCAAATACAGTTCCCTTTCGCCATGAGATTCGCAATCACTTCACAGACGGTATATTACAAGTTAGAGATGTCGACCGATGAAAGACTAATTAGGAGACCACCTAACATTCAACGAGTAAGGTTCATAATTTACGTAACAAACTAAAACATGTACTTACATCGTTCATTCCACACCACGTTGAATTATGAGTAAATGCCGCATCATTCAAATCCAAGATTACCGTTGGTAATATTTGACCATGAACACGAACACATCTTCTCTCTGAACTGCTTCTTGAATTAACGTCGGTCATGACACAAATCACGTCACCGAATCCGACTAAACTATTCCGTTGTTTTGAGATTAAAACCGCGCAATGTAATGAGATATTTTACGCTCACCTCTAGCATCTTTATGGATGTTTGTTGAAGGCAGAATTATTTTATGCACATGAGTAAAACATCACGCTAAATTGTAAATACAATGTATAGTTCAACCACTTTCTGCATAAGTGTTCTGACAATGTTTTGTTTTATTAATGTGTTTCATTTTATTAATTTAATGATAAGATTTGATACAAGTTATTTTCAAGATTATTATTATTTAAACATGTATGTAAATAATTTATTTTCATGTATATTTTAGTATTGTGTTTAATTTAACTTTGTATTTGGGAAGGCTACCTGAATTCACGTGCTTCTGTTTGTAAAGAATTGTAAGACGGCCAAAAGGACATAGGATCCCGTTATATATTCACCTTACAAGGCAGGAATACCGATGGTTATTGGAATCACATTTAAAATTTATGTAATTATAAAAATGCTTAAGTTTTTGTTGAGTCACAATGGAGATAGAATTAGGTAGTTAAAAAATAAAATTATTGTACCATAATTTCATTTTTCACCAACGGCCGGCCATATTGTAACGAGCCGCGCTGTCGCCACGTTACAAGGTGCATTTTTTATTATATATGTAATAATATAAGAGTAATTTACATAAATATTGGGCGACCACGTGAATAGATTTTTGTTGTAATTTTATAAAGTACGCAAGATTCCAAGTGAGGACTGTAATGAAATGGTGAACTTATACAGTGTATCGTAGCAAAGCGAATATTCAAGAATTATTGAGCTATGTAGGCTTGAAGCTAATCTTGGTGTTCCCGAGCCTTGGCGACAAAAAGTCGCGGATTTGGGATTTGCCAGACCACACACCCTGCTCCCTGGGGATGGGTCACTCACCGAGCGGGAAAAGCCTGCCGTCCGAAACCCGAATGTTCTCTCGCCCCGGCGAACTTAGCCGAATATGTCCGACCTCTGTTGGATTCTTTGGCCAAATCACATATCGAGGATATCACGTGACATTAGGTGCCGACCTGAAGGTCCAATCAAAATGAGCGTATAACTCAAAATCCTGGGAATTTTTGTTGTATGTGAGCTTCGAGACTACAAATGGGCGGAGCAAGAAGTTTCCTCGTGGACCGAAGAGCGAGGAGCTGACATTCTAACTTCGATCGCACCAGTCTGAGGTTGACTTGGAAAGTTGACTTCTTTCGCTAACCGCAGCTTGCCTTGCTGGAGCGAGCGTATCACCGCAACACAGCCGGTAATGCGATGATGCGCATTGCCAGACCAGAGATGCCTATAGCCGACTTGTGAGATAATCTCACATATCGTGGGTCCGCTACACTCATCACAGACATCAGACGCAGAACTACAATGGTAATTGATTACGACCAAGCCATGTGATTGTGCATTCCGTGAAACAGAACCCGTAAGCGACTTTGAGAGGATAGGTCCATGTTCTCACTTTGTAATTGTAAAAACCCCTGAGCTAGCGGCATAATTTGCCAGAACTAGTTATTTTCGAATGATATATTGTTCATTCTGGCGCCCATGATTTTCTTTTTAACTGTAAAGTCACAGTATTATGATGCCTTTGTCTGAGGTAGTCATAACTTGTATTTTTCATTGTTTCCAGTTGTCATTATTTCTTGCATTTTGATTCTGAGATATTTAAAAGTAAATATACAATTGTTTGCTTGCTCATGACGGCTAATTGTAACTCTGGGCGTTGCTTTTATGATTTTGCCAATTTGTGTTAATGTTAACGGTAAATTCGCTCAGACTTGTAATCGCCAGTGATGAGAAAATAAATGTCATATTGTGACAATTTTACCTGAAATTCCAACTAACGTCGAGAATTCTTGCAAAATTAATAAATTTTCACTCCTTCATAAAATTAAAATTAAAAATCCACAGTTATTAATCATAAAGGTATGAAAGATAATTGTAATGTGGTTTGCCCACCAAGGTACCCACCACAAATTAAAAGGTTTCTCTTTATCATGAAGGCTCTTTTTGCTAATGCTATTCTGCTTTTAACATCATTCCTGCTTCGGCCATCGGTTGTAATTTTACTTCCCAAGTAAAAGAATTCTCTTACTTCTCCTATTGCATCCGATCCTATTTTTATATTTAATCCACTGGTATTGGTATCATTTCTGCTACATTACACCACCTTATTCAACCAATAGTCTGACCGAAGTTTTGTAACCCAGTTCCCTAACTTCTCTGTTACACCCTCTCATCACCGTCTCCACCTGCCCAATGCTCTGCCTCAGCGCCCTGTCGGACGGGCCAATCACCATCAGCAGTGTCTCTGCTACCCTGCAATCCAGCAAAGCGGGATCCCGCATCATTAGACAGTCTGGCGGATCCCGCACAAAATTAAGCGGATCCGCAATCCGCAAAATCCGGCGGAAACGCGTGTCAGTCTGCGTGACTCGCTGCCCCACTCGGTCTCTGTCGGATGTATTGCACTGTTTGCCTGTACCAGAGCAGTTGGCATTTGACTCATGTGAACAAACGTTTGTTTTTGTCAACCTTCGTCATTCGTAAGTAAATAAATACACTTTTAAGCATTCATTAAAACTTACGTTTGTTTCGAGTACACATTTCTGTAGTTTAGTACGATTTTCTAACTATAAAATTAGTTTTTAAGTGTCGCACACGTTATCTGAACTACACGGTTACAGCTTTTTATTCACGGTTTCATTATTCCCATTTTCTGTATTTGCAGATAAACTAATTGTGACAATTTCCTAATTTGCGGCTGAAAATTTGATTATTCGTTGATAGGAAACTAATGTTATTGTAATTTTAACGATCGCGTACCTATTTATTTAACAGCTATCAAAAGTAAATTGTATATCCTTTGACTTATTGTTGTTTGGCCGCTGCCTCAATGCGTTTCTTTGACAAAAGCCACCTGCTTACATGTGCCGCTCAGGCTTTCGATTAATCCCTCTTCTCTTTGTTATTATTTCGACTAAAGGTAAAAAAAAAGTTATAACGATATTTTCACGGGTGTATCGACGAATTGTGTTGCATGAACACCATACTTCGACGGCTGCCTCCACCGTCTTCTTCACGTGTGTAATTTCGTGTGCAATGAAATCCGGAGATACAACATATGTGGACTTCACTGCAATCATTCGCCGAGAAAGTCTCCTTTCTTACCAAAAAATAATAATTTCCACTCTAGAAACGTCGTTACGCCACATAAGTAAATCTGAAATACTTGACAGTTTACGTGTTGGTGAGTAGTTTCTTTTAGTAACATTGAATCAACTGTAATATCAATCAAGGAATCAGGAGATATAATAATGAATCATGCAAAAAAGGCCATAAAGGCCATGTCTCGTGCTTGTGCAGTGGCAAAAAGTTATGAGATCTTGTTCTGAGCCAAGTCTACACATTACAGAGTATATTCACTTCACTTTGCGAAATGGAATGCTTTTCTCAGTGTTATCGAACGTTTATTTAGAATTAAAAAAAAAAAAAAAAAAAAAAACTCTGGTAACTTCGCCATTAAGCAAACCATATTTTTAAACTTATGTGATGTATTTTAAGGCACATAATATGACCTTATTTATTTAAAAATTGGTTTAGATTAAAAAACAAAAATGTAAAACCTCGAAATACACTTAAGACACGCTAAAAAGTTTTAATGTCATTTTGCCAATCAAAGTATTGTTAACTGTTAATTTTTATCATTCAACATTAAAAATTATTTATTATTTTAATTGTTATTTAACTTATTAACGTTTTAAGTAACTACGTTTTAAATATATGCTTTAAAAAACTGTTTTGTACCAATCCCGGACGGATCCCGTTGGATCCCGCAGTGTTTTCAATCCCGCGGGATTGAAAACACTGCGGGATTGCAATCCTTACTGCCGACCCAGTGCTGACGGTTGGCTGGACCCAGTGTCGGCTCGAGTCACCGTCATGTCAGGGGTGCCAATACCAGGACACACCGAACACGCGGCATTGCATCGTGGTTGGTTTCCCAACACTGGCAGCGAATGTTGTGGATGCCATCTTGCTGTGTGATTCGGGTTGGTAAGCGGACATTAGTAATGCGAGAGACGGGTGAGGGGGAGTGAGGTGAAATACGGGGGAGGGGGGGAAAGGGGGGGTTGGAGGGGTTCCGGCGAAATCTCACCAAGAGAGGGGGCAGGAGTCGACAGAAATATCACGTTATCTTATTAATTCCTAAAAAGTAAATAAAGGACTACGGAAGACACCAATCCCAACGTTGGAGGGGAGGAGGGAAAAAGAGATAAAAAAGTTCCCAAAACCTACGAGGTCATAGGCAAGGGGAGGGGATTTCCACTCAAGATGTCACATCACTGTAGGGTGGGGGGGGGGGTGTTCCAACCAGATTTCACCAAATCTCACTTCTGGGGGGGGGGAGGCGAGTCCAGATTTTGGAAAAAATACGCCAGGTAATTCGTGGACGTCCCTGACCTGCCTTCATATAAACAAACAAAAGAATTAGTTGCTTGTGGTTAGGGGTGACTGGTTTGTTAATGGGCGATATTTAAATATAATCTGAAATGGGTTTGCACGATTGTGCCAGGGTTTCTACCTGTTTCGCAATTAATCTTTTATTTAATAAATTCATTTATAGACTATCGTATGAATCATCATATCAATATTTACAAACGATATCGATATATATCGAAAAAATACCGATATTTCGACATATCTATATTTTTGTTTAAAACCAGTAATTATTTACAAGTATTATCAAAATATATAACAAAATTAAAGACACATGCAGAAGTTACGGAAAATTTATCTATTTTTTACAATCTATCAAACCACTATTCGTCGGTGTAGACTTCAAAACAACCCTCTGTGTTATGTGTTACCCCGTCAGTCTACTGCTGTTGTCTGGTGCCTCCAAGTTAACTGCAGAAGACACTCTTTCGAGAAGAGGCTTGGCATATCAGGTATTTTGTCAAAACCAGTTGAAAACAGAAGCTGTTAATTTATGTCAACCCTCAACGTCGGAACACAGATGCTTAGTCAATATTCTTCAACTATTGAAATAACCTAACCGTTAACATTCAAATATATTATTAAAAAATCACGTTAAAATAAACCTGTTAAAATTTAATATTTTTTTAAAATCTGTTAACTGTTTGTTAATAGCTGTTAAATTACGAAGAATTCACTTTTTTAAGTCGCTTTCAGAAAAAAACAGATATGTACGTAAATATATCGAATATATAACTTAACTCAGTCCACAACCCGAAGGTTGGTTGGATCCTCCCGAAGGAGGCGTACTAAGCCATTGTGTCAGAGGTAGGACGGCCAGTTCCTTTCCTCTGGGACCTACAGTTTAACGTGGAATCCGAACCACGGATCGAATATATATATAACGCATTAAATTGGATATGAATTGCGTTCACACAAAAAATATCGAAAGGGTAGTTGAAAATGATACTGCAAAAAAAAACATCGATTTTTGATATATAGAGAGTAAAAATATCGATTATTTTATGAAAAATATTGATATTTCTATACGTACATTTGTTTTCCCAAGGCATATTGCGATTTTATGAGGTATTTTGTATCACGGTTGATATATATTCTTCAAATATTGCTTTACAGAGAAGCCACGCGAACAATACTGAAGTGTGCCTATGGAGTCCGAGCAAACTTAAACTTTCACAGTTAGTTTCTAGCAAGAGGCTGGAAAGGCGTTGATTTAGTCCTGCAGTGCGACAGTGAGAAAGATTCAGCAGTACGAAAGTGTTTTAGAATGTTCAAGAGATTTTCCTATACGCCTCGCGGGCACTTATAATTACAACACATTTAACTCCAACACACCACGATGTGACATTACAATGCTATCAGCTAACGACCTGTTGAAGTGCATCTATGTTAGAGTATCGATAGTCGATACCTATCGACAGGTATATCGTTGTATTGGACTCTCTGTAAGAGGCTAGCAGTTGCTGTATGGAAGTCGCAGCTGTGTTTTGCACTGGGACTACAATGACGGATATAAGTGTGTTGTGGTGAAGTTCTCCCGGCTCAAAATGGATACGTAATTCGCGCAGCCGCCACGGGACAGAAATATTGGCCTTCGTTCCCGCAGCGTTCAGACAGGCCACGTAACATAAAACTGCATAAACACACCATTGGAGAGTGTGTAATAAGTGCAAGATGAATAGTGATTGTTGTGTGGTCATTAACAATGCTAATGACCCAATAAACGTCTAGTGATTGAACTAGGAAGGACCTGCATCTCGGATACACACTATTTCATATCATTTTAGGTTGTGGTCGGCTTATGTGTGCTCATTTAAAAACTGTTTGTATGTGTTCAGACTTACAGTACCCTGTAAAGTAGTAAATGTTTAAACTATACTGAGGATTAAAAATTGATAGTCACTGTGCAGTTGTTTTATAACGAGAACTAAATGACATGTGAATCGCTTCATTTTTTATATGTGTTTAAAGTCCTCGCACACGCCCTCTCCAGACTTGATTTACAATTAATGTACTGTAGCAAAATACATGTTGTTGTTTGATTAAAGTCGCTCCGGCCGAGTATGTGTCGTTAAAAATGTGCAAAGAGGAAGAGGTGTGCTCGGATATTTTCGTAATTTATAAGAATATATCCCATCTGTGGGACAAACACAACAAAAACTGCATAAACCGCAAAATGCAGAAGAAGGATTTCGAATTTTGCTAGAAATTTACATGGAATTTGACCAGGTAGTAACAGTTGCGGCCTTGTTTTCTTCATTATTGTAGTGTTTTAGACATGTGTGGATAGTCCAACACGTTTCAGGAAAGATGTCTGAAAGCGTTTGTGGTGAAATCGGCGAACTATCTTCATAGGTTTGTCTACTTGCCAAAAATTGCAAAGTAACGACCAATCGTTATCTGCCGCTTATACTTTCACACATTAGGGTATATATATATATATATACCCTAAACGGTATATATACACTAATCGGAGTATCTCTACAAAACTTTCAGAAACTACTCCCAGAAAATTTCTAAAATCTTCTGGCTCTAAATTTCTTAAAATGTTCACATGAGATTATTAATTTTTTTAAATAAAATCCATGAATCCATTTCTTCAGCTAATATCTTCTCCTTTTTCTCTCAGTATAAATTGTAGTACTGGTTATTGTCAAAATAATGTCTGTCTACTTTTTGTTGCTTTCACAGAATAGAAACCATTGTTAAGCGCCTGCTACTAGCAGTCACGCGATCACAATTTAAAATACAATTGGGAGCAAAATTGTGATGTGAGGAGGGAAGGACCATACGATTGCCCTGCAGATTGCCCCTACAGATTGCCTCTGCAGATTGGGACAGAGATTTGCTCCTGTGTAATCGCCTTTATGTTACTGCGCGGATGAGCAGAAGCTTGCCGCCAGCTTGTACGGACTTGTAAATGCAGGGATTATCGATCAAGTGAGTATCGGTGGCTTTGAGGAACAGATAAATGTTCAGGAAAGCCCCTGCACGGTCATAGAGCGTCCTGTACTCCCAGCAAGTGAACGAAATCTAACAGACCTTGTTGTTGGTAGCGAACATGTAACTGGTCGATTCACACCACTAGTTACAGCAAGCATGTTACAAGGTGTGTTATTTTCAGGCTACTTGTTTTCGGGCGTATTTTTCTGTCAATACGACACGTGTTTGTGAGAAATGTGACCAGACTTCGCGAGGTTGTGTCCAGCCACCTGTTGCCTCGGCAGACATGTTTATTGGCCCGCTCCCATAACTCCACCACTACACCACCTCGCGACGCTAAATTTCATCTCGGCTGTGTGGAGCAAACCGCCTCCACCGCCACGGATGTCATGCGTTCTGACCAACAAACATTAAGACAAACACTGCAGTAACTCATCTCAAGCGACAGACATACTGCTCCTATATTTTGTAGCAATCAGTAGTATCACACTAAACGAAACTAGCATACGAGCCAACAAACACGATATGACTGTGCGGATTATCGCAAATAACGAAACCAGTTGGTTACTGTGAACTGTTCGGCGACGGAGCTAACCAGCATTAAGGTGTGTCAGACACGTTGCGAGGCTGCTCAACCGTCCTGTCAACGGTCGCCATATACTGAGTTCTTATCACTCTCGAATTGTACCCTCTGTCTCTGCACCTAACAAACATACTTCTGTTTGTGTACTGCACTTGCTATAAATAAAAAAATACACCGCTCCATGAAAAACATTATTCCTATGAACGACGCACAGTATTAGTACAATGGACTGATATGGTATACGATATTATGTTACCAAGTGGTTATTAGCTTGTGTATGTTGCACACGGTACTCCAACCATCTTTACTACTGTCGCACTGACAATATCTCTCAAAGCACATTAGAAGCCTCTACGCAGCTGCTTAGTCTGAGAATTGATGACAAACTCAACTCTCCAGACGCCATTTTTGTTCATCGTGCAACAACTACTATTCCCAGTCTGACTGGACAGCCCACCTTAACCACTCTACTAAACACACCAAAGACTATATTTACCGCAAGCCTGGGACCTCGTACTGTGAGTATGCTTTACAGAAGAAAGTGAAGCAACTAGTATGAGGAGGAAACGAAATAAGCTGTAGCTATGTGATGTTACTTCAGTTAATATAAAATCGACTCAAGTTTACAAAGAACTTAGCAGTATGAGTCAACTTATCAGTATGTTGTTGCACCCCCTCTGGTCTGCATAAATGCACTGATTTGGTTGGCAGGGTTGTCATAAGGCCGTTGACTTGTGTCCTGAGTCGAACTGCCCTACGACTATTGTGACCGCTCTTACCTCAGTTGACGTCCGGGGCCCCGCACATTTTCTGTCGAAGACAGAAGTGACGATATTGTTAGCTCCTTCGCACTGATCAGCCACAACATGATGACCACCTCCCTAATAACCGGTATGTCTGCCTTTGGCACGGATGACACCGGTTACGTGTCTTGGTATGGACGCAATGAGGCCTTGGTAGGTCGCTGGAGGGAGTTAGCACCACATCTGCACACACAAGTCACATAATTCTCGTAAATGCCGAGGAGGGGGGCGATGAGCTCTGACGCCACGTTCAATCACATCCCAGGTGTGTTCGATCGGATCAGATCTGGCGAGTTGGGAAGCCAGCACGTCAATTACAACTCGCCACTGTGTTCCTCGAACCACTCCATCACACTCCTGGCCTTGTGAAATGACGCATTATCTTGTCGAAAAATGCCATTGCCATTGGGAAACATGGTCGTCATGATGGGGTGTACGCGGTCTGCAACCACTGTACGATACTTATTGGCCGTCATGGTGCCTTGCACGAGCTGCACTGGACCCATGGATGCCCACGTGAATGTTCCCCAGAGCATAATTGAGCCGCCGCCAGCTTGTCTCCGTCCCGCAGTACAGGTGTCAACAAGCTGCTTCCCTGGAAAACTACCCATTCGCACCCTCCCATCGGCATGATGAAGAAGGTATCGTGATTCATCAGACCATGCAACGCTCTGCCACTGCGCCAACGTCCAGTGACGATGGTCACCTGCCCATTTCACTCGTAGTTGCCGATGTCGTAGTGTTAACATTGGTACATGCATGGGTCGTTGGCTGCGGAGGCCCATCGTAAAAATTTTTGGTTGCACTGTGTGTTCAGACACACTTGTACTCTGCTCAGTATTAAAGTCTGTACAGCCTACGACATCCGACATCTGTAATGAAGAGTGGCCACCCAACCCCTCGACGTTTAGTCGTGGTCTCACCTTGGTTTCGCCACTTGTTGGAGACACTCACCACAGCACTCCTCGAACACCCTACAGTTTCCGAAATGCTCGTGCTGAGCCTCCGGGCCATCGCAATGTGCCCTCGTGTGTCTGACTAGCAGTGATTCCTCGTCAGGTGACGCTGCTGTCGCCTGTATCGATAGCAGGCAGGTGGTCGTAACGTTCTGGCTGACCAGAGTATTTGAGTCGCACTAGACGGCATAGTACGCGTGGAGATGGAAATGTTAAGGAGACAGGTAGGGCGCGGGAGGAATGCGAGCAGGCAGGTTGCGGTAATAAAGATGAGCACAGTTATTATTCGGCAGTTTGGCCGTGCGGCGTGGGAGGGTCGCCCTGTTCTCACGCAGCCCGTAATTAACCAGCTCACTCGCTTTGTTTTTTGTGGCGCTCTCCGTTTCTGGGAAGGAAAGGCCTCTCCCATACCGTACGCCTGCGTGGGCGGGGCGCCCGATACTCCATGACGCACTACCCCCAAATTCCAGCACATCTCTCCCTCAAGCCGAACACGTCGCGGTCGATAAACATATCGACTTTCCTTCAAATCGACACTAATTCCTAGACTCTTTTGTATTAAATTTAGCAGCTTTCCCACTTCACACCTAATTCTTTGTCCCAGTTACATTGTTGAAAGAAATTCTTCTCGCGTGGTCTGCTGGATCAGTTCTTCCATGTGCGACGTTTCGAAACCAGCTTCTGTTGTCTTCATCAGGCGGAAAGGTTGAAGTTGAGTCTGAGAGAGCAGCTCCAGCAGCAGCTTCGCATGCGTCCGCCAGCCGCGGAGTATTTATACGAGCCGGAATCGCGATGTATCCACAGTCGGTGACTGGCTGTCGCAGTGTCAACATCAACCTTTTCGCCTGATAAAGGTAACAGAGTCTGTTGAGGAAACGTCGCACATGGAAGAACGCCGCACGTCGGAGAACTGACCCGAGAAGAATTTTTGTTACATTGTTAGGAGGTGCAAACACAAGTCGACAAATGTGGGAATTATGGCACTATTAATCTAACATTACATGTTTCAAAATTACTAACCAAAATAAATGGTAAGGGAAGTAGAAGAGATAGTAGGTGAAGATCTGTTTGGGTTTAGGAAAACCGCGGTACAAGGGAAGCAATTGTGGCTTTGAGATTAATACTTGAAGGACAGGTCAAGAAATACAAAGATACTTTCATGGCGTTTGTTGATTTAGAAAAAGATTTTGATAATGTTAGCTGGGACAAGATGTACAAAATTTTAAATAAGTCAGGTCTAAAATATCGAGATAGAAGAATACTTTATAAACTATTTAAGAACCAAGTGGCTGTAATGAAAGTAGAGAATCTTCTGAATAATTTATGTGGCCACATATCGCTGTAAAATTTAAAAGAATTTCCGGACCCGTAGTTTCACCAATGAAGAAAGAAAGTTAATTCTTAACGATTTTACCGAATAGGCCTGCACAAAAGAAAGACAAACGTCTTGAGAGTAGACGAATTGCCACCTTTTGATACAAACCAAGTTTATGTGAAGAAAATAAATACTTCAGGTCACCCCCATACTAAATGTCGTATACTTACTTTCATCCCCCTTATTTGTGGGAATTTTATGTTAGTAGGAGGCCCGTGCGATGAAAAGCGAGGTTGGTGCTTTGTGGTGTGACGAAATACCTTACGAAACAATTAGAAGTCCACAGCGACACCGAATATATCCGAGAAGCTTCTTATTCTAGAAAACAGGAACATGTCTGTGATGTGTGGTGCTGCCATCTAGCACTAATGTGAACATCACGTGACCTTGAGTGTTCATAACTTTGTCATTTACAGGTTGAATTTCTAAATTATTTCTTAATTTCTTAATTAATCATAAGAACTTAAACTTTAAAATTATAATTTATTTATAGATTTTGGTTAACTGGGAACTTAAAAGAAATTTTTAAAACCCTATGTGTGGAGCACAGCACTTTATGGTAGTGAAGCATGGTGTTTAGGAATACTAGAGAGAAGAAAAATTGAAGCATTTGAAATGTGGTGCCATAGAGGGATGCTGAAAATTAAGTGGACGGATAAAATGCGAAATGAAGGGCGACATAAGAAGTTTGTGGATGAATCTTGCAGAAAGAAGACACAGGATGCTGGGCCATATCGTGAGATATGGTGGATTGGTTAACTTGTTAGTGGAGGGATCAGTCGGAGGTAAGAACTGTAGAGGAAGACAGAGATTAGAATATATGAAGCAGTTAATTAAGTACGTGGGTTGTAAAGGGCGATGAAGAGGTTAGCATAAGATTGGAAGGGAGGTAGGATTGCTTCAAATAAGTTGAGAGATTGAATACAAGGAAAATATGATGATCGTGATTAGGTCAGTAGCATCAAAATCAGGGAACCTGTCCTGTGGCGAGTGACTGACATGTGGTCCATGAGATGGTCCTGCCTGTTTATCTATTTATCAGAACGCTTAGTACTATATGGCGACCGTGACAGGACTGGACAGAAGTGGCAGTGGTATAGGAATACTGACCTGTGGTCCCTGAGGTGGTCCTGCCTGTTTGTTTACTTATCAGAACGCTTAGTTACAACATGGCGACCGTGACAGGACAGGACAGTATCTTTGATAGTGGCAGTGGTAAAGGAATACTGACCTGTGGTCCCTGAGGTGGTCCTGCCTGCGGAAGGCCTTGCCGCAGATGTCGCACGAGTACGGCCTCTCGTCGGTGTGCGTGCGCTCGTGGATCAGCAGGTTGTACGACTTGGTGAAGTGGCGCGAGCAGAACTTGCAGATGAACTGCTTCTTGGGCCGGTGGGAGGCGGCGGGGGCCGGCTGCTGCTGGTCGAGGGTTGGCGCCGGGGGCGGCGGCGGCGGCGGAGGGGGCGGAGGCGGAGGCGGCGGCGGCGGGGGCGGGGGCGAGGCGGCGGGGTCGGGCTGCGCGGTGGCCTTGTTGGAGGCGACGATCTGCGTGAGGCTCTGTAGCGCCAGGTAGGACTCGATGGCGTGCAGGTTGAGCGCCGCGGCGGCCGCCTCCGTGGGCGCCGCGGCGGCCTGCTGCAGCGCGCTCACCACGGCGCCCTGCAACAAGCAACGTCCTGCACTCGGTCGCCACCCTCACTAACGCTCCACGCACATCTTGCAGAATAGAGAAAGCCGGGGCGTAAAGCAGTTAGACGTTTTTTGGTATCAAGTAGATACTTTCAGTGAGCGGCAATAGGTGGAACAAGACCATCCTATTACTGTTCAATTACGGTAGCCATATTAGTTTAATTTTCTCGAGCGTTAGTGTGTGAAGTTTTCGGTGTTTTTCTGGTACTATATCGTAACTTCTGATGATTTTGTAACCAAGGTAAATTATGCATACTCGTTTACATTACAAATATATTTTTTATTTATTTACTTTATTTTTTATTTTTTTTTTTATTTTTATATCCTGGTACATAATAGCCCAGCACCTAGTTTCTACTCTGGGCCCATATTTCCAATATATTACAAGAGGTACATAAGATAAAATTATAGTTTGCAGCTAATAGCTAAATATTGTTCAGGATGTAAAACAAGTTAGTAACGCACAAACTTATCAAATTTCACAAAAATTTGTTACATAATTAAATTAACAAAGTGTAAGAATGTATATGATACGTGTTAGTGTTTTTGATATATACATATATACTCTAAATTAGTAATTTGAATAACATACATTCACACACAATACTACTATATATAATTAAACAAAGAAACTTTCACATACACAAATCACTTATTTCACTGTTGTCCCACTGTTTCTCACTTTGTATATTTACGACACTTTTACACATTTACTCCCGGCGCAGCCACTTCGGAGTAACTTACATCCCTCAGGAGATGACTTCTGGAAATAGAGGCGTCCTCCTTCGACCCATCGGGAGTTTCTTTATTCGGGAATCATCACTGCTCGGTCGCTGGTCATACATTACAAATATAGTTAGTTCACGCTTGAAGCGCGTTTAATCCTCTCTAGTTTCGGTAGTTACATTTTGTTGATGTATCTTTCTCGAGTGACCTTACCTCCCTAACGTAAATCGTTTCCTTGGGGCGGAACGGGAGGGGCAGAAAGGGCAAGTACTCGATTCTGCCGTGCTCTTGGATGGCAACTGAAAACGGAGCCTCTTCATGTTACGTTTCAATTGAAATTATTATGAGTATTCCAAAAAATTAAAGAAAACACGAAAAGAACCAATCGCAAGGTGAAGAAGACGGCTGTCTTAACAGATTCCCCATAATCGGAAAAAGAGTAAAAGAAGAAAAGTCAAGGATGCAACTATATAAGAAAGAGGATTGTTAATTGAAAACAAAGAAATGTGCCTGAAGATAAATGGAAAAAGAAGGACCTGAAGAAAGAACTGAAAACCAACGAGAGTGATTTTGAGGATTGTTCCGACTGTGAACGTTTATATTGCGGCAAATTTTACTCAAACTCAGTTGACGGTTTGGTCGCTTGTTCCATGTGCAAATAATGAGCACACAGTTCCTGTGCAGCCTGTTGTACTGTGTGGGTCTTACGAATAGACTTAAGGAAACAACGGAATCAATGGCGACTGTAGTTAAACCTTTAGGCCGGTCGTCCACTCGAACCGCATTCGTGCGAGTAACGCCCGATTTGACGGCCGACCAGTTCGTCCAATTAACATCGATCACTGCAGTCGAATAAAGTCCCACACACATTGCCCGTCCGTCATTGTTGCTTCAACACCAAGCGGACGGGGTGTTTTTATAAAATGTAGGCCTATAGTGACTACCTTGCCCTCGCCAAATATTACGAGGGTCAGGGCCGTATTTAGGGTGTGTTGACCCTGTGATGCGCGCCCTGACCCGCAAATATTTTGAAATTCAATCTCGCATTTAATAGTTATTTTCTAACCGAAATTCTAAAATAAACATTTGAAATTTATTATTTAACTGTAGAATATTATAGGACTAGCTTCGAGCCCGTCAAAAATGACGGTTTGAATGCAATATTCTGGCAGATCATTTTTTGCAGTTGGTTGATCATACGGAATTGTTATTACATAATTCTAATGGCCTTGATTTTGAAATGTTCTTCGTGTATCATTTGCAGTTCAAATAGCAATACAGTAGTAATTTCTACTAAATTAATGACAACGGAAGTATAGAACCAGCGAAATTAAAAAACAAATTGGAATCAGAAAAACATTTTCTATCCATGTAATTTAAGTTTTATTCCTGGTCCAAGCAC